>QXTE01000012.1:20373611-20398206 GCA_003942145.1 Platysternon megacephalum
ATCAACTTAGGTTTGAACAGAGACTGGGAATGGCTCGGTCATTACACTAATTGAATCTATTTCCCCATGTTGAAGCAGCCTCACACTTTCGTGTCAACTGTCCGAAATGGGCCATCATGATTATCACTTCAAAAGTTTTTCTCCCCTGCTGTTAATAGCTTCTCTTAATTAATTAGCCTCTTACAGTTGGTATGGCTACTTCCACCTTCTCATGTTCTCTGTATGTATAAATATCTTCTTACTGTATGTTCCATTCTATGCATCTGAAGAAGTGGGCTGTAGCCCACGAAAGCTTATGCTCAAATAAATTTGTTAGTCTCTAAGGTGCCACAAGTACTCCTGTTCTTTTTGCTGATACAGACTAACACGGCTGCTACTCTGAAACCTGTCATTATGCAAGGCACTGCATTTAGCCGTATGGAGTGGAAATCCATCAACTTCATGAAAAAACTCGTACAGATACAGACAGACATCATCTTCCTTTCCAAATGCAAACAGATGGACATCATACCAAAAGGACTAAAGGTAAAAAATCAATTACAATCTACATATCACACAGACTATGCTGAGAGATTGTGCCACACACTCTCAAAGAAACTGCGAAACCACCTGATCAACATCCTATACAGCAAACAGGGAAAAATTAAGACTGAGCTCTCAAAACTGGATACTCTCATGAAAAAACCAACCTTCCACACAAACTTCCTCATGGATAGACTTTACAAAAACTAGACAAGCCATTTACAACACAAACTTTGCTTCTCTACAAAAGAAAAAGGACACTAAACTATCTAAACTGCTACATGCCACAAGGAGCCACAACAGTAGTTCACTTAACCCACTCAACAATATTGTTAATCTTTCCAGCTATACTCTCAGCCCGGCAGAAGAGTCTGTCCTATCTCAGAGCCTCTCCTTTTCTCCCTTCAGGCCCATGAACATGATACAGTTCTGCAGTGACCTAGAATCCTACTTTTGACGTCTCCGACTCAAAGAATATTTCCAACACACCTCTGAACAACATACTAACCCACAGAATCCTTCCTACCAACACTACAAAAAGAAGGATTCTGCGTGGACTCCTCCTGAAGGTCGAAACAACAGACTGGACTTCTACATAGATTGCTTCCGTCGACGTGCACGGGCTGAAATTGTGGAAAAGCAGCATCACTTGCCCCATAACCTCAGCCGTGCTGAGCACAACGCCATCAACAGCCTCAAGAACAACTCTGACATCATAATCAAAAAGGCTGACAAAGGAGGTGCTGTCGTCATCATGAATAAGTTGGAATATGAACAAGAGGCTGCTAGGCAGCTCTCTAACTCCACATTCTACAGGCCATTATCCTCTGATCCCACTGAGGATTACCAAAAGAAACTACATCATCTGCTCCAGAAACTCCCTGAAAAAGCACAGGAACAGATCTGTACAGACACATGCCTAGAACCCCGACCAGGGGTATTCTATTTGCTACCCAAGATCCATAAACCTGGAAATCCTGGATGCCCCATCATCTCAGGTATTGGCACCCTAACAGCAGGATTGTCTGGCTATGAGGACTCTCTCCTCAGGCCCTACGCTACCAGCACTGCCAGCTATCTTCGAGACACCACTGACTTCCTGAGGAAACTACAATCCATCGGTGATCTTCCAGAAAACACCATCCTGGCCACTATGGATGTAGAAGCCCTCTACCCCAACATTCCACACAAAGATGGACTACAAGCCATCAGGAACAGTATCCCCGATAATGCCACGGCAAACCTGGTGGCTGAACTTTGTGATTTTGTCCTCACCCACAACTATTTCACATTTGGGGACAATATATACCTTCAAGTCAGTGGCACTGCTATGGGGCTGCACTGAGGCCGCATAATTACAGACACCACAATCATCTTGCAGGGAACTGATCTGGTACCTCCAGGAGCATAAACGCAGGCTCTGGCCTGTGGTGGGTTCCCAAAACACTCTCACACTTTGAGCACTCAGAGAAGCCAGCCCTCACGATATTTTCATGAGTGACGGGATTTTGACTGGGCTGGAGCCAGTGTCATGATGATGGAAGAAGCTCCAGATTTTTGTGAATTTGAGTCTTCTGATTGGCTGCTTGCCTCATTTGCTCCCCTCCTGGGACAGAGAAACCAATCAGAGGTGGTGTAGGAAGAGCTCTTTCTCCCTCTCTCTCTCTCTTCAGCAACTTGAAGCCATTCTCACAGGAGCGGAGAGAGAAGCTAAGAGCCCAGCAGCTCAGGGCAGCTCCTCTGCTTTTCCCCTCTCACCCCTGCAGCACCCGGGCTGGAAAGGGGCGGCGGGAATGAAGGGCCCAGCCTGGCTACAATATAGCTGTTATCTCACAGGAATTAAATCCAGGTTCTCCAGCACAAGAAACATAGACCTCTGCCATTAGAATGGAAGGAGACATCCTTTACCAGGGAGAAAGGAATGGGCTGCTAATCAATCAGGCAAACCACTAGAGGGAGACATGATCACAGGCCTCAAGCCCTTGTATTGCAATTAGAGCTGTGCAAACAACTGCTTTTCCAGTTCGCTGGCAGTTTTGCAACACTGCGGGGAAAAACAAATGATTTTGGATCAAGCCAAAATAGACATTTTTGGCAAATCAAAAAGTCAGAAAAAATAATAGTTTTGGGTCAAACAAAATGTTGTGTTTCATTTGTGGACATGGTTAGCTGTTTTTAAATAAGAGCAAACGAAATGAAGGGCTAGATTCACAAGGGGACTCAGGCAGCATTCACAAAACAAGAATGGGGGTGCCCCCCTTCTTCCCAAGTGTCCCTCCTCTCAGGTTACTGCTCTAATCACTAGACTATAGGGTCATCCTCATTCTCTGGCCCAATGATTATTTAATACAAAGTGGGCCAGCTTCTACGGGAGAGATTGAGAGCACCCCCAGTCCAGAATAACCAACAGCCCTGTGGTTAGAGCAGTCACCTGAGATACAGGAGATCTGGGTACAAGTCCCTGGTCCAGTGTGGTGATCGGAACCTGGGTCTTCCACCTCCCAGGTGAGTGGCCAACCACAGGGCTATTGGGCATAAGGATGGCAACATGACCACCATGATTTTGTGAATGGTACATAAGTCGCATTGTGAATCCAGCCCCAAAAATCAACCCGCTGCATTACAGAAACGTTTGAAAGAAACCTGATGAGGTTCAACAAGGACAAGTGCAGAGTCCTGCACTTAGGACGGAAGAATCCCATTCACTGTTACAGACTAGGGACCGAGTGGCTAGGCAGCAGTTCTGCAGAAAAGGACCTAGGGGTTACTGTGGACAAGAAGCTGGATATGAGTCAACAGTGTGCCCTTGTTGCCAAGAAGGCTAACGGCATTTTGGGCTGTATAAGTAGGGGCATTGCCAGCAGATCGAGGGACGTGATCGTTCCCCTCTATTCGACATTGGTGAAGCCTCACCTGGAGTACTGTGTCCAGTTTTGGGCCCCACAGTACAAGAAGGATGTGGAAAAATTGGAAAGAGTCCAGTGAAGGGCAACAAAAATTATTAGGGGGCTGGAGCACATGAGTTATGAGGAGAGGCTGAGGGAACTTGGATTGTTTAGTCTGCAGAAGAGAAGAATGAGGGGGGATTTGATAGCTGCTTTCAACTACCTGAAAGGGGGTTCCAAAGAGGATGGACCTAGACTGTTCTCAGTGGTACCAGATGACAGAACAAGGAGTAATGGTCTCAAGTTGCAGTGGGGGAGGTTTAGATTGGATATTAGGAAAAACTTTTTCACTAGGAGGGTGGTGAAGCACTGGAATGGGTTACCTAGGGAGGTGGTGGAATCTCCTTCCTTAGAGGTTTTTAAGGTCAGGCTTGACAAAGCCCTAGCTGGGATGATTTAGTTGGGATTAGGTCCTGCTTTGAGCAGGGGGTTGGACTAGATGACCTCCTGAGGTCCCTTCCAACCCTGATATTCTATGATTCTATGAAATGAACCGTTTTGACATTTCTCATGTTTTTCTTCAACCAAAGCAATTCACCAAAATCAACATGAATTCGTGAAATGTTTCAGTTGACCTGAATCTGCATTTGGGGGTGGGGGGAGTTTCGGCTGCAATATTTTGCCGTGCTCTAATTACAGTGGAACAGGCAGAGTGGAGTAGCAGCCCTGCCACATTCCAAGTACACATTCAAGCATCAGGCGGATGAGGTTGCACATACACTTTCAAAGAGCGATATTTCCATTCTTATTACACACACACCACACATACACACACACACACACACGACGCGCACACACAGTGCCAAAAGAAAGCTGGAGAAATTGCTGCTAGCCCTTCCCCCACCAGAGTTAATTTAAAACAAAAATCGCAATGTACGTATGACATCTAAACGGATTTTAGTTAAACCAGGACAACTTGTGTGTACAGACAAGGCCATAGATATTGCAAGGGGAAGTGATACTGACAAGACTCACAGTAATGCCAGTGAACAAGGCTACACCCATCATGCAGTTTAGGCAGACGTTCTGGTCTGTGCAAAATCCCGTGGTGGCAAACAGATATAAACACTGCACATTACTGCCGTGAGTGTGAATGGCCACCCATACGTAGGAGAGTTATATTGTGGACACTGTCAGGGTTGCTAGGCTCTCAAGAACAAATGCTGCACGCTACTCACCAACCAAACAAATTATATTTACCTTGAGTTTTAAAATCTAGGTTACTTAACAAGCTCCTGACCTTATGACCAGTAAGGCTTTGGAACATTTAATTCTTGCTAGCTGCAGTACAGATACTAACACTCTGCATTTCTATACAGCTATGCTTTTCACTGAAATAGCTCAAAGGAAGGGCTGGTCCACACTAGGGGCGGGATCGAACTAAGGTACTTCGACTTCAGCTACGCGAATAGCGTAGCTGAAGTCGAAGTACCTTAGTTCGAACTAACGCGACTTACCTCGCGTCCGCGCGGCGCCGCGATCGAAGTTCGCGGCTCCTACTTCGAACTCCGGTACTCCGCTCGCCCTGCAGGAGTACCGGAGTTCGAAGTAGCGCGTTCGGGGATCGATCTATCGCGTCCAGACGAGACGCGATAGATCGATCCCCGATACTTCGATGGCTACCCGCCGATCCGGGCGGGTAGTCTGGACGGGGCCGAAGAAAAAACAGAAGCAGGTGCACAGTGGAGGCTCTGATGTGGTGCTGATTCCTGAAACTCAGTGGAATGAGTCTCATAACTGGAATGTCAGTATAGAGGGGTGCAGTGTACTGGAGAGATAGGAAGTGACGCTATTGTAATGCCAACAGACCCTAGTCATCCGGGGGGTGGGATTGAACCTACAATCTCTGAAGCTTAGTGTATGAGCCTCTACCGCAGGAACTAAACAGCACGTGGTGCTTACCAAGGCTGTAGCAGACTCATCCATCTCTCAGATGGTCTAGGTGCAATCAGAGGGGGACAGAGCAGCACACCAAGCAGGCCTGGGTGACACGATATCTAGGATTTCCAGAAGAGCCCAACACTCAACATTGGGGCCAGATTTTCAAAAGAGCTCAAGGCGTTGGGTGCACAGAGGTGCTGAGATCTCTTGAAAATCTGTCTTTCATTTAGATGCCCAAATGAGAACTGAGCTCATTTGAAAGTCTGGCCCCAAGTTGTGGGTGCTGAGCACGTGAAAGTCTGGCCCTGCGCTCTATTGAAAAGTGGGCCCCACAAGTCAGATATATAGAAGCACCAACAGGAGACACTTCAACTAAACCACATGATCATAATGTCCCTAAAGTCATTGGGCCAGATCCTCAGGGATCTGTAAACTGGCATCGTTCCAATGGAGCCACACTGATTTACCCCCCTTGAACATCTGGCCCGATGAACCTAGGAAGCTAAGAAGAGTGGGTTCGTGACATTTTTGGAGATAGGATGCAAAGGAATAAAAAACAAAGGAAAAATGCCAGTGAGCGTATGGGCTTCCCTCAAAGTCCACTGGTGCCCCTTTTCTCACGCCAGCCCAAGTGGGGTCGATTAATGGCCCAGCTGCTGACCCGCACTACTTTCTCCTGGCCGTTTGAAGCATTCTCTGCCCGTTCTCCCCCAGCAACCAGGCAGAGAGGAGTCTCAGCCCACCTGAGTCTTGGCTTCAGCCAGAGGCTTCAGGGAGCATGGCCCATGGTGGACCCTTGAAAGGAAATTCTGATGGCTAGACTGAAAGCCAGCAATGCAGGTGTAACCCTTCTGCCAGGCCGAGCTGATAGCAGCAAGGGCCGGGTTCAGTGCATAGGGGTCCCCTCCCAACAACACAACGCAAAACCGGCTCGAGACCCCACCCAGTGACCTGGGAAAATCTTACACACACTCCTGGGCCTCTCAGAGAGGCAATACTTCCCCTCTCGCAAGCACAAAGTCTCAGTGTAGCAGCAAATGTTTAATAACATGAGGTAGACGACATCAGCATTAAATTGGGAAAACACCACAACTAGGGTTCATAGACCAAACCATGAGCAAAGACCCACCCCAGCAAATTGGGCCGTGTCCTTTCCCTTTGGTTCTTGAGTCCAGCAACCCAAAAATGACCCAAAGTCTCAAAAGTCCAACAACCCAAAAGTCTCTGTCCCTGGTCAGTGCAGCCCTGGAGTTCAAAAGTTTATCTGCAGAGTTTTACCCCCCAGCCTGGGTGGAAATGGGGGGGCGTCACAGGGGGTGTTAAGGAACACCTTACGTGGTCCGAGGCTGACTGCCCCGCCTCTCCGTGGGGTTCTGCTGCAGCCTTCACCGCAAGCCGCTCCGCCAGTCACTCCGCTCCACCAGCCATCCCGTGAGCTGCTCCAGACATCCCACAAACTGCTCTTCTCTGCCAGCTGCTCCACTCCACCAGCCATCCTGTGAGCCATTCCAGCCATCCCACGAACTGCATAGCTCCACTCCACTATATATCTTCAGGCCCCCCCAGTTAACACAGCACTCAGTGTTTTCAGCTCTTAGTAATTTTAGCTCTTTAGTGATTTCAGCTTGCAGTAGGGGAGCCTCAGTGCTGGTGCACCATTGGCCCAAAGTGAATTCAGCACAGCAGCCTGTAACTAGACTCCTAAGGAAACCAAAATTAGCTCTGAAATTGCACAGTGAAGAGAAGAGAAGATATAATTGGCATATCAAGCCCTCAAAAGGGCCCAGCCCAGCATGTACAAATACCTGTCCCCAACCTCTCTCAATTCACTGGGTTTTCGAACCCATGTCCCTTGTCTAGTGGGTGCTACTTCGTTGATGGCGAGTCCCTCTATCATAAAACAGTTCCACTGTCCTTGATTCACATAATCAGGGTAACAACACTTTATTCTTCCTGCCCCAATAACAGAGAAACTGGGGATCCCACAGCAGCCAAAGTGACCATTTGGGCTGCTGTGGGCTCATCGCGGGGTGGGTGTGCCTATGCAAACAANGAAGATGTAATTGGCATATCACGCCCTCAAAAGGGGCAGGGCCTGGCCCAGCATATACAAATACCTGTCCCCAGCCTCTCTCAATTCACTGGGTTTTGGAACCCATGTCCCTTGTCTAGTGGGTGCTACTTCGTTGATGGCGAGTCCCTCTATCATAAAACAGTTCCACTGTCCTTGATTCACATAATCAGGGTAACAACACTTTATTCTTCCTGCCCCAATAACAGAGAAACTGGGGATCCCACAGCAGCCTAAATGACCATTTGGGCTGCTGTGGGCTCATCGCGGGGTGGGTGTGCCTATGCAAACAAGATCAGCCCCTGAAGTTCTTTTGCACAACTCACCACAATTCACCACCAGATGTCAGGGTAGAGCTCATCCTGACTCTACTTACCCAGGCATGGAGCTAGAGAAATGCTCTGAAAGCCTCCAGCCAAACACTGCCAGCTAGGCAGGACTGCGCCCAGCAACAGGAGGAGAGCAAGAGAGGTGATGACAGGACAGGCCCTAGCCCCGTGGCCCAGCTCTTGTCTGTGCTCTAGGGGGTGCCGTTATTTTTATGATAAATGTTTAGCTTTCTTCTGCTCTCTGTTGAGCTAGCTAGTTCTTATGTGGTCTGTATCGCCATTGCATCTGAGCACCTCCAGTAAAATAGTTTATTTGTAACTGAGTAGATGCAATTTTTCCCATTGCTCTAGGTGCAGATACCTCCATCCTCTAGCTGTATTGAGTCTTGGGCACAGTTCTTGTAAATTACATTGCTGTCCAGGCTTCAGTGTGTGTGCGTGTATCATCAACTATTGCTTATTTTAAAATAATAATAGCAATGATTCTGCAGACTCGATCCTGAGCCCTACAGGAAAAAAGTAGCGGGTGCTCAGCACCCACTGGCAGCCCCACTGATCAGCTCCTCCCCCTCACCCCCAGGGCCTCCTGCCTGCCGGTGGGCCCTGCCAATCAGCTCCTCCCCCTCCCTCCCAGCGCCTCTCACCCACCATGATCAGCTGTTCAGCAGCGGGCAGGAGGCGCTGGGGGGAGGGCATGGAGCAAGGGTGGGGTGCGCTCGGGGGAGGGGGCAGAATGGGAAGGGAAGAGATGGGGCAGGGTGGAGTGGGGGTGGGAAGAGGCAGGGCAAAGTGGGGTCTTGGGGGAAGGGGTGGAGTGGGTAGTGGGGCCTGGTGCAGAGCAGGGGTCGAGCACCCCCAGGGAAATGAGGAAGTCGGCGCCTGTGCAGAGCCATGTTAAATGGCCAACTGGGGAACCCCCAAGAAGCTAAAACGATGAGAGGCATTACCAGAGTTCAGTGTACTCCAGCAATCACTGGCTGGTGGCTGGACCCTTGTGGGACATTGCAGCCAGCTCATGCTTTAGAGCAGGGATCGGCAACCTTTGGCCCGCGGCCCGCCAGGGTAAGCCCCCTGGCGGGCCGGGCCGTTTTGTTTACCTGCCGCGTCCGCAGGTTCGGCTGATCGCGGCTCCCACTGGCCGCGGTTCATCGCTGCAGGCCAATGGGGGCTGCGGGAAGCGGCAGCCAGCACATCCCTCGGCCCGCGCCGCTTCCCGCTTCAATCCAGATCTCAGACCCTCGCCAAAAGGGGCCTGATTTTCAGTAGTGCTGAGCTAATGAAAGACAGTCCCCATCAGAGTCAATTGAGTTGCAACCTCTTACACCTGCGCTGTGTTTGGCCCAAAGAGACAAATCAGGGCTGTAGCAGAAGTTTGACATTAACAACAAGCACAGACCCAGAATAGCTAACCCCAAAAGAGCTTTCTATAGTCCACAAAAGGCACAGAAACTCCATTATTTATGTACTTATATGGCCCTTATCACTGTAATTTCTGGGCACCTCACAATCATTAAGGGATTTACTATTATTCCCATTTTGCAGCTAAGGAAACTGAGGAACAGATTAATATAAGTGTCCTTCCCAAGTCGAGACCCCGAAGTCTGTAGCTGAGGTGGGAGTTGAATCCAGGTCTCCTAAAAGGCAGTCTTGTGTGCTCTCCAGTAGGCGATTACTTTTACCAAGCTATAAAACGGAAGGGGCTCAGATACCACAGTGATGAGTAGCAGTGCAAAGCACAACACAGACAGATGGACGAATCCCCCAGGTCTGCTACAGTATGTCCAGCAGCAAATAAGACAGGGCAAAACCCCCTTTGGAAATGCACACAAAAATCAATGCTTAACAGGCATGTATTCATCTGAGACTCATCAGGAAACCAGCATCAATATTTAAACCGTCTCCAGTAAGGTCAATCGACTTGCCCTGCATTCAATCTATTTGACATGCCACAGCAGACAAAGGGCCGGAACAAAAGACCCAACCTTTCCTCCCTACCCGTGCTTCTGCATAGCCAGAGCATAACAATGCACTGCTGGGCCATCCGATACAGGCTTGTTGCCCTGAAATAGGCAGAGCCTCAAAAGGAGGGTAATTGCCTTTTGTACTCAGACCTCTGACAGTGACCGTGTTTTTGAAACAGCAACAAAATTAATCGAATGACATATCATTTCACAATGCAGCCAGGCCTCCTTTCAGCAGAAAGCAGTCTGGCAGGTTGAACCGATCTGGGCAATATGCTTCCCTTGCTGTTGGAGCCAGCTGGTATTTCTGATCTGTTTCACCTGTTATTTATGGCAGAATGTAAAGTTCCCAACTCAGATCAAGGCCCCATTGTGCTAGGCACTATGCAGGCAAAAGGGTAGTAAAGGGCTCTGTAGCCTAGCGGAGAAAGGGGAAACAAGAACCAGTGGATGGAAGTAAAAGCCAGACAAATACAAATTAGAACTAAGACACATTTTTAACAGTGAGGATGATTATCCATAGGCACAAACCACCCAGGGAAGTGGTGGATTCTCCATCCCTTGATGTCTTCAGAGCTAGACGGGATGCCTTTCTGGACTATGTGCGTCAGTCAAACACAACTCATTGGGCTCAGTACAGGAGTGAGGAGGTTAAGTATAGTGGCCTGTAACATACAGGAGGTCAGACTAGCTGATCTAGTGGTTCCATACGGCCTTAAAATCTATGAACACATAGTAAAAGACAGATCTTGCTCCAGAGAGCTTACAATCTTAATAGACGAGAAGTGGGAGAGCTAAAGGCATATGGTCCTCATTGCAGAGAGAGAGAATTGAGGCACAGAGAGATCAACTGACTTGCCCAAAGTCACCCAGAAAGTGTATGCCAGAACTAGGAACTGAACCCAGATCTTAGCCCCACGTCAGTGTCTTAACCACAAGCAGGGCCGGCTCCAGGAACCAGCGAAGGAAGCTGGTGCGGCCAATAGAAAGGGGCGGCACTCCATCCGTTATTGGGGCGGCACGTCCAGGTCTGCGGTGGCAATTCGGCGGTGGGTCCTTCAGTCCCTCTTTGGTAGCACTTCGGCGGCAGCTAAATCGGGTTTTTCTTTTTTCTCTCTCTCTTTTTTTTTTCTGCCGCTTGGGGCGGCAAAAAAGCTGGAGCCGGCCCTGACCACAAGATCATAATTCCTCTTTCTGCTGCAATTTAGTTTGTCATTTGTTACGGAGAGGGTCTTGCATGCACCCTATTTGTGTTTTAACAATAACACCACCTTGCTCGTAGGCCGTGCTTTTCATTTGTAAATCTCAAAACACTTTACAGAGGAGGTAAATATTATTAGCCCCATTTCTTAGATTGGATCACAGCTGGGATAAGTGACATAGCCATGGTCACACAGGATATCAGTGGCAGAGCCAGGAATAGCATAATTAAAATGTAGGCTGGAAAGGGAAATCAAGAAGTTGTCTAGTCCAGCCCCCTACACTGAGGCAGGACCATGTATACCTAGACCATCCCTGACGGGTATCAGTCCAACCTGTTGTTAAAAACCTCCAGTGACGGGGATGCCACAACCTCCCTTCGAAGCCTATTCCAGATCTTAACTACCCTTATAGTTAGACAGTTTTTCCTAGTATCTAACCTAAACCGCTCTTGCTGCAGATTAAGCCCCTTATGTTTTGTCCTACCGTCAGTGGACATGGAAAACAATTGATCTTTATAACCATCCTCTTTATAACAGCCCTTAATGTTTGAAGACTGTTATCAGGTCCCCCCTCCGGCTTCTTTCCTCAACATGTCCAGTTTTTTAACCTTTCCCTATTGGTGAGATTTTCCAAACCTTTTATCATTTTTGTTGCTCTCCCCTGGACTCTCTCCAATTTGTCCACATCTTTCCTGAAGTGCAGCACCCAAAACTGGACCCAGTACGCCAGCTGAGGCTTCCCCTGTGCTGAGCAGAGCGGAACAATTACCACCCGTGGCTTACCTATGACACTCCTGTTAATACACCAAAATGATATTGGTCTTTTTCACAACTGCATCAGAGGGGGAGGGATAGCTCAGTGGTTTGAGCATTGGGCTGCTAAACCTGGGGCTGTGAGTTCAATCTTTGAGGGGGCCACTTAAGGATCTGGGGCAAAAACAGAGGGCTGGACTCAATGACCTTTCAGGGTCCCTTCCAGCTCTATGAGATAGGTAGCTAAGCCAACCTAACCCCCAGTGTAGACAGCGCTAGATTGTTGGAAGAATTCTCCTGTCAACCTAGCTGCCCCCTCTCTGGGAGGTGGATTAACTGCAGGGGTTCTCCACCTATTTATCAGCGTGGGGCGCATAGGCGGCTCTCTGTGTGTGATGTGAGCTGCATCCACACAATATAGATACTACTTGGATGGCCCTCAGGAGGTCACAGGGGCCGCAGCTGTGTGCTGATTGGGCCGCAAGTGGCCGGCGGGAACCACTGAACGATGGGGGAACCCCTCCTGTCACTGCAGGGAGTGTCTGCGTTGCAGCCGTGCCGCTGTTACATTTTTAGTGTAGTCAGAGCCTAAGAGCCACAACCCCAAATGCCCACCAGCCAATTCCTCTGAATCAGCTGATCTCCCTGATCATGGCTCAACGCTGCCCTTAACGGAGATCTGACTCGCCAGCGTTTTTCAAGCTAAACCTGACCGCCTGGGCCCACATCACCGGCTGCTCTCGACCGCGTGACATCTCCCCCGAACGCTTGCAATTGTCAGTGTCTGGCTTGAGAAACAAACAAACAGATTCATATCGCTGGATCCCAAACGCCTCTTCTCCTCCTAGGCTCGTCTTCCGCTGTGACAAAGGCTCACTCAGCAGGCCGGTCTACGGCGCCCGCAGGCTGGATGACTGCACCTCCTTAAATGTCCTCTCTGGCAGGACTTGGCAAGCAAGCGTGTGTCAGGGAGGAAATTACGTCCTCGCATTACACCTGCCTTGACAGAGCGTCCGTCAGCTGCTCCCGACACGACGGCAGATGGGGTTTAGCGTCGCATTCTTTGTTTATAGGCTTCCGCAGGCGCCTTTACCAAATTACATGAACGGTGTGTCAGCCCCGGCCACAAAGGCCAGCCTCGGGCCAGTCTGGACACACAGCCACAGAGGGAGCTTCTAGGACAGTCTCTGTCTCTCGCTCCGGCCCCTGGAGTAGTGTACGAAGACTGTAAAGGAGCCACAACGGGCTGGGGGGAAGTCCCCCCTTACAGGCACAGCGTAGGGCCATTGGAAGCAGTGGAGCGGACCCCCTCACAAGGCTGGCTGAGGGCACCGGGGAGGCGGAAGAGGTGGGCGACACAGCTATCTGCAGCTCAGGGTGAACTGCTGTAAATTGGAGCTGCTAGAGAGTTGCTCTAACTTATTCCAGGGACTGTTTGGGACCCGCAGAGCACCCCAGAATCTGGAGGGCACAAAGGTGGCATAAAAGCCACCTTTGCATCCCCTGGGCGTGACCTCCTGGAGACACAGCACAGAGACAGGCCCACTAACATCTTGCTCTGGGCTTTGGTGATCTGTGGTACATGCTCCCTGCTTGTGCTGCTGGTCGCTCCTCAGGAGTTAAGATCTGCTGCTGAATCCTTGCCTGCCTTTAAGAGCAACTAAGGTCCTGTCTCCTTTCTCACGGGGTGCCTCTGATTGCCCTGTTCCCTCTCCCATACCTGGAAAGCACGGAGCACATCCTGGCTCGCCCACAAACAGATCATTGCATATGGCTCTCTCCTATCACAGTCAAAGGGAGCCAGTCCCCTTAATGCACAGCAATTACAATCTGACAATGCTATGTCAAGTAAGACAAATAAGATGTGCTTACACCTAAGAGAGCCAGAAGTAGTTTCTCCTGATTTCTCCCCCCTTCTGCTGGGCTCTGAAGCCATTCTCTGCAGCTCCAGGAAAGGCTTTGCTAACCTGTGAGCTGGCAATACCTTCATTAATCACAGAATAATCCTTTCCATGGTAACCCAAGGATTGTGAAGTCACAAGTTAGCAAGCGTGAGACAGAGACACTGGCCACAAACAGCTGGTCCAGGGAAAACAAAAAGTGATCGATATATCTTGCCCAGAGCTACAAGGGGCAAATTAATTAGAAATAATACGATGGGGGAGGGGGCCAGAGAGAGGGTGTTGTACATATGGAGCAGATTCTGATCTCAGCTCCACAGGTGTAAATCTGGAATAACTGAAGATAGAGGCAGTTCCTCCAAACTTACCCCTTATATATTGAACTCATTCTGCATTCTCTGAATTGCTCCTGGCACAGCACAATTGTTCTAACAGTGAAATGAAAAGCTTTAAATGAAAAAGTCAATAACCTCCACTGAAAAGCCCAGATTGCCAGCAGTCTATCATTGTGGACTCACAATGACTAATAAATACAATTCAGATAAAGCTATTTGGAAATCAGTGGAATTCAGAGTTTGCCATGCAACAGGTGATAACATTCCAATCCTTACCGCCCATCTAGCTAGGTCCTGAAGTGGCCCTCGTTACCTTAGTACCTAAGCACCTCTTAATCATTAAAGGGTTTTTTTCCTTACCCGGTAAGGAAATATTATCTCTATTTTGCAAATGGGGAATTGAGGCACAAGGTAGACATACTAAGTGACTTGCCCAAGTTCCCACAGAGAGTCAGTGGCACAGCCAGGAACAGAACCCAGCTCTCTTAAGGCCCCAGCTAGTGCCTTAACCACAAGACCATGCTGCCTCTTCATAGCTGTGTTGTGACCAAGAGCACTCCAGCTGTTCCAGGGAAGCAGTGGGGCCCTCACTGCAGGAACGGAGCTGGAACTGAAATCCAATACAGCCAGGCTTGATAGAATGAAGCCATGTTTTCATGGAACAGCTTCACTAAACAGCCAGAGCCTGAATGATCAGTAGAGCTCTTTCATGGGGCGAGCTCGGAATCCTCCCCACTGGGCCACGGAGCCACTCCCACACGAGCATGGCACCTTGGAGGCTGCAGGAGTGGCCTGGGCCTCTGCCAGCTCCCTCTGTGGAGGGTTTTGGCCAGGGGGCACCAGGAAGTCACAGATCCACTAGCCCATCCCAACTCTAAACTCTCTGTCCACATGGCTGTGGAGGGAGCATTGCTCCGCGGCGGAGAGGGGGATGCAGAGCGCTCCTATGCAGTATCACCACAGCCTGCCCACCATGCATTACAGCCACACTACTTCCATGGCACGTAGGGCCTGAAATGGCCACAGGGCCAAGAAGACAAAGGATTTTACCCCCTAAGAGACTCAGTGTAACCGGAATTGCCTTGCCATTTGTGCCTTTTACTTCAGTCAGAAGCCAACCGCTAACTGCCTGGGGTTAGGAAGAAGTTTCCCCGAATGGTAGATTATTCTATAATTGCCCATGTGAAACACTGGAACTGGCCACGATCAGAGACAGGAGACAGAGATGGACCCACCGGTCTGATCCACTCTGGCAATTCCTACGTTCTACAGAAGCGTTGATGTTGGCAAGTCTGTTCATGATTTGGGATCTGAGGCCATTTTCTCTGGCGTGTCGTTATTTGCAGAATCTTTGGGGTTCATCCTTCGGACAGAGGCTGGTGCTGGCGCTCCCCTTCTCACAGCAGGTGGGGAGCGTGGCCCGAAAAGCAACATTCTTCTCCGCCAATGAATTCAGCCTCCTTGTTGTTATGAAGTGACCCAAGCTAAATTAAGTAGATGCGTGGAAACGACAGAGCTCTTTAATCCTTGCTACGGAGGCAAAGCAGGACAATGAGTCCTGGACAAATATGGCTCTGAACATTTCTGGGAAGTTTTTACTTTGAGGCAGAGTTGATTTAGACTAAGACACTGGAACCGACTCACTTATCAGTGAATTTTTAATAACTCGTTAGGTATGCGGTGTCCCGCAGCCCAACCCTACCACAAATACTCCATCTGAAGCCTTCCTTTCCCTCCCATGGTGGGGACCGCTAAGGAGATTATGGACACTGATATGTCTAAAAGAAGAACAGAGGATTCATGGGCATGATCCTGGTGTAATCGAAATCAACAAACGCTCCGATATTAACAGCTACGATGAGAGAGCCTGAATGCGCTGTATGACAGGATTGGCAAGTGCACTGATAGCTTTATTGTTAATAACCTGCGAGAACCTACATTTTAAACAAAGCATCGGCTGCATTGCTTTGAAAAAGCTCTGCCCCTGATTCAAAGCCCATAACGACGCCAGCAAAGCCAGGCAGAAAACTCCACCAGGCAAACAACTATTAAACAGTAGCAACTGCCGACTCAGACAGAGCTGGGAAACAAAAAAGCAAGCAAGCCACCCAGGAAAGTGTTAATGTATTTACCGCCTGTAGAACCAGCAGCTCTAAGAGGCTTTCCAGCAAATCCTTAAGAATCAAACAATCCAGACATCCTGTGCCGTACAGCCCCAGACCGGCACTGGTTACTGACTTACCTTAGCAGTACATGGAACCACTGTCTCCTTGAGTGCTCAGTGAATAGTCCAGGTTCCAGGGAAGCCCAGTCTGTCTGGAGAAGAGATTAACGTCCCAGGTAAATGACCAGCCCCCGTCTGGAAAGAGTTAAAGCACGGACCCTTCTCCTCGCCTGCCTGCCTCACTCTCTCTGCGCCTGCTTTGCTTACAGTACCTGGTACAGTGGAATTGCCTCCCCATTCATACTCACTGATCCTTCTTATTGAGGGGAGGAGCTGAGGAGCGATTACAGAAGTGATGCTTGGGATTGCACTGACACAGGGTGCAGCAGGAGGCCTGGATTTTAAAGGGCAAGGTGACAGCTACACGCCTGTCAGAACTTCTCCAGCCCAAGGGCCCGGTCCTGCTTTCCTGAACTCGCAGGGAGGTTTGGATGGTGGTTTGTTTGTTTTGCATTAGCACCACAGGATCCAGTCAAGGTCAGGGACCCATTCTTAGTAGGGACCTAATACAATTACAGGCCACAGCGAGCCTTAAACGGAGATACTAATACAAGGAATGTGCGAAGAATGCAGGATCGAGCCCTGCTCTAGATACCGGTGCAGGATTGGACCTGCTCAGCGGTCCCAGGCCAGTGAAGTTTACGGTCTAAAAAGCAGGCACCAATCCAACCAGATGCACTGCCAGACCCACTGGGGGTGGCACAGTAGCTTATCCCATTTATCTGCGTGCTAAGAAGCTCCAACCCGCTAAAGAATTTGAAGACAATCAACTTTGTTATGACCGAGTTACTGAAAGGCCAATATTTCCAAACCAGAGTGCCAAACTCAAACTGAGCAACATAAATGGAACTAGCTTCATTTACAAAGGAGTGCCGGGCGCCCAGAAATCACTGGGAGCACTAGGTGCTCAGCACTGTACTGATCAAGCCATGTATATTTAGATGCCTCAGTAGCAGGGTTTAGGAGCTTAACCTCAGGCACCCAGGTTTGAACATTTTGGCCTCAGTTTGTAAATGCATATGAATGAATTCAATACATAGAAACTAGGGGCTGTCAAGCGATTAAAAAAATTAATCGCGATTAATCGCGTGATTAAAAAACTAATCTATTAAACAATAATAGAATACCATTTATTTAAATATTTTTGGATGTTTTCTACATTTTCAAATATATTGGTTTCAATTACAACACAGAATACAAAGTGTACAGTGCTCACTTTGTATTTATTTTTTATTACAAATATTTGCACGTAAAAAACAAAAGAAATATATTTTTCAATTCACCTCATATAAGTATTGTAGTGCAATCTCTTTATCATGAAAGTTGAACTTACAAATGTAGAATTATGTTCAAAAAAATAATCTCTAGTATTGTAGTGCAATCGCTATTGTGAAAGTGCAATTTACAAATGTAGATTTTTTTTGTTACATAACTGCACTCAAAAATAAAACAATGTAAAACTTTAGAGCTTACAAGTCCACTCAGTCCTTCTTCTCATTCAGCCAATTGCTCAGACAAACAAGTTTGATTACATTTGCAGGCGATAATACTGTCTGCTTCTTATTTACAATGTCACCTGAAAGTGAGAACAGGCATTTGCATGGCACTGTTGTAGCTGCCGTCGCAAGATATTTAAGTGTCAGATGGGATGACGTTTTCTGACCTGTGTCACACAAGATGATCTAATGGGCTGCAAAACAATATGAGGTAATGGCAACACTTCAAGAATGAGGCCAAGTCACAAGTGATTTTGGTTCCCGGGCCTAAGATTCTGCCAAGGAACCTGCTTGTCAGAAAATGCTGAGGCCCCACCTGCTGGAAATCAGCCCCCTGTAGGGTGTCTCTCCGGGCACCCGAGAACCCAGGTTCCCCCAAATCACAAGGGACTTTTTGTGAACCTTGGCCTGAATGCGTAACACCGGCAGGGAGGGAAATGGGGGAGGCGATGGATTTGGAAAGGAGGCTTGGGGATAGCAAACACGACACCGGCTGGATGTACCCAGACCCTCTCTGGCTCAGGCTGAGGAAGGCAGCCTGGGCCGCACAGCGTTACCATACAGGGTCCCGCCTACGCTCTGGTCTGAAGTGAGCCACCCTGGAATGGATTGCTGACTACGACGCACAGCGGGGAGAGGAGTGCATGGACTCTGGCATAGAAAGGGTTACACACGCTAGGAAATGTGGGGGCATGAGCCAGGTCCTCCTCAGGGGTCATGCTTCACTGAGCAGAGATTCCCCTTCCCTGCAAACCTTCCAGTCTGTTCACCTGCCTAGCTCCCACCTCCTGTCCCCAGTGACCACAGTGACCGCTAGTGATGACAGCCGGAGCCCTGCTGCCTGTGCTGGGCTTTCGCCATGTCTGATGTGCCAGACACCCCCACTCAGCTGTATGTGCAGCAGCATGTCCGGAGCCCCCAGGCACCCCCCTTGCATGCCTGTGAAATACTCAGTGTGTGTGAGATCATGTCTCCCTCTAGTGGCGGGGACCAGGAACTATCACAGCCGGCACACACCCAAGAGTTACTCCACGCGTGGAGGGAGGTCTGTGGTTTTGGTGCAGAAGGTCTCAGGTCCAGTCCTTGCTGATGAGCCGTGTTCTCGGCATCTGGCCATGGCCTCATACAGCTGGTAGGGGAATAACCTTGTGAAGCAGTCGCAGCTTCTGCTATGTTAGCCTGAGCCTCCTGCCTCTCCATTTACCCCCTCAGGTCAAAACCAGGTTTCTCCCATGGAGGGGTGGGAGGGGGGCCGGGGGGTGTCCTTGTAACCCACTGGTCACGGGGTGCTAGATATTGTCCTGGGTGCCCGATCCAGAGAGGGTATGAGTCTGTCACAGCCCCCAGTTGGAGATGCTGGCTCTTTAATTCGAGCTGTGGAGACTCATGCGTTTAACTCTGGAGGTTCCCCAGTTCAATCCTGGTGCTGGCCAAAATGGCGGCTGTTATACCTTACAAAGGGCTAGGCATTAAAATCCTGCTGGTGCCTTTTCCCCTCTGGAGGGGGCTGGCGGTTGTGCCGTCACCCACTCCCCTGGCAGGGCCGGCTACGTGCTGAATCTGCCAGTGCCTCTCCCGTCCCCACTCCGTCAGAGAGGGGAAGGTGTGGAGATGCGACTGCAGAAGGGGGCCATGCAGCAGCGCCCACTCCACCTCCAGCGTGGCCCAGGGACCGGCAGGGGCACTGAGCGTTTCTCTGAGTGTGACAGCTGGGGAGCTGCGGGGTGGAAAAGCAAAGAGACGAGCCCAGGGGGTGGAGGAGGATTTCTGGAGAGCCTTGGAGGGGATCGCTTTGCCTCTCACGACGCAGGGCTGGCTGACAGTGGGAAAGAATCGCAGAGTCTCTTTCCTCCGGTACTGAACAAGGAACTCTACTAGAATAAAGAAAACAGTATCATCCCTCAAGTCACTGGGTCTCGCTCTTTGTTTCACTGTGGAGCTTCTGCCTAGACACCCCCCACTCCCCGCCCGGCTTCCTGCTGATGGTGTAAAGGAACAGCACCCCTCTCACAAACGCCACCTTTCGCCACCAGAGGGACCGTCCATGTTCATCTAGTCTGACCTGTATAACGCACGCCAAAGATGTTCAGCCCTTTCCACTCAGCAGCTCCCGCTGACCTGGGTGGGAGCGGGTTGTGTGGAAAGGAGGACAGGATTTGGCCTGTAATGTACAGCGCTTTGTGCAGAACCACATGGCTAACGTCGAGGGGGGGGGAGGGCACGGCGTGATCAGCCCCCAGAGGAAAGGCCCCGCCTTGCTGGGGGAATTAGTCAGTAGCATCCAACCGGCTTGCAGTGTGCATGAAGCCAGCAGCTGGCGCTCTCCCATGGACTTACCACCAATTTCCCCTGTGTGCACTCCAGGATCTAGAGCCTAGCGTACGCGTGTGGCTGGAGAGAAGCAGCACAAGGATCCTCTGCCTTGGACAGCGACCACTCAGCACAGCCTCCCGCAGCCCTAGAGTCACTAGCTAACCCCCAGCTATTTAATGCCTTGGGCACTGGCCAAATCAGGGTTCCAACTGGGCCCCTAGAAGGTGCAGGACTAGGACCTGGGACCTGGCTGAGATTCTTGCCATCAATTAATTCCAATAGGCCCTGTCTCTTTGTCGGGAGCCCCTCGATTCCTGCAGCCTGGCTCTGCTCTGGGCTGGATTAATGCTTAGGCATGTGCCTCGGGCATCTAAATTCATGCAGGGAGCCCAACCTGAGCGGCGCGGTGCCCCATGCGCCAGGTCATGACGCCGCTCACTCACATTTGGCCTGGCCACCCCTCTGTCATGATGGGGAAGCAGGCCAAATTGGCCAGGCCAGACCTGAGTGGGCAGTAGGCCAGTGCTACCCCTCCTCGTTGCCGCCGTGGGGCCGGCTCCTGCACCAGGGCTCCCCCTGGTGGCCTGACCAGCCTTGCCCCGCTTCCAGCAGCCTGGCCCCTCTGCTCTGCCTCGCTCGGCGACAGCCCCAAGGCCTGCTCCAGGGATGGGAAGCTGCGGAGGGTTCCTGCATGGGGGAGCCGGCCAGGAGAGCACTGCGGGGGTGGGAGGTGGACACAAGGTGGATAACGGGGCAGTGTCTGTGCAGCAGGAGCCAGTGGCCAGGGGCGCTGGAACAATTTTTATAGTGGGGGCGCTGAGAGCCATTGAACCAAATTGTTAACCCTGTGTATGATGGAAACCACTTCAAGCCAGGGGGTGCGGGAGCACCCCCAGCATCACCTAGGTCCAGCACCTATGCCAGTGGTTGAGTAGCCTCAACAGCTGAGCAGCAGGAGCAGGCCCTGGGTTAACAGATCACTTGTGCAGCTGTGCTGGTCAGGACCGGGCTAATATAAATGCACCCACAGTGCGGGAGCATCTCGATTAACTGTGTGCCTAGCCTCAGGGATGGGTTAAGCCAGGCCTGGCTCTGATGACACGTTCGCCTCCTCCTCTGGCAGTTCCTGCTCACTCCCTCCCTTGTGCTGGGGACCAGAGGGGGAAGCAGGGGAACCAGGATCTTAGGCCAGGCGCTGTACTGCGGGTGACAGTGGGGAACAACAGAACCCAACAAACAAGAGGCACAACAGCGCCACCTTGTGGACATGGGCTACAATCCTTCCCTCCATGCTGTTGCTAATACAGATCACAATGGGAGTTTTGCACACATCAAGGAAACATCAATCCATTTACCTCTTGTTAAATATAAGTGAATTGTGATACTCAGCAGGTTCTTTTAACTCACAAGCAAGGTCCTAAGTGGCTGTTGTCTAATTGATCTGCCCTCTCCCTCCTCAGTGGTGAAATTCCCCACTGTCAGAGAGACCTTTGCAACACTTAAATCTCTCTTAAGACCTATTTTAAAGGGTTGAGAAGGGGATAAATAGTGCCTAGGTCTCGTGCTGGCTCTGCACTGGAGTGAATTTCACCCTATAATCCCAGCCAAAGATTAGCGAAATCAGCAGGTGTGGGGAAGGCTAGGGAGGTAGAAGGGACAGCAGCTGTGGCAGGAAGGAGACGAGAAAACTGACCAGTCCTTGGTTTCTACCTGGTTCCATGATCTGATGCATGTTTCACTCCAGAGGGGGTGCCTTTCAGTGCTTGGTAATGCCATCCCTGTGTGCATAGTTGTAAAGTGCTGTGGGACCCTTTGGAAAGAAATGTCCTATATATATGTAATACTACACGGTACACGTTATCCAAAGCCGCCTAAGCACAACACACACTTTACAGAATGATTACAAGCAAAGTGTTACCAAATGACATAGGGATAATTTTGCCTGCCACTGAAATGCAGCCACCTCTGGGGCGGAACACAGCAGCTCTTCAACAGCACACAGCAACAATGCACAACTGTTCAGGGCAGGCAGGGAAGAATACTGCATCCAGTTAAATGACAAGGAAATATTCAGCTAGGAAACTGACAATGGGCTGGGGAAAGTCTAATGTTAGCTGCTGAACTTCAGTCTCCCAGATCAGAGGCATTTGTGCAGTTACACCCCGTCCCAACTCTCCCTGCTCTGATGGTTTAAACCATTAGAAACACTGGGCTACACTGTGCACAGGTGAGACATGGGCCCTCATGACTTTCCCCATCCCTTGTGTCCCTGCACAGGGCCCAGCCCTAGGCAGGTTGGTGAATGCGTGCTAGTGCAATGCCAACACTGGCATGAGGCACCCCCCTAAGAGGGTGAAAGTGGGGTCAGGGCTCCTCCACCCTCTCCCCATCCCCCAATGGGCTGGCAGGCTGGCCAGGAAGAACCATGCTGCTCCTGGCAGAAGCCCTCCTGGAGCTGTGGGAGGCTGCGCTGGTGCAGGGGTGGGACAGAACTGACAAGGTATCACGCGAAGGCTCGGCCCCAGAAACCTCAGCTCAGAGACCAGCCTTTGCGGGTCCCAGCGTTTGCAAAAGGCGAAGAGCAGCAGGTGCAAAGCGGGCCAGCCTCTGCCCGAGCAGGGCCCCTGGCAGCTCTGAATTGCCAAAGGCATCTCACAGGGACATTTATTTTCAGCGCTCCCACCAGGGACGTGCACACACGTCTCACCAGCCACGACTGTGTGGGCCTTGTGAGGAGGGATGGCGCCTCCGGGGTGAATTAGGAAGCTTGAGTCCCTCTTCTGGAGGAGGGCTGAGGATGTGCCCAAGCCCATTGTTCTCAGGAGTGGGAGAAGTCTCCCCTGCAGGCCCAGGGGTGAGGAGGAGTGTGGTTTTAGGCACAGCTGCTCCCTTCTGTTTCCTCCTTTCCCACTCGTCCCATAAAGGGCTGGCCAGCCAGTCTGCTAGAGGAGGTTAGTGCCTGATCCCAGCAGCCTCCTTCCCTTCCTGCAGGCGGAGTTCTGAGAGTAGCCTTAAAGCCCCATCTCCAACTCCCGCAGAGCTGCCCCCCTCCAGCAGCAGCCCCCCACCCAGCCTTCTGCCCTCCATCAGGCCCTTCCAGCGTCAATTCTGGAGGCTCGGTGGTAGTAACAAGGCTGCAGAATATAGCCCTGCACAGATTCAGAGGCTACACTGGTGGCCTCTCCCGCCCCTCGAGCAGCTCAGAATTAGGGCACAAAAGGGGTGCACGGAACAGAATCTCACACATAATGTGGGGGCAGGGATCCATTGCCATTGGAATGCTGCTTGTCTGGCGTGAGAAAAGGAGTAACCTTCAGCCACCGCAGCTCACACGACTCCCTCTTACCCGGACCCGATCCACGTAACGGCGTGTGTTCTCCAGCACGTCTGTCTGTGCCGTGGCCGACTGTCTTTCAGGAAGAGAAGAGTTCTAGGGACTGGAAAGCGACACCCTGACACCGTATGGCTAGTGGCCAGGTACACAGTGTAAGGGTTTGCTCTCAGATGAGAAGGATGCTCCTCAAATATAGTCCTCCCCGCACGTTCCCTTTCCCTGTTGAGCGAATGTTTATTAGTGTAATCGGGGGCGCATGCCGGTAGCTGTTTACTGACTTCACCTTAAGATCACGCCCATGACTTGGCTTGAATTAAAAGCTGGCAGAGAAATCAATTCGAAATGGAAGTTTATTGAAAAGAATCTAAAACGGAATAACCCAATCCATACAGTAGCCCTTGGGTTTGAGAAAGGGTTACGGAAGACCACGATATTTGGAACTGAGGGCGTTCAAATAAAATAGATGCAATTAATTTATAGAAGGTACAATCTGTACAATTTTGGCTTCTTTTTTTTTTTAACTGCATGTTTGGACTGTTCTTTGATCTGGTACAGCATGACACTTGGATGCTTCTGGTATACAAAGACATTTCCCCAGCCCGTTTTAACACATACACGCCACAACGTTGTATGCAATAAAGTGCAATACTGGATTCTTTGTGAGGAATGAAATGATTGATGGAAATAGCAGGTATTAAATCAAAGACAGCTCCTAGACCAACGAGGCTGACTGTAAAGTGCTGATCTGTCCCCCAAAAACCAAACAAAACTAATTTAACTAAAGACTTCTATTCATTTTACTGAAGTGGAAAAAACAGCAACATTTACAATGGAATGTCAATAACGCCCCTCCCAAATCTGCTTTAAAAATAAAAGAGATCCAAATAAATGATGTAAGAAAAGATTCTTCCGAGGAGGGGGAATAAAGCCTACGTCTATTTGTTTCTTAAGAGAAAGAAAAACTGACCTAAAAGGATTACAAATATTAAGACATTTTGGTCCTGATACAATATGATGAAATTAAAAAGGTTGTAAAAACTCATCTGTCCTGTCATTATGGCTTGCTTGTCTATAAGAAATAGACAAGATAGTTTGTGTATTGTGTGACTTTCCCTAGGAGCTAGTTCAGTGGTCCCCAAACTTTTTCAATTGCGTCTCTCCCCCCCCCCCTCGGGGGGGCAGGAGGTGAGTGGGGCAGGACAGGGGAAAGGGAGCTGTGCTCCGGAGGCGGGGGGGTGAGTGGGGGAGGATGGGGAGGGGGAGCCACGCTCCAGAGGTGGGGGGAGGTGACTGGGGCAGGACCAGGAGAGGGAGCCATGCTCTGGAGG
>QXTE01000012.1:20398303-20863569 GCA_003942145.1 Platysternon megacephalum
GAACCACACTCTGGAGGTGGGGGGAGGTGACTGGGGCAGGATGGGGTAGGGGGAGCCGCGTTCCAGAGCTGGGAGGTGAGTGGGGCAGGATGGGGGAGGGGGAGCCGTGCTCCAGAGTTAGGGGGGTGAATGGGGCAGGGCGGGGGAGGGGTAGCCATGCTCGGGGCAGAGAGCCATCCCTGAGTGCTCCTCCGGGCTCCAGCAGCAGCAGCACCTGCTGCTCTTCCTGCCTCCGGGGGTAGAGGCCAGTTACTGCGAGTAACCAGACAGTGTCCGGGCAGCTGGACCTGGGGCTGGAGCAGAGCTGGGGGCAGAGCGGGGCTGGGTGGCGCTCCCTCCCCGCCCCCGGGGGGCTGGCCCAGGCCCCACCACACACCCCCAGATGTTCCTCTGCACCCCCTAGGGGGGCGCATCTCACAGTTTGGGGACCACTAAACTAGTTAAAGGGGCCAGATTGGCTTTCCCATTTCCCCCTCTCCCAATTATCAATGAAAGACGGGGGTTGCTACTTGGCAAGGTAGACCACACACAGCTGAAAGTGAGACAGCAGGCACCGGGTGCTGCAGCCATAATCTCTGCCGGGTAAGGTGGGGCCGCTGCCCAAGGAGGATAGGAGTCACTGTTTTGGAAAGACTGTGGACATTTCCCCATGTTTTCTCCTTCCAGCTGCTCTACAGCCAGTGTACAAATCTGGGCCCACTACGCACACAAACTTCCATGTACATTTACACCACTTGTTATCCACTTTTCTGAGATGCCTCCACAGATGTGTGATTAAAGGAGACTTCAGTGATGATGAATTTCCATACGGTTGGTCTAAAACCAAGCAGGTAGATTGAAGAGGCATATTGCTTGGTGGGACCAATCTGCCCATCTCTGGGGGAGCGCGACATCCCCATGTAAACAAACAGCATCAGGGCATCCCACTCTGGCTGTCACAGAATGTACCATATGCCCAGTGCTTTCACACCGGCACGAACCACTTTAGTATTGGCTACAAATGATGCCTCGTGTGAGTAAAAGAATCATTTTGGTTCCCAAAAAGGCACCTTGTTTAACGCTGAAAACATAAGACTGGCCCCTTTAAGTGTGATGCATGCATAGTTCATACATTCTTGCAGACAGTATATATACTATATATATATTTTATATTCACATATATGGCTCGAGAAGAAGAGTCCTTGAGAAGCTAGACATTGGTGAGTTTGCTACTGCTGAGCAGTCTCACAGCAATGCTTCCTGAAATGCCATTGGATTTTTTGTTCCCCTTATCTTGGAGTTGAAGGGTTTGCTGTGACAGATGGTCATCAGGGTCACCAGTTAGGGCCACCTGGCCCAGGAACTCGTCACTTATAATGTTATGGTTCCAGACCTAGAGAAACAAAACACAAAATGACAAGGAGTCCGGTGGCACCTTGAAGACTAACAGATTTATTTGGGCATAAGCTTTCGTGGGTAAAAAACCCCCACTTCTTCAGATGCATCACAAAATGGGTGCTGTTCCTGTTGGGCCACATGCAAGCTTTCTACTGCAACCTATTCTGCACGTACAAATGTCCGTACAGGGTATATGGGATGCCTTTGTCATTCTAGTCTTGCTGTTATTGATTAGTTCTCTTGCAGTAGCACCGAGAGGCCCCAGATGAGATCGGGGCCATATTGTGCTGGGTGCTGTACATACAAGAAGCGAGACAGTCCCTGAGCTGAACAGCTTACAGTCTAAATAGACCAAACAGACAAAGGGTGGGAGAAAGGAAGTATTGTTATAAATGGGGACCTGGGACACAAAGAGACGAAGTGACTTGCCCAAGGGCACACAGGAAACCTGTGGCCAGATCTCCTGGAACTTAACCTCTAGACCAGCCTCTCTCTCCACCTCTGCAGCTGGTGAATCTTGATCTTCCTCCACTTTTGAAATGGTCACTGAGCTAATCATTTTCCTGGGTGGATGAGTGGACTTTTTAACCCTTGTCACTGGCCATACAGAGGGTATTTTAATAATGACGTGATGACTTGTGTCCTTGTCTCTCCCAGGATTAAATACACACCTCCTCTGATCCCTGCGGGCTGGGGTCAGAACGACAGCATGGAAGCATGGAAGTGACTACAGGAGGTGAGGGAGTGGAGAATCAGACCCCACATTCCTTTTGTTTTTAGGGCTCCCTTAAGAGGCTATACTTGATGTGAAAAGTATCTGTAGTACCTCATAATGAGCCAACTCCTGAAGCCCTTACTGAGTTCTTACTGAATCCAAACTTGGGCAAACTCCCATTGACTTTAGTGGGAATTAGACCAATGAAGAGCTTAGTAAAAAAGCTTGACAATTTGGCCACTAGTACCTGTGCATTGTTTAAAGCACCATACCTTCTTAAGCCCACATTTCTGGTTAAGAATCTGACAAATTAATACTTTTCACTTAACATGTTAAATAACAGCCTCGCAATCCCCCAGGAGGCAAGTATGAGCATCACTGTTAGACAGGGAAACCGAGTCACAACATATTTTGATGAAATAGCCAACACTGCCCTGCAGATCAAGGAATAGAACCTGTGTCCCGCTGGCTCCCCGCAGATTGGCCTTTTAGTCACCTGCACAATGATGGGCTGTCCTGCCTTCTTGCGATAGAAGAGACCTTTCACATCAAACGCTGGAGCCTGGGTGTTTATCTGCACTGGAGATCGAATTTTGTTCCCTTCGCACTTTATGATCACGTATGGGTCTGCTCCTGGGGAGAGGAAAGAGAATTTACCTCCTGCCGCAGCTAACATCATTCCTCCTAGCCCTTGCTTGGGTCACTCCTGACAGTGGGTATTATAGTCTATAACCCCACAAATGGCGGCAGGAAATCAAGCGAACTCTGTAAATGGGGACAATGATGCTCGCCCACCTACGCATTGTCCTTTGAGATCTACAGACGTCCAGGGGCCAAGGCTCATTTGCATTATGCGTGATGTCACCCCGGACGTGGGCTAGCGGCTGAGCAAACCAGCTGAAGGTGGTTCCCAAACAGTCAAGTGACAACATCACTGTAACATACAAGCCCAGATGTTCCAAATGGACTAGTGATTTTGGGTGCCCAGCTTGAAACACTCTGAAGAAGCCTGATTTTCAGACAACGGGTGCTCAGCACATTCTGAAAATCAGGGCCCTTTCAGGTGTCTCCTGCTGGGCCCTCAAAAATCACTAGCTGCTTCGGAGCCATCTTGGCTGCAGGCCGTGACAAAAAATAGTCCCATAAACATGAACAGAAGAAAACACACCAAGGCCACATTGCAGTGCAATGAAGAACCTACCTTGTTACCAGTGCTAGGACCTCTCTTCACTGCTCAGTGAACAAGATAAGCACATAGAAGCGAGTGTCTGCTGTCTAGTTCCACTCTGCATGATACCACCAGAGCTACTTAGCTCTTATAAGGCACTTTCTGGGAGGGGCTGAGCCCCCTCAATGCCCACTGACATCGATGCAGTTGAGGGCACTCAACACCTTGATGAATTGAGCCCACATAGCATTTTTCATCCATAGATCTCAAGGCACTTTATAAAGGGAGGTAAGAACATAAGAACGGCCATACTGGGTCAGACCAAAGGTCCATCTAGTCCAGTATCCTGTCTTCCGACAGTGGCCAATGCCAGGTGCCCCAGAGGGAATGAACAGAACAGGTAATCATCAAGTGATCCATCCCCTGCTGCCCACTCACAGCCTCTGGCAAACAGAGGCTAGTGACACCACCCTGCCCATCCTGGCTAATAGCCATTGATGGACCTATTTTCCATTAACGTATCTAGTTCTATTTTGAACCCTGTTATAGTCTTGGCCTTCACAACATCCTCTGGCAAAGAGTTCCACAGGTGGACTGTGCGTTGTGTGATGAAATACTTCCTTTTGTTTGTTTTAAACCTGCTGCCTATCAATTTCATTTGGTGACCTCTAGTTCTTGTGTTATGAGAAGGAGTAAATAACACTTCCTTATTTACTTTCTCCACACCCATCATGATTTTATAGACCTCTATCATATCCCCCTTAGTCATCTCTTTTCCAAGCTGAAAGATCACTGCCCCGTTCTATAGATTGGGCAACTGACTTACCCAAAAGTTCTGGGCAGACCTAGGAATAGAACCCAAGTCTCCTACATCCCAGGTCACTCCCTTAGCCACCAGACTATGCTGCCACCTATAGGAGCTTTGTAAGTGAACCACAGTCCACCAACTTGCACAATCTAGCCCTAAATGCAGAGGGCCAAGAGCTACCTTTGACTTGCAAGTGCAGTGCAATGTGGAGTCCCAGCCGTGTGCTGGATCACTGCATAATATGCTTTTATTGCTTGCAGGACAATCAAGGGACAAACTGTCCCAGCTCATTACTCGTTCTCAGTCTCTACTAGGTACAAGGCTTCCCCACGGCGAGGGCCTTAGAAGATGGACCAAGCTGTGTTCGATCCCTGCAGTGCTCCCCACGCATCTGCTCATTGATTGTTGTTTATCTCACAAATCCCCCTTGCCTTTGGGATGAACCCTGGCTAAAACCGAGCCCTGGGTTCCCCTCTCACAGGTGCCCAGAGGGAACGCCAGTGAAGGCAATGGAGCTGCACCGATGTCGAGGCAGTGCGAGAGGAGACTCAGGTCCTTGGCCTGTCCCACCACAGAACCAGCCTTCTCAGAGTAACTTGTGAGGCTTGCGGACAGCAGGTTGCTAACACCGGCCAGAAGTGACTCATTTGCTCTCATTGCTTTGGCAGTTTGTGGGCTTTGGGTGAGGAGAAGCTTGATTTTACTCGAGACTGAGAGCAAACGACACTGGCACAAACTCGCTCCATCACTCAAGTCCCGAATCCCACCTCGGCCCTGTGGGACTGCAGAGGCCACGGGGTGAATTTGCCAAGTCATAGCATGCCAGGATACAGGACGTGATCCAAGAAGAGATTCTTTGGGACCAGATTGGAAGCCCTTTCATCCGCTCTGCAATTGCAATGAAGAGTTGCGTTGATTTTCGAAATGGCTTCGTTCTTTCCATGTAGAAGGCTAATGCTCCTCTGACATCCAGGGAGTGGAGCATTTGTTCCCTGTTGTTAGCGTGCGGCTTAGGAAAGAACATAGGAAGAAAAATGTCCTGGTTCACGTGGAATTGAGAAACTACAGTTGGGAGAAAGGCCGGGTGTGGTCGCAACTGCATCTTGTCCTTATAGAAGTCCGTATATGGGGGTTCCAAAGTTAAGGCCTTAAGCTCAGACACCCTCTTGGCTGAAGTTATAGCCAGCAAGAACACTACTTTCCAGGAAAGGCAGAGGAGGGAGCATGTTGCTAAGGGCTTGAAAGGAGGTCCCTTCAGTCTAGAGAGCACCAGGTTGAGATCCCATGGGGGAATTGGCTGTATTGGAAGTATTTTTCACACAATGCACGGTCAACCTGTGGAACTCCTTGTCAGAGGATATTGTGAAGTTCAAGACTATAACAAGGTTCAAAAAAGAACTAAATAAGTTCATGGAGGGTAGATCCATCAATGGCTACTAGCCAGAATGGACAGGGATGGTGTCCCTAGTCTCTGTTTGCCAGAAGCTGGGAATGGGCAACAGGGGATGGATCACTTGATGATTACCTGTTCTGTTCATTCCCTCTGGGGCACCTGGCATTGGCCACTGTCGGAAGACAGGATAATGGGCTAGATGGACCATTGGTCTGACCCAGTATGGCCGTTCTTATGTTCTTGACCGGAGTCTAGGAGAGCGCCGATGAACTCTGAGTTGGGGTTAGGGTCAACTTTGCCACATTCAGTATCAGGCCGAACCTGTGGAACATCGTTTGAATTAGGCTCACATGGACCTTCACCTGGGCCCTGGAGCGGCCTTTGATTAGCCAGTCGTTGAGGTATGGGAATACTTGCACCTGCCGTTTCCGCAGGAAGGCTGTCACGACCGACATGGACTTGGTGAGAGCAGCAAAGAATCCTGTGGCACCTTATAGACTAACAGACGTTTTGCAGCACGAGCTTTCGTGGGTGAATACCCACTTCTTGGGATGCAAGAAGTGGGTATTCACCCACGAAAGCTCATGCTGCAAAACGTCTGTTAGTCTATAAGGTGCCACAGGATTCTTTGCTGCTTTTACAGATCCAGACTAACACGGCTACCCCTCTGATAATGGACTTGGTGAACACCCAAGGGGCCGCCGAGAGGCTGAAAGGGAGGGACTGTGAACTGACAGTGGGTGTTGTTGACCAAAAAGCAGAGGAACTGTCTGTGGGACGGGATCATGGACACGTGAAAGTACGCGTCCTTCAAGTCGAGGGCAGCGTACCAGTCCCCCGGATCCAGGGAGGGGATAATGGAACTTGATCTTTTTCATGAATTTGTTCAGGTTTCGCAGGTCTAAAATAGGTCTGAGCCCACCCTTGGCCTTTGGGATTAGGAAATATTGGGAATACAATCCCTTGCCCCTGAATTCTAGAGGGACCTCCTCTACCATCCCGAGTTGTAGGAGCATTTGCACCTCCTGCATGAGAAGTTGCTCATGAGAAGGGTCCTTGAAGAGGGACGGGGAAGGAGGGTGGGAAAGCAGGAGGGAACAGAATTGGAGAGAATATCCCAATTCTACTGTGCTCAAGACCCATTGGTCTGAGGTGATTTGTGCCCAGGCATGGTAGAAATGGGATAGATGATTCACACAATGGAGGGGAAGGATCTGGAATCTGAACTGGTGTGTCGCCCCCGGGCGCACCTTCAAAAGTTTGGCTTGGAGGCTGAGAGCTGCTTTGCTGAGCCCTGTTAGAGGAGGACTGAGAAGGTCTCCGTCTTTTTCTCCTGCCCCGCTTCCTGCTATAGTCCTGTCTAGGAGGAGCTGGGTAGAAATGAGGGGCAGGCTGCAGTTTAAAATGCTTCCTCTGGGGGGCTGCCGTATGAAGCCCCAGGGACTTCAGAGTTGTCCATGAGCCCTGTAGGCTGTGGAGCTTCGTGTCTGTTTGCTCCGAGAAGAGCCTTACACACTCGAAAGGTAAGTCCTGAATGGTCTGCAGGACCTCGTGCGCGAGTCCCGACACCTGAAGCCATGAGCTCCTTCTCATGGCTATGGCTGACGCCATGGTACGGATTGCAGAGTCCGCTGAATCTAGGGAGGCCTGTAAGGAGGTCCTTGTGATGACCTTGCCTTCCTCCAGGACAGCAGCAAACTCCGAGCGGGAGTCTGCCAGAAGGAGCTCCTTAAATTTGGATGTTCCAAGAATTAAAACTATAGCAGCTGAGGACTGCCTGCTGGTTGGCAATGTGAAGCTGGAGCTTCCCCACACTCACCCCTGTAGAATACACCTTCTTACCGAAGAGATCCAGCTTCTTCGCCTCCGTAGACTTAGGAGTCGGTCCTGGTTGTCCCTGCCTTTCCTTTTTGTTGGCAGCCTCCACCATCAGAGTGCCTGGCTGAGGGTGAGTGAACAGGTACCCTTACCCTTTTGAAGGCACAAAATACTTCCTCTCCACCCCTTTGGCCATGGGGGGAAGAGAGGTGGGCGTTTGCCACAATGCTGGGGGCAAAGCCACCCTCGAGGGACCTTCAGGCACCAGAATGTTGACCATGGGGTCTGTCTCCTCTGACACCTCCTCTGACTGCAAGCCCAAATTTTGTGCCACCCTTCTGATCAACTCCGGGTGGGCTCTGTTGTCCATTGCTGGCAGCATGGTGGATGTGCCTGCCACCGCTTCATCCGGGGAGGAGGAGGAAGATGCTCATGAGGGCACCGAGTTTTCCTGACCCTCTGGCTCGCGGGGATACCCCTGCGCCAAAACGCCATGTGTGGTGCCGGGAGCGGTGCTGGTCTCCAGGCCCGGGCCCGTCTTGGTACCGGCCCCGGTGCCGAGTCCCGCTGCGGTCTCAGTGCCGACCTGCGTGCCCATCTCTGATCCTCGCAGAGGTTCCCGGGCTACAGCTGTTGATGATGGAGGGGCCCGTGCCTCCGAAACCACCGACAAGGATCTGGACCCCGGCCCTTTGGGTTGGTGGTAGGCCCATGGGGTCCAGGAGGGCCATTGAGCCGGCGCCTGCCACTGCGGTGGCCATGACATCATGGATAGTGGCTGTCCACCTTGTCTGGAGCGGTGCCGGCTTCGCCTAGAGGCATACGATTCCGCCTCCGAGTCTGATGGCGACTCCGATCCTGGCGACCAAGGTGGCGCGGAGCGAGATGGTGCCGGGGAGCGGTGCCGAGGTGAGGGCGAGCGTTGCCGCATCATCACCAGCTTGCCCCTAGAGGGCACTGTGCCTCTTTGCGGTAACTGTAATGGTGATAGTGCCGGCGCCCGTGTGGGGAACTGCGCCATCATTGCTATGAGGTCCCTCGCTGCCTCAAAGGTGTCCGGCATGGTGGGAAGGTCCAAGTCCTCCTCCCAACACTCCCACACTGGGGAGTCCACTCGAACCGGACTCGACGGACCTCCCTGCGAGGCTGGAGTCAGCGGTGCCAGCTGAGTGGGAGCCGGAGCAGGGTGTCCTGGCACGGGACACACCCCGCCGGTTCCTCCTCGCTCCACTGCTTTAGTGGGAGAGCGACCTCTGTCGGCCTTCTTTCTTTTGTGCGGCACCGGCGAATGGGAGCGGTGCCGGGCACTCACACCGGAGGAGGTCTTCAGCGCCGGGGAGTGGCGGTGCCTAGGGTCCCTGGAGCCCGAGTCCTTTCTCGGCACCGCAGCCTCTCTTATGGAGAGTGTTGGGCTTGGGGTCGGACGCAACTGTGCTGACTGGGGACGAAGGGCTGACTCCATGAGGAGTCATTTCAGCCTAAATTCCCTCTCTTTTTTAGTCCTTGGGAAGAAGCCTCTACAGATTTTGCACTTCTCAGTCTGATGGGCTTCCCCCAAACACTTGAAGCACGAGTCATGTGGGTCTCCCTTTGGCATAGGCTTCAGGCAGGACCCGCACTGTTTTGAACCCTTGAGACCAAGGCATGCCCCGGTCCCCGGGAGGAGAATGTGGTGGGGGGAATCTCCAACTGAAACGTATCTAAACTAACTAGGAACTACTTGAACTAATACTATGTTTTCAACTATTTACAGGTACAACAGGAAAGAATCCACTAGGGGATCGCTTGCCATCGCAAGAGAAGAGCTGCTCCAACGATCGTCACCGGCGGTAAGAAGGAGCTGAAGAGGCGGTGGGGTCTGCAGGGACCTATATACACCACCGGGAAGGCATGACTCCAGGGGGCTCCACAGCCGACTGGATGGGTATCGCTAGGGGAAAACCTTCCGACGACCGTGCCGACCCGACGGGTACCGCTCGGGGGAAAACCTTCCGACGACCGTGCCGACCCGAAGGGTACCGCTAAGGGAAAACCTTCCGACGACCGTGCCGACCCGACGGGTACCGCTAGGGGAAAACCTTCCGACGACCGTGCCGACCCGACGGGTACCGCTAGGGGGAAAACCTTCCGACGACTGTGCCGACCCGACGGGTACCGCTAGGGGAAAACCTTCTGATGACCGTGCCGACCCGACGGGTACCGCTACGGGGAAAACCTTCTGATGACTGTGCATGCGGCGTGCGTACACCTACTTGGAATTGACATGAGCAAGCACTCGAAGAAGAAATGAGGGTTACAGAATAGTTGGATTATTTCTTGGGGACAACATGCGTCTTAGGGAGGGGCTTGAGTGCAGAGAAAAGAGGGTGATGGCTTGGGGCAAGGGTGACCAGATGTCCCGATTTTATAGGGACAGTGCCGATATTCGGGGCTTTTTCTCATATAGGTGCCTACCCCCCAATTTTTCACACTTGCTATCTGGTCACTCTATTTGGAGCAGGCACTCTGTACACTAGGGGGCGACAGAGAAGAGGCTGCAGATTGGAGTGGGAGGTGAGATGAGATGGGGTGGAGGAGGGAGCAGGATTCTGTGGGGTCTTGAGGGTGAGGAGAAGAGTTTAAGCTAGACGTGATGGGTGGCAGGGGGACCAGGGGGAGGCTCAAGGATGGGTGTGTTACAAGGATGGCAAGGTAGATCATTGTAGCAGCTGTGCACTGGCTGGACTGGAAGGAGGTGTCACGGGGGCCGTGGGCAGGCCAAACACAGGATGCAGCAATCAAGTCAGGGCCTGGGTGAGTGCGTGAGCTGCAGGGCCAGAGAAGAAGGATCCCACATTAACCAACATTTCCCCGTTAGGAAGCAGGCCCATGCCCCCGTGTTTGTAGTGGGGAATGAATCATTGTTTGAGGGCCAGAGCAGCCAGGCTGCAAGGTTAATGCTCTCACAAGAGGCTTTGGTAACTGCCAAGGAAACACAGCCAGGTGTCAATGTTCCATCCAAGTGCACACTGGGAATGCTGAGGAACAAACCAATCCACTTCCCAAGGCCAGAGATGGAACTTCCTCATCTCTTGTTGCCAGAGGAAACTTGGCAGTGATTTACCGCCCCCCTACTCCGTAACTTTCCACTTCCCGGGGCTCCTTGCTTCCAGGATTAGGAACAGCTGCAGGATTTCGCAGCCATGTTTTCCAAACACTTCTTTGGAAAGACCCACGAAAGCCTCATTTTCCACCAGCCAGAGCCAAATTCCACCCATAAATCACTGCCCTCAACTGTCCGGGAAGGGTTGGGAGACAGGAGAGGCACAATTGCCCTGGGAACCACCAACGCACACAAATTGCTGGCTGTGGAGGACACCCTGCGGCTGGTATTGCTCTGCCCTGATCTCAGTGATCTCGCATCTAGTCAGAGGGCAGGATGCTTCGCGGCTTGAAGCGGGGGAATCAGAACAGCTGGAATACGGCAGGGAAATACCATTCCAGAGGCGGCACCTGGCATCTTGGTGTAAAAGTCACCACCTTGCAGCCGCCTCATCACACTGTACCCGGGACCCGGTTCTTCCGAGCCAAGATCTCGGAGGGTGCAGAAGAGGCTCTGTCGTTTGATTTCCTTCTCAAATAGAGCACGTCTTTAGAACAGCAGCAGGGTACGTGATCCCAGGAAACTGGTTATCCATGAAAACCAGAGCACTGGGGGGGATGAGGACAGAAGAGCCCTACACCATATGATCCAGATGTCAGGCTGGATTCTCCGTTCACATCACTGACTTGATCCCCTTGATTTCCAAAGGTTCCTAAACCATGCTCAGCACCATAGTAGCTGAGCGCCTGAAAAAGGCTGGGAGGGGAAGCAGTAGCCCAGAGATGAAGCGACTGTCCCAGGAGCAGTCAGCAGCAGTGCTGGGACTAGACCCCAGCTCTCTGGCGTCTCAGACCAGCCCCCTAGTCACCAGCCCACTGACTCCATCTGCCAGTTGAGCGGAGCTGCTCCTGGCCTACCCCAGGGTAGGTGAGAGACGACTCAGGCCGATGGGTTCTATGAGCAGGGAGCCAGCAAGTCATTGTCTCTCCCCTGAGGAGAAACCTGCCGGGGAGAAACCCCTCTACGCCCCTGCTGGAGAGCAAAAGAAGGGTTCTGTTTGCGGCATACGCAGCACCGCCTAAGGACGGAGCGAAGTAAGTCTTGGAACAGCCACTTTGCCACAAGGATCCTTCTCAAGGCCCTGCAAGAGATGCCCTTGATGCACATCGCCTGGGAACTCATTACCGGTCAGGTCAAGAGAGGTGGTGAGAAGGGTTGTGATAGGACGAGTTCCAATCAGGAAAAGTCATTAATGTCCATGGTAGCTACCGTGTTTCTTTTGAAAGCAGGACCAGCAAAAGTCACCCCTCTACCCCCACCACTATTATCCTAGGGTTTCTTGATCCAGCTGTAAGTGATGAAACTGAGTGGAGGGGCGGAGGCCCCTTGCCAGGTCACAGCCAAGAAACGAGCCAGGACCCACCAGCACGACTCGAGGGGGCGCTGTGCTGCTGTCTTCCTGATGAGAGGCCCTGCAAATGGCAAAGTGCCAACAGAAGGTGCACGCCTCTGGAGAATCCACTGCCCGTCCCCAAAGGATAGAGGCGGGACGCAAGCAGTTCAGTACCCTGCAAGGGCCTAGACTCGATGCTTTAAAGCCACATGAACCTCCCAGCGCCCCCCCCCCACCCCCCCACACCTGCCAGCTATGCAGATACATGCTCTGTAACACTGTAACCCCTTCCTAGCCCCAGCATGGTTTGAGCCTGTGTAGCTTCCTTTCTGGAACTGCAAAGGCCATGCTTAGTGACAGGAAGCGTCTGACCCCGTTTCGATCTCGTTAAACCATCGGCCTCCGTAACGCCTTGCAGCTTGTGATTGTGAGTGTGATTATGCGCGGTGTAACGTGCTGCCTGTTATCTCTTGTACGCCTCCAGCCTTGTGCAATGTCCTTTCCGTGATCGTGCCTTACAGGGCAGGGTGACACGGTGACTCTACATCTATGCAGAGCCGTTCTGTTAGTGTCCCAGAATCTCAGCACAGCTACCGCCTGTGAAAGCCTTGACACCCATAGGGGCCCTTTGATCTTTACAGAGCCCTTGGGAGTGTCTAGAGTGGGTCTCACAAGATGCTCCTCTTCTTCTGATCTTCTAACAGCGACTTCACTGTAACATTGGAAACCTCTGGCTTCCTGACCCACGTCTCCAGGAGAGGTCGTGGGTCTGATTCTCCATTGCCGGGCACCTCGGGTAGTCATACACCCATCCTGCACAGGGGTACATGACCCCGTAAGATGCCGGGCTGTGGAGAACCGATCCTGCAGCAGTATAATGAATGATGGGGGATTGCCTGCAATGGCAGGGGACCGGGCTCGTTGACCCAGAAGGTCCCTCTCAGTCCTGTCTTCCAAATGGGTCTCTGTGAAATAAATCACATCCGATCCATCTCTTGTATTTCGGAGAAGCCCGTCCCCATGGTACCCTGCCTTAGCACCTGTTGGATCATCAGCGTGTGCTGGAGGCCCTGGAACATGATCTGAAAACAAAGGACTTGGTCCTACTCTCCTTCTAACAAAACCAAAGCTCAACACTGGCTTCCCGTCCCTCAGCGAGTGCAGAACAAGCAATAAAAAAGGCCCGTACCTCCTTGGGAATCCTGGTTCTTCAGCCCAGCCGCTGCCAGGACATGGATCTGGGACACCACTTGTGGATAGCCACACATTCCACTCCAGCAGGTGCGGGCAGGCTCGTCCAAGGTCAGTTCTCTGCGTGGAGGATCAACAGCAAGGGAGACGTCGTGTCAGACACGCCTGGGATCCCACAGCTCACGCCTCTTTCTAACAGCAGAGCCGTTGGCACCGATTCAGTGGGTGCTCCGGGGCTGGAGCACCCACCGGGAAAAAATGGTGGGTGCTGAGCACCCACCCACAGCCCACCTGACCAGCGCCTCCCACCTGCCGGTGGCCCCACCAATCAGCACCTCCCCCTCTCTCCCAGCGCCTCCCGTGATCAGCTGTTCCTCAGGAGAAGCAAGGGCGGGCTGTACTCGAGGGAGGGGGAGGAACAGGGCAGGAAGAGGCAGAGTAGGGGTGGGGCCTTGGGGGAAGGGGTGGAGTGGGGGCAGGGCCTGGGGCAAAGCGGGGGTTGAGCACTCCCCGGCACAGTAGAAAGTCGGCGCCCGGGACATTCTGAGGCAGATCTGGATATTGCTCCAGACGCCTCTGGAGGAGTGAGTGAGGTGCGCACGGCTGGCCGGCCAGTTGGGTCCCCACTGAAAGGAAGCCCAGTGCAAACTTCATGTGGGTTTGGTGACTGGAAGGGCAGAAGATAGGAAAGGCCGATTGAGGTCACTTGGTTTCCCCACCACATTAAACCACGCTGCTTGTAACTTAGCAGTTGGGAAATGGGGTGAGAGAAAAGAAAATACCCCCAGGAATCCCCCAATCCCACACAGCCTGCAATGAGTCTGGCGGAATTTACACCTCGCTCCCTACCTACCTTCCTGGCCATTTTCTTTCTTTCTTGCAGAGAATAAAAACAAGGGCGAAAGAAAATGCAAATTCTAGGGCAGGGTACATGCTAATTATGGAGCATGGATTTATTCCTCATATAAGGAGCAAGCTCCTTCTATCTATCTAGCTATTGTACTGACATGGTGCCCATCACCCGAGCCTGTGAGCACCTCCCCATCTTTAATGTATTATCCTCTCAGTGAGGTACTCTTTATCCCCATTTTACAGATGGGACACTGAGGCACAGAGTGACCAAGCGGCTGGCTCAAGGTCGCACAGGAAGTCTGTGGCAGAGCAGGGAACTGAAATTGGAATCCTAGGAACTCCCAAGTCTCCAGTTAGTGCCCTAACCACTGGGCCATCCTTCTCTTCCTCATTTGTTTTACTAAGAAACACCTTAGTTTGCACACTGGGTCATTAACCCTCTAGGTCACCCAGTGATCATGAACATGTATCAGGTTCTGAAGCAGCTTGTGATCTGCAAATTCACATTGTGCCAGAACAGGCCCTTACTGAGAGCTTCCTTCGGGCCAGGGCAGGGGTTGGGATCCAGGCCAGGGAGTTTACCCTGTTCCAGTTCGACGCGTGACGCTGAGGATAAGAAGCTGGGCTCCTTACCTGCAATCTGCAGGCACGTCTGTGAAAACCCGGAGAAGGAACTCTCCCACGTGACCCGGGTCGAAGGTAGTTGGAATGATGACGTAGCGGCCTTCCTTCAGGTCTGTCCTCAGGAAGATGCTCCGGGAGTTAATGTAGATGGAAGTGGCCACTTGCTGCTGCAGGGTGTGCATCCTGTAATTCCGGTTCAGTTCAACCTGGGCATAGATCACAACAGGATACTCAGTTCCTCTTTTCAACACCCATGGAATGACGGCCCCTCGTGTGGGTCCATCTGCAGGGACTGAACCCACGGTGTGTGGGTCTAGAAGCAGGAGCCGCTGCAGCTTGAGCTAAAGCATCAGCTCCAGTAGAGACAGGAGCAGACACATAAACCGCTCTATGTGGTCTAGCTACTAGCGAGAGATGGAGCACCACACCAGGTAGGTTCAGTGCTCAGGGTAACAGATCAACCAGTCCTATTGCTGGGTGTATGTGTATTTACTGCCCTACCGCTCTGAAAGCTCACCCAGTGTCCCAGTCTTTCTGATCCTAACACCCCCGGTGCCCCCTCCTACCGCTTTCATGCTGTCAGGTCTGACTAAGCCAGTGGCACCCAGGAGTACTAGTCATTTCCCGGCCACTGCCGCATGACCCAGGCCAGGCTTACAGTGTAGGCACCTTCCGTTTCTGGGAGAAAGTGGTTTCAATTATCCCTGGCCATGTTCTCTCTAGGAGCCTCCCTCCTCCATCATGTCTCCCCACCGTGCTTTTTCTACTACAGGTCTTTGGTCCCTCCAACCTCAGGCCTGAGATCTGGTGACCACAGACCCATGTGTGTGAGTTCCTGACATCAGCGATCTGTGCCTGAGAGCCCCACACTAGAGGGCAGTGACACCATGTGTAGGGTGCAATCCTACCCTCCCCCTGTGCTACCAGCTGCAGAGAGGGGAGGGGCCTAGTAACCCCTTCAGCTCAGATGACCATGCCCCCTATAGTCATGGGGCAGCTTGACATTCCATCTATCCCCTACTTATGCACTGGGGAGTGCGACCAACAGCAGCGTTCCGCCAGGGTCCTGCTCGGGTTTGCTGGGGGAGCTTCCTGAGCCATCTGCCCCCTCTAATGCACCCAGGCAGCAAGCACTCAGGCCAACAATGTACATACCCCAACTTACCTTCTGGATCTCAAACCCGATGGCCAAGTTCTCTCCTTTGCCCTCTTTGCGGCTGGTCCTCTTTGCTTTCTGCTGGATGCTGATGAGCACTTCGTCTTCTGCCTTTTTCACATCAAACACGTACTAGAAGTAATGACACAACCGAGAGAGGAAAGGTGAGAGACCTTCTGTTCTGTAAGGCGTGCTGATGGTGAGGGGGAGCAGGGAGAGAAGGGGTTAACTGTGCCAAGAGGGGTGCATGAGCTCTCTCACCTCTGGATATAACCTGGGTCCAAATCCAGCAAGTGACCATGTGTTGAGTAGACTAAGCCTGATGCCTAGGGGACTTGCACTTGTGTGGGAAGTTCAGCACCCAGTCTGACCTGGCTCTGTCTGGGAAGGCCCAAGCATGGGTTGTACAGGATTTATCTCATCTGTCCATCCTATCACTCTCGGATCTGAGCCCCTCACAATTTGTAATGTCTTTATCCTCACAACACCCGTGTGCTATTATCCCCATTGTACAGATGGGGAACTGAGGTACAAAGGAGTCGGGCAGAGCATGGACTTGAACCCAGGTCTAGTCTTAGGCTAGTGCTCTAACCACTGGACCATGCTTCCTCTCATTTCCCAAAGGCAGTGGCTTTGTTGCGCACAGACGTGTTTTCTTTGGTTTTGATGCACTTAGCCATTGGATTTTTGGCTAGCTCACAGCAAAGCTCTCAGCGCCAGAGACACAAAGCACAGAAGAGCTCATTGCAGGTGGTTAACCCCAGGACACCACCATGGCTGGCTGCTCTGTTTAGGAGTCTGGCAGCCACTCCAGACTTTGGCCTCCGATGGCCCAACCAGGCTCCTGTTACCCTGACAGGCCTCAGGTCATTTCTGGCAGGTCCTCTTCTCCACATCTCTGCTGTCTCACCTGGGGGTTCTGCAGGAAGGTGGCTTTGTGGTTGATACAGCCTCCGGAGCGGTTCTTGAGGGGCTCGTCGTGTCTCGTCCACGCCCCGCGCATCACCGCTTCCTCCCACGTCTTGTGGATGCTCAGGTAGGAGGTGTTTATGAGACGGCACTTGATGATGTCGGTGAAATATTTGCAGAAGTCTTCAAATGTCATCCTACGACAGGAAAGGGGTCATTGGCAGGGCTGAGCCTCGTGTGCCTACAGCTCACGTTGTGTGGCCAATACACTGCAAGCAGCCTGTGATCAGCTGTTATGTACTGGGTGTGTGATGCTGCCCTCTAGTGGCTGGTGCTCCGCAGAGTGGCTACGGGACATGCTCTCAGAGAAAGCAATGAGAACAATCCTTTAGCTCAAGTGGCAGAGACTTGTGCTTTTTGGAGCTGAAGGAGCAGGGTTCTAGTCCTGTCTTCCCATGCATGTGTGGGTGATTTATCTACTGCTTGTGTCTGGGTAACACACTGAAACACTCGCCCAGTGTCCCAGTCTTTCTGATAGGTGGAACACCAGAAGGATTTGAACCCAGCACTTACAGAGCTAAGGCTGGATTTTCAAAGGTGCTTAAGGGAGTTCGGCACCCAAAGCCCATTGAAAGACTCCTTTGAAAATCTCTACTTAAAAGTAGGGCTGTCAAGCGATTAAAAAAATTAATCGTGCAATTAATCGCACTGTTAAACAATAATAGAATACCATTTATTTCAATATTTTTGGATATTTTCTACATTTTCAAATAGATTGATTTAAATTACAACACAGAATACAAAGTGTACAGTGCTCACTTTATATTTATTTTTTATTACAAATATTTGCACTTAAAAAACAAAAGAAATAGTATTTTTCAATTCACCTCATACAAGTACTGTAGTGCAATCTCTTTATCATGAAAGCTGAACTTACAAATATAGAATTATGTACAAAAAATAATTGCATTAAAAAATAAAACAATGTAAAACTTTAGAGCCTGCAAGTCCACTTTGTCCTACTTCTTGTTCAGCCAATCGCTCAGACAAACAAGATTGGTTACAATTTGCAGGAGATAATGCTGCCCGCTTCTTGTTTACAATGTCACCTGAAAGTGAGAACAGGCGTTTGCATGGCACTGTTGTAGCCAGCGATGCAAGATATTAAAGTGCCAGATGCGCTAAAGATTCGTATGGCCCTTCATGCTTCAACCACCATTCCAGAGGACGTGTCCATGCTGATGACAGGTTCTGCTCAATAATGATCCAAAGCAGTGCGGACCGACGCATGTTCATTTTCATCATCTGAGTCAGATGCCACTAGCAGAAGGTTAATTTTCTTTTTTGGTGGTTCGGGTTCTGTAGTTTCTGCATCGGAGTGGTGCTCTTTTAAGACTTCTGACAGCATGTTCCACACCTTGTCCCTCTCAGATTTTGGAAGGCACTTCAGATTCTTAAACCTTGGGTTGAGTGCTGTAGCTATTTTTAGAAATCTCACATTGGTACCTTCTTTGCATTTTGTCAGATCTGCAGTGAAAGTGTTCTTAAAACGAACAACATGTGCTGGGTCTTCATCTGACACTGCTATAACATGAAATAAATGGCAGAATGCGGGTAAAACAGAGCAGGAGACATACAATTCTCCCCCAAGGAGTTCAGTCACAAATTTAATTAATGCACTGCCTTTTTTAATGAGCGTCATCAACATGGTAGCATGTCCTCTGGAACGATGGCTGAAGCATGAAGAGGCATATGAATCTTTAGCACATCTGGCACATAAATATTTTGTGACACCAGCTACAACAGTGCCATGCAAATGCCTGTTCTCACTTTCTGGTGACATTGTAAATAAGAAGCCGGCAGCATTATCTCCGGTAAATATAAACAAACTTTTTAGTCTTAGCAATTGGCTGAACAAGAAGTAGGACTGAGTGGACTTGTAGGCTCTAAAGTTTTAAATTGTTTTGTTTTTGAGTGCAGTTATGTAACAAACAAAAAAATCTATATTTGTAAGTTACACTTTCACGGTAAAGAGATTGCACTAAAGTACTTGTATGAGGTGAATTGAAAAATACAATTTCTTTTGTTTATATTATTATTTTTATTACAAATATTTGCACTGTAAAAATGATAAAGTGAGCACTGCACACTTTGTATTCTGTGTTGTAATTGAAATCAATATATTTGAAAATGTAGAAAAACATCAAAAATACTGACTAAATTTCAATTGGTATTCTGTTGCTTAAAGTGTGATTAAAACTGCGATTAATCACAATTAATTTTTTTGAGTTAATTGCGTAAGTTAACTGCGTTTAATTGACAGCCCTATTTAAAAGCATGGACTTCTATGGCTTGAGTGAAGGACTACAAGTGAAAAACTCCGAATGCGGACCAGCCACTAGGGGGAAACAAAGAGCCATACTCGCCTAGGGTTCCAGTCACACAGCGCTAATTCCACATAGTCTGACGCGTTCCCCTGAGGTTGTGAACTGGATCCTTCACTGAAGCTCGTCTGACGTGGATTATTTTCAGACCTCCCTTTGCTACATGCCGCGAGTCCCATGCCAGTTCAATGGGAAATGGTTGGGTGGGAGTAATCAATCCACACAGCTGCCCCTTGACATTGTACAAAACCCAGCAGGGACTCACCAAAACTCCCCATCATCTTCCACCGTCATCCCCAGCTTCTCTCTCTCGCTCTTGCTCACCTTCTGCCACTCCTCAGAGCTGCCGAGGGGAAGAGAAGAGAATCGTTACTGAGCAGAGAAGGGGAGACATGCTGGGGTTCAGCTGTTTATTCAGCCTGGGGGATCTGCCCCGAGTGGGGGGCCAGCACAAGGCCTGTGCATTACTTTAGCCACATTTGAGCCCTCCAGTGGAGCAAAGGGGATAGACAGCTGGATAGCATAAAGCTCATGCAGCCCCTGGGCTGCTCTAGATTACACTGGGGGCTAGTTCAACCCCCAAGGATCAGGGGAGTGGGTAAGTGGCTTAGATCGAACATTTCCCTCCCCTCCCTGTGTCCGGAGCAGAGCACACCTCGGCCAGACTGGGGATCTGGCTCACAGAGTTTGCAAACCCCACCACCTGTGCCAGGGGAGCTTGCAAACTTGAACTTGCGCAGCCTGGCTGATGCAGTTAGAGCAACCACCTCAGGCTCCACCCGTGGGGCTAGCAGACTTCACCAGCGGCACGGCAGAGCTGCTTGGCTAACCCAGCAGGGCTAGATCCGCGGCTCCAGCGCCAGCCTCAGCACCACAAAGCAGCTGGAAAGCTGCCCAGAAAGGGGCAGCTGAGGTTTCCCCATGACACAAGGGGGGCGGGGAATAGATCTATGCTGTCTCTACATCACTTCCTCCACAGAGGGGGCATCAGGGTGGGGTGTGCCAGGGCAGAGCATACAATTCTCCCACAATTCTCGCCAGCTCTAAGGTTCCTAGGGGTGCCGTAGGCTGAGTCCTACTGGGGGCCACCTTGCCTGGCCCCATATTGGGGGAGTCAAAAGATGACTTCAAGCCACCCTCTACTCCCTCCTTCAGCTGCGCTGGGTGTAAACAGGCTGAGGATCTGGCCCATAACACCCACTAGACCCTTGATGAACCATATAAAGTCTGCTGGGCCCCAGGGAGAGCGTTCAGCTCTTCGCAATCCCATCACAAACAGCCCCTGAAGCTGGCGCCCGGCCTCCTCAGGAAAAGGCCTGTGTACATGGGTGTTGGAGAAGCCAAACTGCCCATTGCTTGGCTGAGACATCACGTGGCATCAGAAACATTTTCAAATAGTGAAGGGCCCCGAGTTTCACCAGCTCCGGCACCCCTGGGAGACAGTCCATCCCATCTGCCCATAACACCCCTCGTCACACCACAGACCCAACAAACACACAGGATCTCGGCTGAGGAACGCTGGTGGGTGGGTAGCTGGCGACCCCTCCAGGTCCACTTGCCCCAGCTTTACTCACGTGTCGCTCCACGGGCCGTTCCATTCCCTCTCCCCCCAGGGGTTCCGCATCCGGATCATATCCAGCTTCTCCGACTTGAAGAAGGCCAGCAGGCCGTGGCCCAGGCGGACTTTCCGCACATCCGTCACGGCATAGGCGTGTCCTTTGACGAGGCCACAGTCCAGGCGGGCTTCCATGTCAGCTGCTGTGGTGGCCTGGCCAGGGAAACACAAAGCAGAGCCACAGGGCCGGGGCTTTCAGCTCCAGGAAGGTTATATTCCTGTGACAGTCTGTATCACTATGTTCACCCTGTTTACAAAACTCTCATGGATTTTGTACAAAGTAAGCCTTGTGAGGTATCATTTGAAAACCCATAATATGCTGTTCATTATTGTCCTGGTAAAATATGAGTGGCAATATTAACATAAGAACGGCCATACTGGGTCAGACCAAAGGTCCATCTTGCCCAGTATCTTATCTTCTGACACTGGCCAAGTGCTTCCGAGGGAATGAACAGAACAGATAATCATCAAGTGATCCATCCTCTGTTGCCCATTCTAAGCTTCTGGCAAACAGAGGCTAGGGACACCATCCCTGTCCATCCTTCCTAATAGCCATTGATGGATCTATCCTCCATGCATTTATCTAGTTCTTTTTTGTACCCTGTTATAGTCTTGGCCTTCACAAGGTCCTCTGGCAAAGAGTTCCACAGGTTGACTGTGTGTTGTGTGAAGAAATACTTCCTTTTGGGTTTTTTTAAACCTGCTGCCTATTAATTTCATTTGGTGACCCCTAGTTCTTGTATTATGAGAAGGAGTAAATAACGCTTCCTTATTTACTTTCTCCACACCAGTCATGATTTTATAGAGCTCTATCATATCCCCCCTTAGTCATCTCTTTTCCAAGCTGAAAGGTCCCAGACTTATCAATCTCTCCTCATATGGAAGCTGTTCCATATCCCTAGTCATTCTTGTCACCCTTTACATTGTATGTAAAGTTATAAGACTCTACTGTATAACATTATTGAGACATATTCCAAGTTTAGAAAAGCAGGCACAAACCGGTTCCTCATAGACAAAAGGCAAACTGACGGCTCAGCCAGGTGTCAACAAAATCAGATGGACTATCACCTGGTCAGGCGGCCATTCTTTGGCGGGAAAAAGGGTATGAGTAAGAAATGTACATCTTGGCAAAGAAGCAGCTGGAAGTTCGCATCCCCACAGGCTTGCTGTCTTCTGCACCCGAGCCGGAGATGAACCAACAGATCCCCACAGCTCTGGGGGTCTCCAGAAGGCCTCTGAACTCACTCCAGGACCTGCATTACCAGGGTCTCCCAGCTGTGGCTGCCTCCCAGCCCACACCAAGGGTTTCCCCCCAGCGTGGAGGTGCTTGTGGAAGGTAACACAGCTTAGGGCTGTAAGAACTTTTCCTAGCAGGCTGCGTGTGGCTGGGGGAAGGGGGAGATTTTACTTCCTTAGTCCTGTCCCTGTCCCTGTCCCTGCTCCCTCCCTGTGCAGATCCCCAAACCCAGGGCGAGCCTCCCCATGGAACCTTAGGAAGGTGGGGAGGGACGGTGCCACAGAGGCAGCTGGGTATCCCCTTCTGCACCAAGCAGAGGGCTCCCGCTGCATGTGGATCCCAGGTGGAAGAGCTGCCCCGTTAGTTCGTCATGGGTCTGCAGCTCCAGCCAGAAGGCGGGGAGTGGGAAAGCGGAATGTCCTGCGGGGGGAAAGTGAGTGAAGGGAGATACGTGCTGGCTATCAGGGAACGCTGACGCAGTCCGGCCGTGACACAGTCTCCTGAGGGAAGTGCTGGATGCCTCAGCACCCGAGACAGTTAAAATAGCACCAGGCTGGAGAATACACTGTAGGGAACAAGCATTCGTTTGCAAAAAAGCAGGGGGGGGGGGGGCTAGATCCCGTAGAGACTGTCCCTTCTCCAGGCTCTACGATCTGTGACGACATGTGTGCGCGGGACGTCGGGAGAGGGGTTCTGTTGTTACGTGCGAACCCGGGAAGCACTAGCATCGCAGTGACCAAGTGACCACGTCCATAGCGGGTTGAAAGCCAACCAGCCCAGATGCACTGCAAATCAGCCCAGCCTTTTGTAAACCAGCCCAGACGCACTGCAATAGGGACTCCGAAAATACAATTCTCCCTTAAGTGTCTGCATCACCAAGGGGCCCGATTCTGATCTCCCCGGGGAAGATCAGGCGTCACTCCGGCGGCAGAGAGATCTAAAGCAGGGTCACACTATCTACCTGGATTGTCAGCTCTTTGGGGCAGGGACCATCCTTTCACTGTGTGTGTGTACAGAGCCCAGCTGATCCCTGACTGGGACCTCTCCGTGCGGCTACCAGACAAACCACAACCGCTGCACGTGTCTTACTTTGATGGAGCAGCTGATGAGCCCTCCCCGGTTGTGGACCTTCAGCACTCGCTCAAAGAGGAGATTTCGTTTGGCTTCGTCGTTAACATAGTTCCCTTCGATCAGGTCGATGGGCTCGGAGACGCCGCCGGTAAAATCTACTAGTGCATCCGCTGTGTTGCCTCCGTCTAGGGCCTCATAGCACCCGGAGAGCCTGCAAGAGGGGAGGAACGAAGACAGCACGTGTGGAGGTTAGCAGCAGTCACGGGGCTCTAGGAGAGGGTTGGAGCATTGTAGTCTGCGTGCCCAATAATGCCCCCCAGATTGGGCTCTGACAGCATTTCCAGCACTGGGTGAGCCTCGACTGGTTTGTGTATTAAACGGGTGGACAAGCGGCTTTTCACGGCGACTGTCCCTCTTCCCTCCTCCTTATCTCTGCCCCCAGTTAAAAAGACAAACCAAACCCCAAACTACACACACGTAGCTAACAAAGCTGGGCTCATCCTTCATCAGATTTTGTTTGCTTGCAGGTTGTTTCCCTACCCACTCCCCTTTGCAAGGACTGTCTTCTCCAATGGGGCCCCGATCCCAAGGATGCTACCCTACTAAAATAATAAGTCATAAAGAGGAGCCACCAACCACCACCAAATCTTCATGAAAATCTCCGGCCAAAACTTTCCTGAGGTTCAAAGAGGTTTGATCGACTTCCCTCCCCTTGGATTTCTCATGAGCTGGGACAGGAAATGCTGAATGATTGTTCCCACTCGATTTCTGGCTCAAGCAGAAGTGAGGAGCATCAGAAATCTCTCTGTGTGGCCAGCCCTGCACGAGTTTGGATAAGCAGCAGTGTTTGGTCTTTATCTGGCCTGAAGCCATGGGCCAAGATTCTCCTCCTGGCAACCATTCCCCTGTAATTAATAGCAGCAAATGGTTGTGGGGTTTAAGGCACGGGAGTGGGGTCCCTAGACCTAGGCTCTATCCCCAGCTCCGCCTCAAACTTCCTTGAACCACCCAGCGAGTCACATAGGCCAACGTTGAACTCAACGGGAGTCGTGGTTGCTCTACGTCTCTGAAACTCAGGATGATCATAGGTGCTTAACATCAGGCATGCAAGTTTGAAAATATTGTCCTTGATCTCTGCGCACCTGTTTCAGTGCCTGTGAAATGAAGACACTAAAACCTACATTACAGGGGGGGTCTGGTGAGATTTCACTTGTCCATCACTTTGAGAGCTTGGGACGGAAGGTGCAAAGCACAATTATTACGTTCGCTGTTGTCAAACACAGCACAGGGCTGTTCCACACGTTCAGTTCTACGGGAGCGTTTTCTTCCCTCACAAGGAATCTTGATCAAAAGCTGGTAACAGCTGGAGTGGACTGAAAGACAGGGGCAGCTCTAGCTTTTTTGCCGCCCCAAGCACGGCAGGCAGGCTGCCTTCGGCGGCATGCCTGCGGGAGGTCCCCGGTCCCGCGGATTCGGCGTACCCACCGCCGAATTGCCGCCGAATCCGCAGGACCAGCGGACCTCCCGCAGGCAAGCCACTGAAGGCTGCCTGACTGCCGCCCTCGCAGGGACCGGCAGGGCGCCCCCCGCGGCTTCCCACCCCAGGCATGCACTTGGAGCGCTGGTGCCTGGAGCCGCCGCTGCTGAAAGATGTAATTTCACTTCCTAGGGGCTCCCCCAAATGCTGCCTGGTTTTGATCCAGATGGATATATGTCCCATCTGAATGTCTCTAGCCAAAACCTCCATGAAATATCACACAGAACTGCTTCCATGCAGAAAACTTGGGAAACCACAAATGTTGCCCCACTTGGACACAAAACCTTAAAATTGCGCAGGGTGCGTTACGAACAATCTGGACATAATGACGAAGTCTTGGGATGAACCAGGCCTCAGTTCCGAGTTTGTGACAGTGCACACCACCAGAGGAGGTTTATCGGTAGCATTTCAACAGGCACCAGGGGGAGCATTTCATTTTCATACCAAGCAGGGGCGTAGCCATGGGTGGGCTGCGGTCCACACACTTAGCATCCAGGCCCACCAAATCATGGCCGGAGCCCCCCAAATCCACAGGCTGGGACTCCTGGACCCTGGCTCAGTGTCCAACCATGTCCCTCTCCTGCCGGTGCCACACGCTGCTGCCCCGATCTCCGGCCCCAGCTACGGGTGTGTCTCGTGGAGGCGGGTCTGAGCCAGTGGTGGATTAGCCACTGGGCCAATGGGCCGTGCCCGGGGCCCTGGCCAATTGTGGGGCCTTGGCAAAATGGGCACCCCCATGCCGGGGGAGCAGGGTTGGGGGTCTCCTGCTGGGGAGCGGGGCAAGCCCCCATGCCCTGACCCTGCTCCCTGGCAGAAGCGCTGGGTGGGCGGAGCAGGGCAAGTCCCCGTGCCCAGCCCCATTTCCCGACAGGAGCACGGGGGAGACTGCAGGCGGAAGGGGTGGGGGGGGCCCCCACTTGTCCTGGCCCAGGGCCCCACAAAATCGTAATCCGCCTCTGGCACCATGGGGGGAGGTGGACCCGTGTCATTGCCGCACACCCAGTTTTCCTGTCCTAGCTACATCACTGATACCAAGATGAGAAAAATTCAGTGGCGGGGCCAATGGACAGGTGACAGCGTCAGAATTCACAGTGCTGAGACACTCCAGCCCCCAAATGACTTGGACCCTCTAGCTGGGCAAGTTTTGAGCAGATGGCGAAGATGACGTTAACTTAAGGTGGCAGTAAGAAGAATAGACTTCCCGGCTTGTGCATTGACAAGTCCCCTAATGGGAGAGCCAGGAGGCTATTGGGAGAGCGGTCTGCTGTTTCCTTCTGAGCCGGAACGAAGATGCTGGTAACCACCTGTGTCTGGGAAATGGGAGTGGGTGTGGTGGGGAGACAGCAGTTTTCATCCTGTGTCTAAGCCTGAAGTCTCCAGCTCTCTGGGCTAGTGCCAGGCCTCCCCGCTAAAGGGAGCTGTTCGCTGACAGAAGCCCAGGAAACTGGAGCCTCTGGGCCTGAGTTTGATCTCACTTACACTGGTGTGCAGCAGGAGTAACGGCCGAAGCCAAAGGGGTGATACCGACGCAGAGTGCAGATGTGCACAGAACCGAGGCCTCTGCTATGACGAACTCACTCTCTGTTCAAGGGAGAAACCATTACACGGAAGGCAAAAATTAGGGGCAAAAACTTTGGGCTAAGTGCGTATGATGGCAAACTCCAGGGGATGTAAAGGCTCTGTTCTGGTGTGCAACCGTGCATGGAGACCTCACCTGTACCTCTCCACTGCCGTGTGTGTGTGTGTGCGTTTGTGTGTGTGTGAAATATGTCCCAACAGGGAGGAATCAACCAGCTGCAGTAATTAGCCAGCTGCCAACTGCATTTACACAGAGACCCCATCGCTATGGCAGGAAGAACAAAGTGAGTTTTACCCTCTGGAAACATTTCTAGTTGGGCGATGCCTAGAATGGGGCTGTTTTAAGGCTTTAGAGGTGGGGTCAGGAGCAGGGCGGCCAGAGAAAGGGCTTCTGGGTGGAGAGTTGAGCTGATGCTCTTGCTTAGAAGGAGTCCTGCCTTCTCAGATGCTACAAACCCTCCCTGATTCACCCTGTAAGCTCCCTACGGGACCCAGCGGGGTCAAGAACTGGCAGGGAGAGGTTGGATGGCCAGGTGGAGAGGGCATCAGGAGAGTGAGATGAGGAGCAAGGGGGCGGGGAGGATGGGATGCTGGGAGAGAGGGATGGAGCCAGCAGCAGTGGGGAAAGGGATTGAATAGTAAAAAGCATCTCTAGGCCGTGGGCCACTAGGGGCCAGCAGGCGAGATCAGCAGTTGCAGGAGATTCCAGGTGATTTCAGGGAGGTGGGGAGAGCAGGACGGGGAGCAGTAGCACACATACTGCATCAGACTCCCTCTGAGTGCTGGGCGTCCCCATATCCACGCAGGAGGGGTGCCTGCAGTGGGTCCCGACCAGAGTTAGCATGCGCTAGGATTCAGTGCGAGGCCATGTTAGGGCTAGTTCTCAGGTTGGGATTTGTCGCAGCGGAGCTGACGAGGATGCTGCCATCCTGACGGTGTCACGAGATCAGCAGTTCTCCTGAGATTTTGGCTGCATTCGAGGCTATCATGGGAAACAGCCCCCGGACCACTTTTTAGATCTAACCTGGAACCAGAACTGGGAAGGGTGGGTATGGATGTGGGGGCTTGACTGCAGAATGCTCCCCACCCCTTTCTGAAATTCAGAGGGACTCTACTAAGTTCCACTAAATGTCCATTAAAATAGTTCCAAACTTTTAGCAAGCTCACCCACTCCAGGGAAGATGACAATCATCCTCCACCTGTAAGGAGAAGGTTTGCCAGTGCCTCCCTTCACCAGGGATAGATACAGAACTTTACAAAGTAAGGACCCATGATCAGTAATAATCATACCTAGCTTTTATACATAGGGTTGTCAGGAAAGGCCGGTCAAAAGGGGACCTGGCAGTGTCCGGTCAGATGTACTGACTGGACACCAAAAGTGTGGTTACTGCAGGGGAGGCATTGGGTCATCAACCCGTGCCAGCCCCTGCTCAGCCGGGGCTGCCTCCCACCTGCATCTCGTGGGCAGGCAGGCTGCAGGCTCCCCATCTGGCTGCAGCTCCTGTCCCAGCCCGGGAGCAGAGGGAGCCCAGCTGGGGGAGGAAGCAGGAGGGAGGGAGGTGGAGAGGATCTAGCGACAAGAGAGCAGGAGGGGGGAGAGCAGCGAGCAATGCAGGGGGGAGGGAGGAGACAGCGGGGGCAGGGTCTTGGGGGAAGACCTCGGGGGAAGAGGCAGGGCAGCGGATGGGGCCTCAGGGGAAGAGGCGGGACAGGGGGCAGACCTCGGGGGAAGGGGCAGGGCAGTTCGGTTTTCAGAAATTAGAAAGCTGGCAACCCTATTTATACGGCATTTGTCGTCTGCAGATCTCAAAGCACGTCAGTATTATCATTCCCATTATACTGATGGGACAATCGGGCACAGAGAAGGACTTGCCTGAAGTCAACCAGCAGGCTTGTGGCAGAGCCAGGACTCGAACCTAGGACTTCCAAGTCCCAGTCCAGTGCTCGGTCCATGAGGCCACACTGCTTCCCATAGAGCTAAATACACAGAGCACCAGGCAGGGCTGCAGTTCAGCCTCAGTGGCTCCTGCTCATATACCTACTTGGCATAGGCCTTCTCCACCAGCGCGCACCAGAACTCGTTCTTGGCGTTGGAGTGGCAGTAGATGAGCTGGTTGTGAAGCGTCGGCAGACGGTCGTCTATCACCACGTCCACCCAGTCGCCGAATCGCCAGAACTGGAAGTGGAAAATCCCGGCATAGTTCTCTGGTTTTTCGGCATTCCACTCCTGTTCCTTCCAGTCTGGGATGACCTGTGTTAGTTGGGGGGGAAATGGATTATTCACTTGTCCTGGAAAAGAAACTCTTCCCTCCAGCACTAATGCAGGGAATATTAGAGTGTCGTGGAGCCTGTTAGAAACAGGGGGTCTGCTTCAATGGTTCTCCTAGCCCAATATCCCACCTCCGCTATTGGCCAATGATAGCGGCTTCAGAGGAAGGGCAAAGTACCCGGCAAACAAGCCTGACTGGTGTACGGGGCCTGCAGCAGTTTAACACTAAACAGATTGAAATGCAGTTACATTGACACAGGTGGCTGTAAGAAAATGGCACCTTCTTAGGTCCCGCTGGGCATGACTCTGATGTGACCTGTTGACTTTAGTGCTGATTTACAGTGGGGGAGGTGAGAGGAGAATCGGACCCTCTATGTCTAGAGTCCGAGGTGCGTACATTACTGACTGCAACAGAGCAGCAGAATTCATCTCATGATCCCCCCTGATAGCAGGTGCTAGGACCCCAGGGTCAGCTTATTCACTCACCAGGTATTAGAGAAGTGGTGACTGTAGGGACTGGGCCAAAAGAAATTCTGTAGGGGACAGTCAAGGTAGGGGAGAAAGCTTAGGCCGAGGCCTTGTTATTTGTACTGTCAGTTAAGCCGAGCCCAAGTATAGGGTACGTTTGGACAACAGGCTGACTTGACTGGGTGAACTCCACCAGCTCAGACTTCCATTAGCCCTGAAGCACCAGCACTGCTACAGCAGAGACAGATGTTGCCTGTTTATCATCAGCAAAACTGTCAGCTCAATTCCAAATGCAAAATCCTTCCAACTGGTGATGACATTTGAGCTGGTGACGGCCCGTCTGGAGTTCAGACGCCAGCTAGGCCTTGTGGTGTGGGCAGCTTTGACTTGTACCCTGAGCATATGTGATCTGAGGTCACTGAAGGGACAAACACTGAAGCCTCCAGCATCCAGTGTAATTCCGCTGGTTTCGCTGCCATTGCTCCGGATTGACAGGCAGGGAGCAGAATCAGGTCTAGACTACCTCAGTGCTGCTTCACGTGGCCTGTGAAGGGCAAAGTCCCTTCCCAGTGACACAGGCAGGAGAAGCAAAGTGGGAGGAAGCCTCCTGGGGGATGGGGAGGAAGAGGAGAACCTCCGGGGGAATCCTGAACAGGAATGAACAGGCAGAAAATACTCTGCGAGGAAACAACGTCGCTACAGGCAACTTCTTAATAAGGGACGGCACTAGAGGAGACCTCAGAATATGTAACTCACCGCAGTACCGCGCCCCGCCAGCGCAGCTTGCCGCAGTACCGCGCCCCACGAGCGTAACTCGCCGCACTACCGCACCCCACGAGGGCAACTCGCCGCAGTACCGCGCCCCACGATTGTAACTCTCCGCACTACCGCACCCCACGAGTGTAACGCGCCGCGGTACCGCGCCCCACGAGGGTCACTCGCCGCAGTACCGCGCCCCGCCAGTGCAGCGCGCCGCAGTCCCACACCAGCGAGTGTAACTCGCCGCAGTACCGCGCCCCCCCAGTGTACCTCGCGGCAGTACCGCGCCCCGCCAGTGCAGCTCGTCTCAGTCCCACCCCCGCGCGCGTAGCTCGCTGCAGTACCGCGCCCCGCCAGCGCAGCTTGCCGCAGTACCGTGCCCCGCGAGCGTAACTCGCCGCACTACCGCGCCCCACGAGTGTAACTCGCCGAAGTACCGCGCCCCGCCAGTGCAGCTCGCCGCCGTCCCACACCAGCGAGTGTAACTCGCTGCAGGACCGCGCCCCGCCAGCGCAGCTCGCCGCAGTACCACGCCCCACCAGCGTAACTCGCTGCAGTACCGCACCCCGCCAGCGTAGCTCGCCGCAGTACCGCGCCCCGCCAGCGCAGATCGCCGCACTACCGCACCCCACGAGCGGAACTCGCCGCAGTACCACGCCCCACGAGCGTAACTCGCCGCAGTACCACGCCCCACGAGCGTAATTCGCGGCAGTACCGCACCCCGCCAGCGCAGCTCGCCGCCGTACCGCACCCCACAAGCGTACCTCGCCGCAGTCCCGCGCCCCATGAGCGTAACTCGCCGCAGTACCGCGCCCCACGAGTGTAACTTGCCGCAGTACCGCGCCCCGCCAGTGCAGCGCGCCGCAGTCCCACACCAGCGAGTGTAACTCGCCGCACTACCGCCCCCCGCCAGTGCAGCTTGCCGCAGTACCGTGCCCCACGAGCGTACCTCGCCGCAGTACCGCGCCCCACGAGCGTAACTCGCTGCAGTACCGCCCCCCGCCCGCGCAGCTCGCCGCAGTACCACGCCCCACCAGCGTAACTCGCTGCAGTACCGCACCCCGCCAGCGTAGCTCGCCGCAGTACCGCGCCCCGCCAGTGCAGCGCGCCGCAGTCCCACACCAGCGAGTGTAACTCGCCGCAGTACCGCGCCCCGCCAGCGCAGCTCGCCGCAGTGCCGCACCCCACGAGTGTAACTCGCCGCAGTACCGCGCCCCGCCAGTGCAGCTCGCCGCAGTCCCACACCAGCGAGTGTAACTCGCTGCAGTACCGCGCCCCGCCAGCGCAGCTCGCCGCAGTACCACGCCCCGCCAGCGCCGCTCGCCGCACTCCCGTCCCCCACGAGTGTAACTCGCCGCACTACCGCACCCCACGAGTGTAACGCGCCGCGGTACCGCGCCCCACGAGGGTCACTCGCCGCAGTACCGCGCCCCGCCAGTGCAGCCCGCCGCAGTCCCACCCCCGCGAGTGTAACTCGCTGCAGTACCGCGCCCCGCGAGCGCAGCTCGCCGCAGTACCACGCCCCGCCAGCGCCGCTCGCCGCACTCCCGTCCCCCACGAGTGTAACTCGCCGCACTACCGCACCCCACGAGTGTAACTCGCCACAGTACCGCGCCCCACGAGTGTAACTCGCCGCACTACCGCACCCCACGAGTGTAACGCGCCGCGGTACCGCGCCCCACGAGGGTCACTCGCCGCAGTACCGCGCCCCGCCAGTGCAGCCCGCCGCAGTCCCACCCCCGCGAGTGTAACTCGCTGCAGTACCGCGCCCCGCGAGCGCAGCTCGCCGCAGTACCACGCCCCGCCAGCGCCGCTCGCCGCACTCCCGTCCCCCACGAGTGTAACTCGCCGCACTACCGCACCCCACGAGTGTAACGCGCCGCGGTACCGCGCCCCACGAGGGTCACTCGCCGCAGTACCGCGCCCCGCCAGTGCAGCGCGCCGCAGTCCCACACCAGCGAGTGTAACTCACCGCAGTACCGCGCCCCGCCAGCGCAGCTCGCCGCAGTCCCACACCAGCGAGTGTGACTCCCTGCAGTACCGCGCCCCGCCAGCGCAGCTCGCTGCACTACCGCACCCCACGAGTGTAACTCGCCACAGTACCGCGCCCCACGAGTGTAACTCGCCGCACTACCGCGCCCCACGAGCGTAACTCGCCGCAGTACCGTGCCCCGCCCGCGCAGCTCGCCGCAGTACCGTGCCCCACGAGCGTAACTCGCCGCAGTACCGTGCCCCACGAGCGTAACTCGCCGCAGTACCGCGCCCCGCCAGCGCAGCTCGCTCCCTGAAGTGGTTCTGATCAATAGGGACTGAACAGAGAGAGCCCTGAGACTGAGTCACTCTCTGGAGGGTTTTGAGATTTCCATGCGCAGTTAGTGCCAATGAAGACATCTGTGCTCCCCCTGGGAAGCTGCCAGCAATGGATTATAGAGCACTCAAACCCACCTCCCCATCGAGTCGCTCCTGACTGCAGATCACACTAATTAATCGTCCTATTGGGCCATTGTGTTAATCAACTCACTGTCGAGAAATCTCAGAGCCCAACATCTCCACTTACAGCCCTTTACTCGGAAAGGCTGGTGAAAATGGCCAGCAACACAGATGTCAACGGGAGCAGCGTCGGAGCCGCAGAGACCAGCAGCAGCATTGCAAACTCTCTGTGCAGCCTCACCAACGTGCCTCCGCACTGCCCCACACTAAGTCTCCCCAGCCTGTTCGGCCCTTGGTCTGACTGCATGGATTCCCGAGGGGTTAGTGAGGTGGATCCTAGGCTGACACCACCAACTCCTTTCACCCAGGGCCCTGAACCGCTGTTAAGTGAGGAGGGCTATTGCCCACAACTGACTTGGGCTGGGCTTGACCTGAGATACAGGCTCTGAACCACAGAGAACAGTGCTTAGCTGGGCAGGAGCTCGAGGGTTGTAGTGTCCCCTAGAGGCTCCAATCAAGATCCCCCTTGTGCTAGGTGCTGTACATACACATAGTGGGAGACGGTCCCTGCCCTAAAGCGCTCATAAGACGAAGGATGGGAGGGGAAACTGAGGCACAGAGAGGTGATGTGACTTGCCCAAGGTCACACAGGAAGCCTGTGGCAGAGCAGGGAGAAGAACTTAGATCTCCTAAGTCTCCGCCCAATGCCTTAGAGCGCCAGCTCATCCCTCCTCTCAGAGCAGCACCGGCAATGGACCTAGAAGTAGTTTGTGGGTTTTACACCATTCCTCATAGAAGGGGTGCTGCAGTGTGCCATTATAATAATGAAAATACCGATCCCATATATAGGGCTCCTGAGCCATAGATTTCAAAGCACTTTACAAAGGAGAGCAGAATCATTGTCCCCATATGTCGATGGGGAAACTGAGGCACGGGGCAGTGACATCCAAGACCACCCGGCAGGCCAGTGGCAGAGATGGACTAGCACCCAGCTCGCCTAAGTCCCAGCCCAGTGCTCTACTCATTAGGCCACACTGCCTTCCTCTCTTCCAGATGATAAGGGGAGGGATAGCTCAGTGGTTTGAGCATTGGCCTGCTAAACCCAGGGTTTTGAGCTCCATCCTTGAGGGGGCCATTTAGGGGCAAAAATATGTCTGGGGATTGGTCCTGCTTTGAGCAGGGGGTTGGACTAGATGACCTCCTGAGGTCCCTTCCAACCCTATGATTCTATGACCCCAAAGCCCCAATTTCTCAGGAGGAACAGAGGCCCGAGCCAACATTAAGGATCACTCATGGCAGGATACACTGAACTATAGTAGATTCACTCTGCGCAGCTCTAGTCTGTAATCACAAGGCTTCAAGGAGCTGACTTCAATTTCACTTTGCTGTAGAGAATCCCCAGGAGCTGCTCCGAAAAACTCCAAATGAAGGCAGAAACAATGCCAGAAATGACTAGTTGTGGTCAAGGAAAAGGGCAAAGTCATTCAATATCACCTTGAAAGCCCATTAGCAACCAATCAAACAGGAACAGAGGGCGAGAGGGGAAATTGTACACGCAGCTAACGAAGCTACAGCTAAGTAGTGTCAGAAAGACAGCGATATTTGTGCCATTAGCTGCCATGGGTGCAGGAGGGACATGTAATTTAAGCATCAAACAGATTAAGATGGGGGAATAGCCACAGGAACTGTAAATGGAGCCACTGCTTTCAGGCCTTGATTCAGGAAAGCGTCCCTATTCAGGACAGCATTCAAACATGTGCATAAAGTTGAGCAAGTACTGAAGTGTCTTCCTGAACTGGGGCCTTAAAACCTCTCTCTGTCCTAATACCACAGATCATTCCCAGCTGGTACTGGGCAGGAAAGCAGCCAGTTGAGACTTCTGCTTTTTGGCTAATTCCAGTTCTAGCGTCTCTTCATCCTCCTCTTCCCCCAATCCTTGCTTGCCTCTTTCCTGTCTCTCCCCTTTCCACCTGATGCTTCCTGTCTGACAAAGAGAGCGTAAGCCAGAGGTGGACAAACTACAGCCCACGGGCCACATCCGGCCCACGGGACTGTCCTGCCCGGCCCCTGAGCTCCCAGTCGGGGAGGCTAGCCCCCGGCCCCTCCCTTGCTGTCCCCCCTCCCCCGCAGCCACACCGCCACGCGGGCAGCGCTCTGGGCAGCGGGGCTGCGTGCTCCGGCAGAGCAGTGCGGTAGCATGTCTGGCTCCGGCCGGGTGGCACAGCTGCCGGAGCAGCATGGTAAGGGGGCTGGGGCCGGGGGGTTGGATAAGGGGCAAGGGGTCCCGGGGGGCAGTCAGGGGACAGGGAGTGGTTGGATGGGGCGGAGGTTCTGGGGGTGGGGGCGGTCAGAGGACGGGGAGGTTGGATAAGCGTGGGAGCCCCGGGGGGCATGTCAGGGGGCGGGGGTGTGGATAGGGGTCGGGGCAGTCAGGGAACTGGGAGCAGGGGGGTTGGATAGGGGATGGGGTCCCGGGGGCAGTTAGGGGCGGGGGATCCCGGGAAGGGGATCCCTGGGGACAAGGAGCAGGGGGGGGTTGGATGGGTCGGGGTTTCTGAGGGGGGCAGTCAGGGGGCAGGAAGTGGGAGAGGGCAGATAGGGGGTGGGGGCCAGGCTGTTTGGGGAGGCACAGCCTTCCCTACCCAGCCCTCCATACAGTTTTGCAACCCCGATGTGGCCCTCGGGCCAAAACGTTTGCCCACCCCTGGCGTAAGCGGTCTTCAGAGACTGTCTTCTTTGTTACCTGTCTGTACACACCTAGCAGAATGGAGTCCTGATCTCTGAAGGGGGGTTCCTAGCTGCTACTATAACAGCTATGCTAAAGAAAAAGAAGTTTGGAGGGGGAATAAAAAGCCAAACAAAAATGTTTTCATGATTTCTAAAAGATTAATAACAGTGAATATAGATTAGAAAATGTGACCATTCCTCATGTAGGGCAGCGAATCTAAAGGTGACTGTGGAGAGGACTTCGTCATGGTCTACAAGGGGCTGAGATTTCTGACTGGAGATGGGCTCTTGAATCTAACAGAAAAAGGTTTGGCTAGGATTAGGAGCCTAACTTCCTTAAACTCCTTTCAAAAGCCCAGTTTAGCTCATTACTTACATACAGAGGAGTAGTGAAATAGTGCCTTGTTGACCGGTATTGTCTCATTGTTTCCTTGATCCCCCCATCTGTTGACTCTTGCCTTATTCTTAGACTGTCAGCTTTCTGGGGCAGGGGCTGTTTGTACAGCACCTGGCGCAATGGAGTTTTGGTCCATGATTGGGGCTCCTAGTCGCTATGATAATAATAATAATATGAACAAGGCTGAGAAAAGCTAGCAGGCTGAACTCTGACACAGTACAGCTACTTGTTGTGCTGGGGGAATGGAGATTGGACGAAGTGCAGCTGTTGGGAAAGCTGGGGACAGCTGGGTGTGTATGGGGGTGTGATGGGGCACCTGTCCCACACTGGGCTCTAAAGGCTTAATAGAGCCCTTGGGAGACTGCGCAGGAGTCGGAGGGGGCGCCGCAAGCAGCGGCCATCTACAGGGTCCCTGGGCTGGGACCCAGAGTAGTGGGCGGGCCCGGCTCCCACCCCCTCCACTCACCATGGAGGAAGTGGCTGGACTAAGGGACTGTGACATTCCCCCAGAAGGGGGGAGCACAGAGTGTGGCGCAGACGGAGGGCTGTGTCATGACGAGGATGCTGCGGTCCTAGGAGTGACATGGGTCCCTGGAGCAAACGTGACTGTGGCGAGATGCCACCAGAAGAGGGCGCACTGGCTAGCAGAGCTGATCCCCGGGACAGCCAGCAGGGGGCACCGCAGTGGTGAGTCCCACCCCATCACAGGAAGGGGAGAACAGTGTGATGATCAAGGATGGGGGGTTGTTGGGGTAAATCAGTGTTATGCAGGCAGCGAGGGAAGCCCAGTACTTCTGTGCCAAGGCATTTGCACTTGAAGGGATCCGTATTTTGCTGCTTTCTTACCTCCCCAATGCCTCAAGGAAGTAGTGGCGTAGGTGGCTCTTGATGTGTAAATGCCTGGTTGGTTCCTATGGCGCTGCTCCAAGGCGTTTGGTGCAGGGACACTGACCTTCCCTCTGCCCCAGGCTCCTTGCCCAGCCACAGACCCTCCCCCCCCACCCCTGCATCTCCAGCCTCACCCACACACAAGCCTGTTTCCCCACCATCCCCTGCTAACCCTGTCACTGCCTCAACTTGCCTGGTCCCCCACCCCTGCTGTGCCCCCCATCCCTGCTCATCCCCCTCTCCCCAGAGTCCCATCTCTCCCCACAACCCGCCTCCATGCACCCAGCTGCCCAGTTTTGCCTCCACGGTCTCTATATGAGATGTTATCAGAATAAGCTTTGGCATTTATTGCATGGCGTTCGTGGGGACTGGATTTGTTCAGCCAGAGGAAGCCACAGAAATGAGGAAAATGAGGCAAAACTTCTAAATAATAATATGAAATAAAGGAGCATTTTAAAACGTTGCCTCTTGCAAACACCAGTAGCTACTTCACTCACAAAACAGCACGGATTGTGGTGCCAAACCGGGAGCCTAACTTCAGTCATTAAAGCGCAGCACAGAGGGATTTCAGAGCAAATCCCAGGGGAAGCCGAACCATGAAGTCGCTACGAACACCTCCATGATCTGCAGACCGCTGGGTTCTTACTTCCTTAGTAACCAGGGCAGCTAGCCCTGGTTCGTCCTGACAGAGGCGTGGACACATGGCTGCCTTCGGTCGCCACCCCGCTCACCATTTACTTTGTGCACTGTAGACCGGTTTAGCCGCTGTGTCATATACCAGCCCGGAATGCAAGTCACGCCATGGGACAGCCCCCTGGAATTCCCAGGAGGCACTGCTCCAAACACAGGGTGGCGGGTACGTGCACACAGTTCAGTGACAGCGGAGAAGGCCCAGCCCAAGCCATATTTGCTGCAAGAGGGTCAAGTCAGAGAGTCACACCATGGTCACGAAAGCACGGTGGTGTATGTAGTGTGGGCAGGGCTGCCAGGCGTTTGTACATTGTGACTCATAGCCCCCAAGCGCCCCATGGGAGGACACAACATAGTTGNCCCTCCCCCCCCACCCCTGCATCTCCAGCCTCACCCACACACAAGCCTGTTTCCCCACCATCCCCTGCTAACCCTGTCACTGCCTCAACTTGCCTGGTCCCCCACCCCTGCTGTGCCCCCCATCCCTGCTCATCCCCCTCTCCCCAGAGTCCCATCTCTCCCCACAACCCGCCTCCATGCACCCAGCTGCCCAGTTTTGCCTCCACGGTCTCTATATGAGATGTTATCAGAATAAGCTTTGGCATTTATTGCATGGCGTTCGTGGGGACTGGATTTGTTCAGCCAGAGGAAGCCACAGAAATGAGGAAAATGAGGCAAAACTTCTAAATAATAATATGAAATAAAGGAGCATTTTAAAACGTTGCCTCTTGCAAACACCAGTAGCTACTTCACTCACAAAACAGCACGGATTGTGGTGCCAAACCGGGAGCCTAACTTCAGTCATTAAAGCGCAGCACAGAGGGATTTCAGAGCAAATCCCAGGGGAAGCCGAACCATGAAGTCGCTACGAACACCTCCATGATCTGCAGACCGCTGGGTTCTTACTTCCTTAGTAACCAGGGCAGCTAGCCCTGGTTCGTCCTGACAGAGGCGTGGACACATGGCTGCCTTCGGTCGCCACCCCGCTCACCATTTACTTTGTGCACTGTAGACCGGTTTAGCCGCTGTGTCATATACCAGCCCGGAATGCAAGTCACGCCATGGGACAGCCCCCTGGAATTCCCAGGAGGCACTGCTCCAAACACAGGGTGGCGGGTACGTGCACACAGTTCAGTGACAGCGGAGAAGGCCCAGCCCAAGCCATATTTGCTGCAAGAGGGTCAAGTCAGAGAGTCACACCATGGTCACGAAAGCACGGTGGTGTATGTAGTGTGGGCAGGGCTGCCAGGCGTTTGTACATTGTGACTCATAGCCCCCAAGCGCCCCATGGGAGGACACAACATGGTTGGTACACACCACTGAACCACCAGGTCCCCTTCATGCCCTTGTAACCTCTCCTCCTAGCCACGACTTTGGAACAACTAGAGAAGAGACTGCCCCAGAGAATCCACCCCGGGTTTTCCACTGAGCCCAGGGCAAGCTGGGACAGGACTGTGGGAATGAGTGGGTGCTGTGGGAGCTTATCTCTGTGCCTCGATTCAAGGAGCCCCCAGACGCCAAGGACGCAACACTCATTGGGGGGGGAATGACTGACAAAGGGCTCCAACGAAGGAAAGCAGAGGCCCAATAACCACACAGCTCCGGGTCTGATTTTCAGGATTGCTTGGGGAATTGTTTGTTTGGGTTTTTTTAAAACAGTAAATGCCAATTAAGAATCGAGGCATCTGTGACCGGGAAGATTGGTCCTGGGTGGGGAGAACTCAGGGATGTCATTTCCTAACAGGAGGCGGAGAACAGGGCTCTCTCCAAGGGGGCTCCCCAACTCCGAAGGAGGGAGACCCAAGCTGTGCCTGTCATGAGACCTACATACAAACCAGGTGAAGCCCATCTCTGTGCAGAAAGGCGGGTGCATCACTTAAGCCATTTTCTGAGGATAAAGGGGCGCTCGGGACTTTCTGCTCACCCCTGTGCAGAAGGTCAGTTTCAGTAATGAGGCCAGATCCTCGGCTAGTGGACACTGGTACTGCTCCAGGGGCATGGAGATTGGCTAACGTCCCGTCCCCGAAACCGACTTACATGTGATGTGGATCTAAGATACACCGAGGAATCAGAACATTCTCTCTCTCACTCAGCTACATGAGCTGCTAAATATCCAGCTACGCAGCTCACTTCAGGAACGAAGTTATTATGTTTTACAGATCTTAAGCTTTGCAGTGTGTGTGTGTGTGTGTGTGTGTGTGTGTGTGTATGGGGGAAGACACCTACAAATCATGGGGTGAAGATTGATGGGTTCTCCTTTATTGTGTGTAAGACCAGGGCATTTTAGGTCAGAGGGAGACACATCCAACCTCATTCCTCAAGGGCTTTTATTTTCCATTGTACACAAATACATACCCAGCAGGATAAGCGCAGCATGAACTCGACACAGGCGGTGAGACACAAACAATGAATTACCATTAAAGTGTCCTGACGACTCATAACAGCGATTTCGGTAATGGCTAGAGCTGGGACAGTCTGATTAGCCCATGTGGCATTTCAGGCCAGGAGCCAAACTCTGCTCTGGGATGTGTGCGGGTGGTTTCAGTGGAAGGTTGCTGTTAAAATCCCAGAGCAAAATCTGGCCCAAAGTTGCTACATTTTGTGACAAAAGGGAATAGGAAAAACTTCTATTCCTGATCACCGGGTGTCTCATTTCTTCAGGGAACGGCTCTAAACAAAGACAGAGAGAGCGAACAAATAAAAGTGACAGCACAGAAGAATGCACCTGCCATGTTGTTATTTTCTCCTGGAGAGACCCGTGTTACTCTGGTACCGCAGTTAAGGGAGCTCTCTTCCGCACATGTCTGATGTTGTCTCACCAGCTTGCGTGACTCTCCGGCACATTTGCCTGCCCTTCCTGCCCCACACCATTGCTGCGTAGGCAGTGGCTGCCGCTCCAGCCGCTTCCACGGTTGCCTTGCAGTTCAGAGTCTCTCTTTGGCAAAGAAATAAGCTTTCCCCATCCCCTGCACGGGGAAGCTTGTATATATCAGCTATAAAAATAAGGATGAACTGTGGGTGAGATCAAAGCTTGAGAACTGAGCTGAGGTGGGTTTGTTTTTCATGCAATGACATAATATAGACCTCCGGAACGACCAGTGCTTTGTCCTGCAAACACTCTCAGGTGTAATCCTGTTCAGGACCATGGGACAAAGAGTAGCATGTACTTAGCATTTCCATAGAACTTTTCATCTGTGGCTCTTAAACTGCTTTACAAAACAGGGTCCATATCATCACCTCTTTCACAGAGGGGAAACTGAGGCATGGAACAGTTCAGTGACTTGCCCAAGTTCACACACCAAGCCACACATTGGTAGTGCTGTAAAGAGAACCCAGGTCTCCAGCTTCCACCCATGTAGCCTATACACCAAACCACGGTGCGTGTGGCGACACCCCCTACAAAGCTCTATGCCTGGCAGGAAGTGTTAGCAGTAACAGTCCCTTAGGTTGTAAGCTCTTTGGTGCGAGGGAAGTTTCTTATTCTATCGCTTGTAAAGTGCTGGGCAAGCTTATAGCCCTGGGTAAATAATTAATAACCAATATATTTCTATGTGAGCTTGGAGAGATCACATACCTGTACTGCACTCTACAAAGGAAGAGTGCTGCAGAAGACTCACATCTGGCTCAGAGCTACAAAGGGTTAAACTCTGCTCAGAAACCTTTGCTCTGCCCCTATAACTTTCCTAGCTCGGCACACTGCAGCAGATTGACCTTCCAACTGTTTTCAATACATAACATCCCCAGGCAGCACATTGTCCCCGAGTTCAATTTGTACCACAGCAAGGCAAATGCACCGTGAGAGTTACTCGCTGTGCAGCAGGGAACAGATGAGCTGCTGACATTAACATGGGTCTAAAGCCTGAAGTCCTCACTGGGGTTTGACCAGCAGGCCTGAAATTTGCAAAAGTGGCCATTGATTTCCGATGCATTAGGTGAGGGCATGAGGGGCACCTTGAGACTCCCTGGGGCATGATTTTCAGAGGTGCTGAGCTCCACAGCTCCAGCTGAGGTCAACGCGAGCTGCAGAGGCTCAGCCCCTCTGAAAACACGTCGTCTCTGGAAAGCTGGGTACCCAAAGTCACCAGACACGTTTGAAAATGATGGCCTTGAGAATGGAGCTCAAAGCGCTGGGCTGTGTCACCTCCCTTACTCCACACGACGACGTGCGGTAGAGATCCTTAATATTTCCACTGGACCTTTAACATCTATGTAAGGCAGTTGGTCGGGTTTGATCAAGGCAGCCCCACAGCTTCCAAGCCAGCTCGGCCCGATCTCAGCAGGCTTCCAGTCAAAAAAGCTCGCCTTGCACAGCTGAATTAACTAGCGTGCAATACTGCGTTCTAGGCTACTAAAGCAACCGTCCTCTCCCTCCATTCAGCCACAAGACACAACCTGTTGGGGAAAGTCTCCCGGGACAGTGGGGGGCAGCCAGGGCAGTGTTATAGTCACTTGGCTATTCTCAAACCATGGACTGCCAGCTGCAAATCAACAGGGCACAAATTTTTTGTCGTGCTGTCTCTTTAAAAGAAATGACCAATCACTGAATCAAAGCGAAGAGAAAGAAACATGAAGAGAGACACGGTTGGGGGCAAGAGATGAGGGATCTGCCCAGGATGGGATGGATCAGGCTTTGAACACTACAGAGCACTTGAGGTGGGCTGGGTCGAGGCCATCGGTGAAGGAGAGGAGGAAGTACATCACCTTGCGGATCTTGGCCAGCTCCATCAGCCTCTCCCCGAACTCCTGGGCATCTGCCTCGTTACACTCTACTTCCTTGGTCCCTGGCTCCTTCCAGAAGATGCCCACCGGCTCCAGCAGCTGCCTGTTCATGAGGTTGGTGAGGTCGGGCGTCCAGTGCTGGGAGGTGCCCGTCACCATCACCTTCCCCGCTTTCTCCATCTGGATCTTCCAGCGCAGGAAGTGCAGGTTGTGCTGCCGGACGAAATCCACCCGGTAGATGTACTCGTTGGGACACAACAGTTTCTCACCATCCTGCGGCCGCTCGTTCCTCTGCTGGAGGCTCTGCGCCCGCAGCCGCATGCACTTGGTGAGCTGGACGTCCTGGACGAAGGGGAGCTCAAGCTCCGACGCGTCGCCAGCCATCGCCTCTGCCTCTCTCTTCCCCGGCTCAGTTCTCAGCACTGTTTGGCTCTCAAACAGGCCACCCTGGGAAAATGCAAACCCAAAGCCAATCGGCCCTCCCTCCCCAGTCCCAGCGGTGCTAGGCAACCTGGGTCAATGACGCAAAGTGCCCTCAGGGTTTCCTCTGGGTGCCCTCTTGTCTCATTTGCAGATGAGGAACAGATCCTGCCACTGTACAATAATCTATAGGGACGGGATCTCTGATGTCAGCCTCCCTGACAACCTCCTTGACAACCGCTCCCATGCAAGCCAGAGCACAGTTGTTTGTATTTAAATGAGGCCTCTTGCAGCGGGGCCACCATGTTACAGCGCTGGGCAGCAGGACACACAGGGAAGCAGCTCCAAGGGCCACCTGATCTCTCAGGGCGACCATCTTAGGGGCCAGGCTGTGCCCAGCCGCTGCAGAGGCAGGTGGCCACAGGGAACCTCTCTGCAAGGATCGCGTCCTGAGCACAGAGGCTACTTCCTGCTAGCCCCACCTAAGGGGGCAGAGGAAGTGGCTCTGCCCAGAGGCATGATGGTACTGAAGGGGTCTAGCGGTGGGGTGGGCACACTCCCGCTTACAGCTGCTGTGAAGGTCCTGAAGGCAGTGGCTCCCTGTGAGAGGTAGAACCTCCCAGGGCCCCTGCTAGGGTGGGACAACTCAGAACCATCCCACAACGCAGAACAATGGCTAAGAGCTACGACTGGGCAGGAAGTATTTACATCCACAGTTCTAGGAGTAGCATGGGATAGGCCTGAGTTCCATGGGTCTGTCCTGACACCTTGGAGGACAATCACGGGGTCCTGCATTTAGATGATCGGAGTGTGTGTCTCTAGTGCAGAGGTGGGCAAACTACGGCCTGCGGGCCACATCCGGCCCGCGGGACCGTTCTGCCCGGCCCCTGGGACTGTCCTGCCCGGCCCCTGGGCTCCTGGCCGGGGAGCCTAGTCCCCGGCCTCTCCCCCGCTGTCCCCCCTCCCCCGCAGCCGCGGCGGACCGCCGCTCCCACTGGGCAGTGTGGGGAGCGCAGCTGGCTCTGGCCGGGTGTCGCGGCTATTTGCTCCTGCTGCTGGTAAGGGGGCGGGGGAGGTTGGGTAAGGGGGTGGGATCCCGGGGGCAGTCAGGGGCGGGGGGTCCCGGGAGGGGCTGGTCAGGGGACGAGGAGTAGAGGGCGGTTGGATAGGGGGTGGGAGTCCCAGGGGGGCTGTCAGGGGATGGGGGTGTGGATCGGGGTCGGGGCAGTCAGGGGACAGGGAGCAGGGGGGTTGGATAGGGGGCGGGGGTCCCAGGAGGGCTGTCAGGGGATGGGGATCGGGGTTGGGGCAGTCAGGGGACAGGGAGCAGGGGGGTTGGATAGGGGGCGGGGGTTCCAGGAGGGGGCGGTCAAGGGACAAGGAGCAGGGGGGGTTGGATGGGTGGAGGGTTCTGAGGGGGGCAGTCAGGGGGCGGGAAGTGGGAGGGGGTGGATAGGGGGCGGGGGCCAGGCTGTTTGGGGAGGCACAGCCTTCCCTACCCGGCCCTCCATACAGTTGCGCAACCCCACTGCGGCCCTCGGGCCAAAAAGTTTGCCCACCCCTGCTCTAATGGTTGCAGCACTGGACTGGGGGTCAGGACTCCTGGGTTCTTCTATTCCCAGCTCTGCCGCTGACTCACTGTGGCCTCTGCTTATAGGGGTGTTGTGGGACTTAACGTTTGGAAACTACTTTGAGAGCATGAAATAAAAGGTATAAACATGAGGTATAGTCATTATCCTAGGGCAACACAGCACCAGGCTGCATTGTCGCATCAACTCGCAACAGCCCGGCAATGACACACAGCCACACAACGTCATCCCTTGAGGGCATGATTTCATGGGGTCACCACTGTGTCGCCCTCCAGAAGACACACGTGCTCGGGTCATGTCCTGAAGCAACGGGCTCCTGAAAAGGTATCGAGAGCTCATCTCAGTGCAAAAGGCGACAGAGACCAGGAACTCAGTCAGGGTCGTTTCACTGTGAATGCCAGGGATTGACCCGCCTGCCCCTATTTCTAAAGCTTGGGGAGATCAGCACCGAGGTTGCTACGGGCTGCACAGAGGGACATGGTGATGGCACCACAGCAAGGAACAAGTGAGGTCTAATAATAGCCCCACGCCTTCCCGCTGTCCTAGGCTTGTTTACTGGCTCATAAGCACCTTTAGGAACAACTTTCCCTCCTGCCCAAGGGCTTTAAAGTTAAAAATGTATTCGGTGACCCTGGAGAACGTTCAGTAGCTGAGCTCCCGGTGCTAGTCACAGGGACCTAGCAGGGCATGTTCTGAACGGTAATGGATCTTTTACCTACTAACCCATCAGTCCAACACGCGTGGCAAGGGCTGGAGGACCGGAGCAGCCAGGGTGGGGGAGAGGTTCCCCTGCAGGACTTTGAAATGTTGGCAAAGCTTCAAAATCCAAGCAATGTTTAAACTACGCAGCAGAGGCATTCGCAGAGTGCAGCCCATTTCTGCAGCCACGTGGCCTGAACCCATGGCTCTTCGCCCACAGGCCCCTGCCCACAAGAGAGCGGTTTGCTTCACCTGCCTCTGGCTCTGGAAGTGATGCGGGGCTGAATCCTGTGGTCATTACACAGTCAGAACTTCCACGGAGTCAAGTTCTGCTGTCAGCTACCTACATGGAGGCAATCTTTATGAGTCTGGATTACCACTCCTGGGGATATGGCAGCTGGGGAGAGGACTTGGAGGGCAGAAACTCCATAGCTTCCCCTCGTGGAGTTTTAACTTGGATCATTCCACTGGGGCACAGGGTTTGCCCCCAATTCCTCCTCATGGAACGGCCAGTGGTTCTGAGCCCAGACCCCGGGGGAGCCCGGTACCAGCTCTGGGATCCCTGGCCCCTCAGCACAGCTTCATTAGAGCCACTCTACCAAGGTTTTCCTCAGCGGCATCTGCCCCGGAACACACCCCCTTGGAAGGCACAGAGAGAATCAACAGAAGAGCGAATGCAGCCACAGGCTGATTTTTCCGATGTAGCCCCTATAGTTATATAGACATATGCTAGGTCAGTGGTTCTCAACCAGGGGTCTGGGGCCCCCTGGGGGCCCACGAGCAGGTTTCAGGGGGGCCGCCAAGCAGGGCCAGCATTAGACTCGCTGGGGCCCAGGGCAGAAAGCCGAAATCCCACTGCATGGGGCTGAAGCCCAGGGACCTGAGTCCCGCCACCTGGGGCTGAAGCTGAAGCCTGAGCAATGTAGCTTCGCGGGGGCCCCTGTGGCATGGGGCCCCAGGCAATTGCCCAGCTTGCTACCCCCTAACGCAGGCCCTGGCTTTTATATGCAGAAAACCCTTTATTGTGGCACAGGTTGGCAGTGGAGTTTTTACAGCATGTTGGAGGGGCCTCAGAAAGAAAAAGATTGCAAACCCCTGTGCTAGGTGACGTATAGTTATGGAGTAAGGCAATAACTCAAAAACCTACAGGCCTTAAGTCTGTAGGACAAAGATAACTGAGCCCTAAGGCCTAAAGATTTAACATAAGCAATTAACCAGGAAGTGACCTTCTATCATAAGGTGCCACAAGACAGCAGTGACCCTGTATCACAGATGCCACCAGTCAGAATGCTCCATCCAGTGCTGCTGAACAGCTGACAGGTAACCACAAGACAACAGTTTGTACCAGCTTTGGATATTTTACAGTAAGAGCATCAGCAGACGTTCAGCCACAATAATGCCACAGAAACTAACTGACGCACACGCTACTAAGCTTGAAGTAAATGGCCTAGTAACCTATGGGAGAAGAGCCCCCCAACATTAGTAGGGTGAGGAAGGGTAGATAAGGAAAATGCAAGAAGCCTGGGGAACAAGCAGGGAGAACTAGAAGTCCTGGCACAGTCAGGGAATTATGATGTAATTGGAATAACAGAGACTTGGTGGGATAACTCACATGATTGGAGTACTGTCATGGATGGATATAAACTGTTCAGGAAAGACAGGCAGGGCAGAAAAGGTGGGGGAGTTGCTTTGTATGTAAGAGAGCAGTATGACTGCTCAGAGCTCCAGTACGAAACTGCAGAAAAACCTGAGTGTCTCTGGATTAAATTTAGAAGTATGAACAACAAGGGTAATGTCGTGGTGGGAGTCTGCTACAGACCCCCAGACCAGGGGGATGAGGTGGACGAGGCTTTCTTCCAGCAACTAACAGAAATTGCTAGATCACAGGCCCTGGTTCTCATGGGTGACTTTAATCACCCTGATATCTGCTGGGAGAGCAATACAGCAGCTCACAGACAATCCAGGAAGTTTCTGGAAAGTGTAGGGGACAACTTCCTGGTGCAAGTGCTGGAGGAACCAACTAGGGGAAAAGCTTTTCTTGACCTGCTGCTCACAAACAGGGAAGAAATAGTAGAGGAAGCAATAGTGGATGGGAACCTGGGAGGCAGTGACCATGAGATGGTCGAGTTCAGGATCCTGATACAAGGAAGAAAGGAGAGCAGTAGAACAGAGACCCTGGACTTTAGAAAAGCAGACTTTGACTCCCTCAGGGAACTGATGGGCAAGGTCCCCTGGGAGAATAACATGAGGGGGAAAGGAGTAGAGGAAAGCTGGCTGTATTTTAAAGAAACCTTATTGAGGTTGCAGGAACAAACCATCCCCATGTGTAGGAAGAAAAGTAAATATGGCAGGCGACCAGCTTGGCTTAACAGTGAAATCCTTGCTCGTCTTAAACACAAAAAAACAGCTTACAAGAAGTGGAAGATTGAACAAATAACCAGGGAGGAGTATAAAAGTATTGCTCAGGCATGCAGGTGTGAAATTAGGAAGGCCAAATCACACTTGGAGTTGCAGCTAGCCGGAGATGTTAGGAGTAACAAGAAGGGTTTCTTTAGGTATGTTAGCAACAAGAAGAAAGTCAAGGAAAGTGTGGGCCCCTTGCTGAATGAGGGAGGGAACCTAGTGACAGAGGATGTGGAGAAAGCTAGTGTACTAAATGCTTTTTTTGCCTCTGTCTTCACAGACAAGGTCAGCTCCCAGACAGCTGCACTCTGCAGCACGGTATGGGGAGGAGGTGACCAGCTCTCTGTGGAGAAAGTAGTAGTTCGGGACTATTTAGGAAAGCTGGACGAGCACAAGTCCATGGGGCCGGATGCGCTGCATCCGAGGGTGCTAAAGGAGTTGGCCGATGAGATTGCGGAGCCATTGGCCATTATCTTTGAAAAATCATGGCGATCGGGGGAGGTCCCGGACGACTGGAAAAAAGCTAATGTAGTGCCCATCTTTAAGAAAGGGAAGAAGGAAGATCCAGGGAACTACAGGCCAGTTAGTCTCACCTCAGTCCCTGGAAAAATCATGGAACAGGTCCTCAAGGAATCAATCCTGAACCACTTAAAGGAGGGGAAAGTGATCAGGAACAGTCAGCATGGATTCACCAAGGGCAAGTCATGCCTGACTAACCTAATTGCCTTCTATGATAAGATAACCGGCTCTGTGGATGAGGGGAAAGCAGTGGATGTGCTATTTCTGGACTTTAGCAAAGCTTTTGATACAGTCTCCCACAGTATTCTTGCCAGCAAGTTAAAGAAGTATGGGCTGGATGAATGGACGGTAAGGTGGATAGAAAACTGGCTAGATGGTCGGGCTCAACGGGTAGTGATCAATGGTTCCTTGTCTAGTTGGCAGCCGGTATCAAGTGGAGTGCCCCAAGGGTCGGTGCTGGGGCCGGTTTTATTCAATATCTTCATTAACGATCTGGAAGATGGTGTGGACTGCACCCTTAGCAAGTTTGCAGATGACACTAAACTGGGAGGAGTGGTTGATACGCTGGAGGGTAGGGATAGGATACAGAGGGACCTAGACAAATTAGAGGATTGGGCCAAAAGAAATATGATGAGGTTCAACAAGGACAAGTGCAGAGTCCTGCATTTAGGACGAAAGAATCCCATGCACTGCTATAGACTAGGGACCGAATGGCTGGGCAGCAGTTCTGCAGAAAAGGACCTAGGGGTTACGGTGGACGAAAAGCTGAATATGAGTCAACAGTGTGCCCTTGTTGCCAAGAAGGCTAATGGCATTTTGGGTTGTATAAGTAGGGGCATTTCCAGCAGATCGAGGGATGTGATCATTCCCCTCTACTCAGCACTGGTGAGGCCTCATTTGGAGTACTGTGTCCAGTTTTGGGCCCCACACTACAAGAAGGATGTGGATAAATTGGAGAGAGTCCAGCGGAGGGCAACAAAAATGATTAGGGGGCTGGAGCACATGACTTACGAGGAGAGGCTGAGGGAACTGGGATTGTTTAGTCTGCAGAAGAGAAGAATGAGGGGCGATTTGATAGCTGCTTTCAACTACCTGAAAGGGGGTTCCAAAGAGGATGGATCTAGACTGTTCTCAGTGATAGAAGATGACAGAACAAGGAGTAATGGTCTCAAGTTGCAGAGGGGGAGGTTTAGGTTGGACATTAGGAAAAACTTTTTCACTAGTAGGGTGGTGAAGAACTGGAATGGGTTACCTAGGGAGGTAGTGGAATCTCCTTCCTTAGAGGTTTTTAAGGTCAGGCTTGACAAAGCCCTGGCTGGGCTGATTTAGTTGGGTTTGGTCCTGCTTTGAGCAGGGGGTTGGACTAGATGACCTCCTGAGGTCCCTTCCAACCCTGAGATTCTATGATTCTATGATTCTATGATTCTATGAAAAGAGGCTGAAATCCCTATTGCATATGCATGAGGTATAGGGGGCGTTAGCGTAACCCATTATAAAAGTGGGTACCTTGGCCAATGAACCCCAGGGAGATTTCTGGGAACCCGCCAGGCCAAGGACCACTCGTGGGTTATTCACCTACTACGGGGCTCCCCGCAAAGGGTGATGGGAGTATCTGAGCGCTGGATTACCTCGGGCTGCTCTGCTAGGTCACAGTGTTTGTGATTAGCTAATTGTGCTAATACAACCCTGACAAATACAGACGGCCTTCCCGAAGTGCGAGCGTCACGCCCGCATGCAGAGAGAGCCTCGCTCTCAAACAAACTGCCAGGCTGTGGCCAATCCGGAGGCAGCTGAACCCTGGCAACCCCCATCACGTTAAATTGGAAACACTAAATAACACCCAACCCATAGGTCAGGCAACACCGCAGGGCTTCCGGAGAAGACATGCATCCTACACCACCACCCCTCCAGCCCCACTGATTCTCCTCCTGCTGCCTGCCGCCTGCCCCACCCGTCTGCAGACCCCGCCTGCACTGATTCTCCTCCTGCTGCCCGCTGCCTGCCCCATGCCGGCTGCAGACCCCGCCCGCACTGACTCTCCTCGTGCTGCCCGCAGCCTGCCCCACCCGTCTGCAGACCCCGCCCGCACTGACTCTCCTCGTGCTGCCCGCTGCCTGCCCCACCCGTCTGCAGACCCCGCCCGCACTGATTCTCCTCGTGCTGCCCGCAGCCTGCCCCACGCGTCTGCAGACCCCCGCCCGCACTGATTCTCCTTGTGCTGCCCGCTGCCTGCCCCATGCCGGCTGCAGACCCCGCCCGCACTGACTCTCCTCGTGCTGCCCGCCGCCTGCCCCACGCCGGCTGCAGACCTCCGCCCGCACTGATTCTCCTCGTGCTGCCCGCTGCCTGCCCCACGCCGGCTGCAGACTCCTGACCCCAAGGAGGGGGCTCTCCGAGGTCTAAGGAGAGTGGGGCAGGCCCCCTATATGCCCCTGCTAGTGATCTGGCCCCACAGGCTTTAGCGTGAGTTTTGCCGGTGTATGGGCTGCAGGATAGGAGCCATTGTGACGGCGGGGAATGCAGCATTCCTTACTCTAGACAGAAAGAGACTGGGAGAGAGAGTTACAGACAAGACCGCTAAACTGTATGATCCAAAGTCCTGGTCCGAGCAAACTGCCCCATTGCCATCCCACCCGCTACCACAGGAGCTGTGGGTGGTCACTGAGGTACTGAACGCTCATCATGGCAGCGCTCCGATGAGTTGAGGCAGCAGGCGACGCACCCAGTACACAGCCCAGAGACGACCAAAGGCTGCTGCCTGCCCTAGCCACTGCGGTGCCATATCCGCTGCTAGGAGGAAACCCGCGGGGATTTCTGGCACTTTGCACATGACGCACGTGAACCACCAAGGCAGATCAGCCTGAGTCGGAAGCTGCTTCCCAATTACATCCATAACAGGCCTCTCAGGTGGCTGGGGTAAGGGCTGTGAGGAAGGGAAAAACATGAAAAGCCAGTCTCCTGGGACATGTACAGTGTCACTCAGAGGAATTCAGAGGAATTTGTCCCCAGCTTTGCCTGGGTGGAAAAACACCATCTAATGCTCTTGTCAAAGCCAGGTAAAATATAGAAGTGTTTGATCCTATCTCACGTATAGCCCTGGACACCCTGGACCACAGTGGTGTAGAGGTAAAAAAAGAAGTGGATAAACTAACCTAACCTAAACTCCATAATCCCCAAATGAGAAGTGGGTTTACCCACGTTTACCCTCAACTACGCTACTGCTGGGCCCAGTTCTGGTCGCACTCTGGTGTCAATCAATGGAGTCACAGCACTGTAAAAGCAGAATCTGGCCCAAGATCCCTACCCCATTCTTTCAGTGAGCTTTATCGGCTAGGTTAACATATTTCCTCTTATCCAAGAGTCTGAATCAGAGGCTGGTCTCTTTCTAAACCAAAGAAGGGAAGAGCTTGAAGAAGCCCGGGCTGCGCTTTCCTTTCTGATATTTGCACTCGCGTATTTATTAATCGGTTAGAAAGAGTTTCTGCTACTGAAGTATACAGGAACAGAATTCTTGTAAATGGCCTGTGAACCCTCTAGTGGGGCTCACTGCGTTTTATATTTTAGAAGCAGTCAGAAGCCAATCCGCATGTATGTAGCTAGCCCTAGCATGGTTGTGTATATTAAGTAAACACAATTACTGGAGCTCCGACTGCACTTATGTGGTTTGTTCACATTGTTATCGCTGTGTAAAGAGCCGAAGACACAACCATTCCCCTTACCCATGCTGAACAGCACCTTGTAGCCGCGCTGATTTCAACAGAAGCCTGGAGTTTCAGCGTAAGTAACGGGGGCAGATCACAGCCCTTAAAGTGTTTGCAGCGCTATGAAGATCCTGATCCCTTCGGAAGTACTAAATGAGAATGATCTTTACTCGTAGAGAAGGACCCAAGTTGCAACAGTTGGATCCCAATTTGGGGTCTGATCTGACCTGTCTCAAAGTTTGGATGGTGTTACGATTCAGGGTTTGGGTCAGCCCATTCAGGAGGCAGCCGGAGTTATAGTGGTCAGACCTGGGTGTGGACAGGAAACTGCCCCAAGGTTTGGGGGGCAGGGTTTAGATCCAGCGTTTCAGTTTGGACCCATTTGAATTTCTCATTTAAAAGTCACATGCTATCTGGCTTGGTACCTCTGTAGTTAGTGCTCTGTGCTGCCAGGAAAAACCCAAATTGCCAAGCCAGTTTACAGATGGGGAAATGGAGGCACAGAAAAGTGAATTGATTTGCCCCAAGTCACACAGCAGGCCAGGCGGAGCTAGTTATAAAACGCAGCTCTCCTAGCTCCCAGTCCTATACTCCAGCTGCAGCACCTTCCTGCCTCCCCTCATCTTCACAGCCAGTTCTTTGGCCAGGGCTGTTTGATCTGCAAGCCTGGGATGTGCCTCTTGCCGTTATTTGGAGACAGAGGGTGCTGACAGCTCCACTCAGCAGGCCCAACTGTAAAATGGTGCTGCTAGGGGGCAGAGAAGGAAAAGCAACATAGGTCTCCAGAACCTCTCTCCCAATACCGGGACCAACGACAAGGCAAGCCGGCCCCTTGAATGGAAGGACCAAAGGACTTCAGAGCTCTCATGAACATTATTTTGGCAAGGATCACTAATATAACAACTCATGGCTTGGGTTAGCGTCTCCTTTTATGGAGTGTCCCACTGAGCACACAGCAAATGTTTGATCTGTTCCCTTTTTTATTATAATACTCTACAGTACGGGCCTAAACAATTCAGCTTCAATTGACAGTAGTAAACAAGGCACACATTTTTAACAGTGACGGTGATTAATCATTGGAGCAAACCAATGGTTTTCAGATCAAGACTAGATGTCTTTCTGGAAGCTCTGCTTAGTCAGACACAAGTTACTGGCTCCATACATGAGTGGCTGGATGAAATGCTTTGGCCTGTGCTACACAGGAAGTCAACCTAGATCAAGGGTGGGCAAACTATGGCCCGTGGGCCGGATCCGGCCCGCCAGCCGTTTTAATCCAGCCCTCGAGCTCCCAATGGGGAGCGGGATCTGAGGCTTGCCCTGCTCCGGCGCGCCAGCTGAGGAACAGGGTCGGGGACTGCTCCACGTGGCTCCTGGAAGCAGCGGCATGGCCCCCCTCAACCTCCTATGCGTAGGGGCAGCCATGCTGCTCCCACCCCAAGTGCCGCCCCTGCAGCTCCCATTGGCTGGGAACCGCAGCCAATGGGAGCTGCAGGGGCGGTGCCTGTGGACAGGGCAGCACGCAGAGTCGCCAGGTCGTGCCTCACATAGGAGCTGGAGAAGGGGCATGCCGCTGCTTCCGGGAGCTGCTTGAGGTAAGCGCCGCCTGGAGCCTGCATCCCTGAGCCTCTCCCCGCACCTCAACCCCCTGCCCCAGCCCTGATCCCCCTCCCGCCCTTTGAACCCCTCCATCCCAGCCCAGAGCACCCTCATGAACCCCCAACCCCTCATCCCCAGCCCCACCCCAGAGCCCACACCCCCAGCCAGAGCCCTCACCCCCACCCCCGCACCCCACTCCCCTGCCCAGAGCCCCCTCCCACACCCTGAACTCCTCATTTCTGGCCCCACCCTGGAGCCCGCACCCCCAACCAGAGCCCGCACCCCAATCCCAATTTTGTGAGCATTCATGGCCCGCCATACAATTTCTATTCCCAGATGTGGCCCTCGGGCCAAAAAGTTTGCCCACCACTGGCCTAGATAATCTAATGCTTCCTTCTGGCCTTAAAATCTATGAATCAGTAGCAATATTGCAGTGTGCTCTTGGCCGGTGATGTACAATGCTGCTGCATTTTCCAGATTACTAGAAAGAGGAGTGTTGGGAGAAGATTCTAGCCTTTGCCCCAGACCTGAACACAACTCCTCTTAAAAAAAAAAGGATACAAGAGGCAGGCAGGCAGGAGCCCCTGAGAATTATGGGCTTGGAAAATTATGAACAAACAGAACAGAATTGCCAGGGGAGAAACAGCAATGAGATAGGCAAGCAGAAATAATTAGCTCTCTAATGGTCACTACTTCTGCTAGATCGGAGGCTCTTAGGGCAGGGCCGGAAGCGAATGGTGAGTGGTGAAGGCAATTTGTATACTGCATTTAATAGCCTCAAAGTTAAAAAAAAAAAAGCCCAATCTTGCATCACACAGACAGAAACCCTGAGAGGCAGTGAACTGTCACTGCAATGGGGGAAAAAGCTTAGAAAAGCCTCATTCATTACCCAGAGAGTGACTGGGTCTGTTAGACAGCCAGAGGTCCCACTGAGGGGAAGCAGGGATGCTTTAACAAATAAACATCCCCAATACGGAGCTTCAGTCCACTGGATGGTTAGGGTCACAGCCCACAGGCGGAGGCAGGTTTGATTAGGCTCACCATGCTTTAAAAGCTAAATATCAGGGTTGTGCTGCTTCTTGGTTACTAGCAGCACAAAAGGGAAGACAGGAACATTACAGCTTATGCGCCGGCAACGTGGGGCCTGATCCAAAGCTCCCCGCAGAGGCTGATGGGAATACTTGACTTCAATGGGCACTGGATGAGGCTCTCAGACAGCACAGCAATGCAGAGTGCAGCAGCACAGGGCTTCCTGAAGGCAACACAGCTAATGAGCTTCTTAGCACAACCAGCATTCCTATAATCAGTGGCGGACTACTGCACGGGCCAACGGGGCTCGTGCCCAGGGGCCCTGGCCAATTTGGGGCCCTGTAGCGGGCCGGTGTGGCTCCCCTCTTCCCCTGAGAGGGTGGAGCCCCGGTCACAGGAAGGGGCGGGGCCACAGAGCGGTGAGCCCGCCCCTCAGAGGGTCAGGCGGCGACCCGGAAGAATAAAAGCCGGCCATCCCAGCTCAGTGAGGGCCCAGCCACCGCCGGGAGCAGACCTACCTGGGGAAGCTCCCGAAGAGGAGCTCACGGAAGCCCAGAGCAGCTACCCGGACTGGCCCGAGGGTCCCCTCGACCGCTACTGGGAGGACCTGCCGGAGTTTCCCCGAGCCCCCTACGAGGAGGAGCCGCCCAGAACTCCCCCGCTTCCCTGCTACAACCCCGAGGAACCCCCGGAGCAGATCTCGCCGAATTTCCCCGAGAACCTACCCGACCTACCACCCAGCCCGGGTTGGGACGAGTACATGCCGTGGGACTTCCCGGGATGGGACGCCGTGGACNGTTTTGGAGATGGCAGAGGCTGCAGAACTGTGGGTAAAGGGGACTCGTTATTTTCTACAAGTTCTGTCGGTTTTAAAAGCCATTAGATGCCTCACTCCCTCCATCATAGCGTTCCTGTTATACCATTTTTCTCAAATTAAATGAACTGCCTCACACGAAATTCCACCTTGTGCTTGCCACCACGGTCCCTCTGCCACCCAGCAGCACCCCGATCCCACCCACAGAGCAGGGGCTGCTTTCGCAAACAGTGCTGCGAGGAGGGAATATTCTGCAGGAGCGGCAGGAATGCATTGCATTGCATTACAGCACACGGAGACAAGGTGAAGGCAGGCATTACTATCTGACACCTCTAGAGGGCACCACTGGCTGCCTACTGCCGCTGGCATCTGGGAAAGCCTTCTGTAAGCTGCATTTACACCTGCACTTTTGTCAGTGAAACTTGTGTCAGTCGGGGGTATGTGTTTTTCCACACCCCTGACCAACGCAAGTTTTACCAACAAAAGTGCTAGTGTAGACAAAGCGCAAGTCAAGCTTCAGTCCTGATTTAGCTTCCTCTCGCGTATCCTTTGTAGATGCTCAAATATAGCAACAGGCGATCGTGTAACGTTAACCAGACTATGGGTTAGATTCCCATCTTCCCCCACCCAGCTCCAAGCCACGGGGTGCCTGACAATAACTCAGGGGATAGAATCCCCATATGTAATTAAAACTGTCATGAGAACCTCTGCATTCTGCCCAGGACCGCAGTGTCTGAGCTGCATTAATTCAGATATTACAGAGGTGGGTGCCGTGTAAATAACGAGAGAGGGATTAGATATAAACAAAGATGGGGCCAAATCAAACCCCTGGATCCAAACATCCTGAAATTTGGTGTGCGTAAAATCTGGATCCTAAATGTACAACTTGAGCTTGGTTCTGGTGTTAATTCATTAAAACAAAGAAAGGGCCAAAATCCTCAGGTGATGTAAACACTGATGTACACCAGTTAAGGATCTGACCCAAAGAATCAGATCTGGTGTGGTGACACAGAGATCAGTGGAGTCACTTCTGATTTACAGCAAGTTAAGTGTGAGGAGAATCAGGCCTGAGCTATTTATCAGGTGTATAATTTTAAACCATTTTCCAACAGAAGACATTATTCAGGAGACGACCTGTTAACTTCCAGAACACGTGACACCAAATCTTTGCAAAGGTGCCTTCACCAAGCATAAGGACTTCCCTACCTTCTGCCACAGAGATTCCCGGGAGGCCAGAGAGGAGCAGGCTGCCACGAACCAGCAGTTCCCGACCTGGCCCTGGTGCAAGTCATGGGAACTGATTCCATCCACAAAGAGATAGGGGTCGTCACAGATCTCCTAGAGGAAGAGAGGGAAAAAACCCCCACAAACGGTGAATGGGAAGCAGGGTTAGGCTTGAGAATTGGGGTTACCCTTGTCTTCACTAATGGCACTGCGCACTCCTTCCCCAGCGCACACACATACACCCCTCTAACTCCAGCTACCATCCTATCCAGACTAGGAAATCAACCTGTGGATGAAACCAAGGACCAAATTCTTCTCTCCGTTGCGCTGGTGTCAATCCAGAGTCACTCCATTGACTTCAGTGGAGGTGCTCCAGATTTATGCCCTAATTTAGCAAGGTATCCAAGCCCACGTGTGACTCGCTCATGAGCAGCCCCAATACTTTAACAAGACAACTCAGGTGCTTGAGGACCATGCGGGATCAGGGCCATCCCCAGGTGCAACTGAGAGCAGAAACTGCCTCTTGGTGCTAAGCACCATCACCTGGGGGCTGCTCGAGCTGAAAGGGCAAAGCCATTTACAACACACCTTTTGCAGAAAGTGTGTTGGATCTGCAGCGAAACAAGGCAGACTCTAGTCTCTTGTCTACAACACGTGTACGGCGTTGTGCTTGGCACAGCGGAGCCTTTATCTCAGCTGGGCCCTCTAGGTGCCACTGTGATACAAATAATAGATTCTGTACCTGTTAGCAATGGGTGTAGCTGAACCAGCACTACTAGAGAAATGCTAAAAATCCACAGAGCAGACAAGGTCTAACAGACTTCACGGCTCAGAAGGGGCTTTCCCTGCTATGCAGATGCATTTTTCCTGTTTAATTCAATTCCACTGACCCCATTCTCCTGCCTTGCTCTTTGCACTCTTCAGATAGGTGGATTGTATCCCTCTGCTCCTAACCTCAGTTTTCACTTAGCCGAGCTACAGATATTTTCCTCTTTTAGCCATTCCTAACAAGTCAACCCTTCCAGCTCCTTCCTGGCTTTGGCTGTTATTATTATTGGTTATTATTTGTATTGCATTAGCACCTTAGAGCCTGTCATGGACAAGGACCGCATTGGGCTTGGCACAACCCCCCATCTTCCTATTTTTTGACATTTTCCTGGTAGAGAGGTGCCTTGAATGGAATGCAATATGCTAGCCGTGGTCTCGCCAACACCCAACACGGGCAGCCTGCCCCAGATTTATAGAGTTAAAGGCCATCTAGTCTGACCTCCTATATAACAAAAGCCAGAGGACCTCACCCAGTGATTTCTACATCAAGCCCATAACTTATGGTTGAGCTAGAGCAAATCTTTCAGAGAGATCTCCACTCTTCACTTAAGGCGTTCAACTGATGGCAAATCCACCATGTTGCTAGGTAAACTGCTCCTATGGTTCATTCCCCTGATGGTTCAAAAATTGTGCCCCATTTCTAGTCTGAATTTGTCTAGCTTCAGTTTCCAACAGCTGGCTCTCCTATGCCTTTGCCTGCTAGATAAAAGAGTCTTCTATCATCAGAAATCTTTTCCCCAGACCTTTAGGCAGAGATCAAGCCATTTGTTTAACTCTCAGCTAGAGCAGTCGATAAGCCTCTATTATTTTCGTGGCTGTCGTGGATTTCACAAACAATGGAGCTTGTGGTGTGATAAACAGAAAATAGGCATGAAACACATGAAAGCCAAGTTCCCATCAGCTCGTTACTTATGGGGCAACAGGACAGAGTGTGAGCAGCCAAGGGCTGAGTGTGGACTTAGGAAGCATCCCCACGTTTAAGTTTAAGTACTAAGGGATTAACTAATTAGTGGGGTGATTCAGCTCATTAGCTGGAAACAGTTAAAGGAGAGGCAGGAAGGGGGAGGGGGAGGAAAGGTGTAAGGAAGCCCAGAGAAGTGAGATTCTTCCCCCCCGCCCTCGGTAATAGGTAAAGGCTTGGGGGAAAGCCTTATGGTGTGGGGAACAAACATTTCTAAAGCACGCTGTACACAAAGCGCTGGGTGCTGGTGTGCCGGAGGACTGCTGGCAGCAAGAATCCAGGGAGAGGGAACCCCATCCTGTGACAGGCTAGCGCAGGGAAGTGGATGGGACGGAGCGACGGATCTGGTGGAGGTGGGGATGAGAGGGCAGGAGATCTGAGCTGGGGCCAGCTGGCATCTCCCTCAAACTGAGTCCCCCCCGGACCAGACCACTTCATATAACAGGGGAGGAGGCAACAGAGAACACAGGCCTGTAGGAGATGGGGGGGCCTGGAACTCTCTGAGATTCCAGTGCTGCCTTCCCAGGCGTGAGGCCTGCAAGGCAGCCCAGAGGATTGAGACATCTTCTATCCAAACTAAAGTAACACACGTGTCTAAGGGCTGTCTTCACTGCAGAGTTAACTCAGGCTCTTACGCAGGGGTTGTCCCAACCCCCTCTGGACACAATAAAGCCTCCCAACCTCCATTTGGTGGTGCTTTCTACCTGAGCTAGCTGGCCCGGCTGAGGGTCTAGAGCCTGGGTGATGCTTTCACTAGGGCTTGTAACCTGCCCACTTGGCAGTGAGGATGCAGGCCTCATCCCTCAAATGCCAATGGTCCTCCAATGCCTTCCCACAATTCCCCCGATGGGCCCAAGTTACTTCACTGGGGAAGAACCGCAGAGCAGCTCAGTGTACTGCAGCACAAAACCCCTGGGATGTGGCCCGAGACATCCCCGGGGAGTGCAGCACCAGTGAGGACACAGGAACTGGTGTATGACTTTGCAGTGTGACTGCTCACGCCCGGGCTAGGCTAACCTGCGTGCCAGTCGCCTGAGTTAACTCTGCCGTGAAGACACATCCTAAATCCCCTACACTGCTCTGGAAGTCTTAAGCAAGGGTTCTGTCCAGCAGCCTTTCTGCCCTGAAGTGCAGGGGAGGTCTGGGCACATAGGGATTGTGGGAAAAGGCCCCTTTTCCTTTGACTCCAAGCTCTCTGGGGAGTCTTTATGTTTTTGTACAGTGCCCAGCACAATGGGGTCCCTGCTCGACTAGCGCTCCTAGGCGCTACCACAACACACAAATAAACAAACCCAAATAAACAACACATGGTTTTGATTTGCCGGAGGGGGGGGGGGGGGAGAAGAGACACTGGCACATATTCAGGGGGAGAGTCATAGGTTCCGAGGCTAGACGGGACGATTGTGATCATCTGCTCTCACCTCCTAGTCACCCCGAATGCAGGTCTATCCCCATGCTCTTGAGATGATACCAGCAGGGTTCAGCCCAAGTGCTGAAGCAGGAGGGTGAGATGTAAAGGCTGAAGGAAAATGGCTGGGAAAAGCCATGAAAACAGGGTGGATAAAAAATCAATGATTTAAAAAAAAAATCTGATTTTTTTTATTTAAAATCGGATTTTTTGATAAAATGCTTTTTGAGGAAAAAAGCAATCTAAAGATATTTTTAATTAAGATACACGATAGCTCAAAGATATCTCATCATGGAATAGGGATTATAAATTCTAATTCTATAGTATGAGACAATATATTAATGTAATGTTTAAGAAAAGTTTTGTAAATGAGATCCAATAGTTCAGTGGCTCTCAAACTTTTTTTTTACTGGTGACCCCTTTCACATAGCAGACCTCCGAGTGCGACCCCCCTTCTAAATTAAAAACACTTTTTAATATATTTAACACCATTATAAATGCTGGAGGCAAATTGGGGTTTGGGGTGGAGGTTGACAGCTCGCGGCCCCCCATGTAATAACCTCAAGACCCCTTGAGGGGTCCAGACCCTCAGTTTGAGAACCCCTGCAATAGTTCATGGATTAGGGACCCAACATTATGGGGTTCCAGGGGCTTCTGTATAGATTATTTAGGTTAATCTTTCCATCTACCCACTGGGACTCAGTGCTCAGTCTAGAAGATTCCATCAGAGATGCGTAGTTTTGAAGTTCTCAAACTGTGGGTTTGCGTCTCCAGAGATAACATGCTTGTTAACAGCAAAAATGTTTTTAAATAAATAAATAAATAAATAATAGAGGTGAGAAATAACAGTCCTCAACCCTATTGTCCCGCTGCAAATTTGTGTACACAAAGTCAATCCCTTGCCTCTCTCTAAAAGGGCAAAGTTTCAAAAAGTTCAGTGAATAGAAGATTAGTGTGGGCGGAATAGATCTGGAGAAGGAGAAGAAGTCTGGAGATACAAGAGTGAAACTGTTTGAGCAGCATATTCCAGAAGTCTGGAGGTCTTTTTGAGTGTAGCCTTCATTGATTTGAGATCTATCATACCATTGTCTCACTCGAAGGGAACACCTATAATGGCAGCAGGCCGTAAAAGAGACCCAGTTTGGGAATATTTTAATGAAATTCCTCTACATGTNGTCTCACTAGAAGGGAACACCTATAATGGCAGCAGGCCGTAAAAGAGACCCAGTTTGGGAATATTTTAATGAAATTCCTCTACATGTGGGTAAGACAGGCATGCGTGCAAAATGCAAACAGTGCAACAAAGAAATGCAAGGCCTGGTTGCCCGAATGAAACAACATCAGGAGAAGTGTTCCTTCTCAGGAGGAAGCTGCGTTGAAGATGATGAAAGGAACATGTCTGAACACGCAGGATCTTCTGGTTGGTAAACTTTTTTATTTCATACTTCTTTCTTAAGGACTGCCTGTGTTCCTTCTGGACTATTCTTGAATTCTCATGTTTGAGCAAAAAATATATTTGTTACTCTATGNCGGTTGGTAAACTTTTTTATTTCATACTTTTTTCTTAAGGACTGCCTGTGTTCCTTCTGGACTATTCTTGAATTCTCACGTTTGAGCAAAAAATATATTTGTTATTCTATGGTACTATCATTTTAGATGCAGTTGTAATAAAAAATAAATAGCTGAAATAGGCTGATCTTCCTTTTACAATTTCACCTTTAAAGTAGTACTGAGTGTCAGTGAATGCAATGACTAATACTAAATGAGCAGTATGGTAATACCGGTAATTAATAATTGCATTGACTTATTTTGTTTAGGAGAATCCATCCTCAACATACAGGATTCTGAAGACTGTCCAGCTTCAAGATCACCATCATTTTCTATAGTTTCAGAGTTGTGTGTCAATGATAGTGTTTCAGTCACATCATGTGTGTCACACAGCCACAGTATATCACCTGTAGAAAAAAGAAAAAAAAATCTCCATCATTCAGAAACAACCCTAGATAAGCCTGTGATACGGACCAGCAGATTACAAAAAGAGGTAATTGATGAAAAAATTGCCTGGTTTGTTTATGCAACAAACTCTCCGTTCCGTATGATTGAGAACCCACACTTCATTAACATGGTTCAGTCATTAAGACCAGGATACAGTCCACCCAACAGATGTCACTGGCAAATTGCTGGATAAAGTGTATGAAAGAGAAATTGAGCAGTGTGCAAAAGGTCTAGAGGGTGAAATGGTTAACCTGAGTCTTGATGGGTGGAGCAATGTCCACAATGATCCTATTGTATGTGCTTGTGTGACAACAGAAGAAGGGAATGTCTTCCTTACAGAAACAACTGATACATCAGGAAATGCACACACAGCAGAATACTTACAAAAAGTAGCAGTAAAACCTATAACAAACTGTGACAAAAAAATTCAAATGGCTAGTACACAGCTTGGTCACAGACAATGCGGCAAATGCATCCAAGATGAGAAGAAATTATTTAGAAGAGAGCAAAGAGAGTCCCAAGCTAATAACATACGGTTGCAGTGCTCATTTGATGCACCTCCTAGCCAAAGACTTCAGTGTTCCAGAAATAAAGGCTAATGTTGTTGAAATTGCAAAATACTTCTGTAACAACCACTCTGCAGCAGCCGCTCCGAAAAACGTGGGAGGAACCAAGCTAACTCTCCCACAAGACGTGCGATGGAACTCAGTAGTGGACTGTTTTGAGCACTATATCAAGAACTGGCCTAATCTGATGACAGTTTGTGAACAAAATCGTGAAAAAATAGATGGCTCTGTCACAGTCAAAGTTCTCAACATTGGGCTTAAGAGAAATGTTGAACACATGCTGAGTACCCTAAAGCCTATTTCTGTAGCCTTGAACAAAATGCAGGGAAATAGCTGTTTTATTGCTGACGCTGTTGAAATTTGGAAGGAACTGAGTGAGATCTTAAAAAAGAGAAATATGCAATGACAGAGTTAAATTACAAGCATTAAAAAAAAGAATGGGACAAGCACTATCTCCAGCTCATTTTCTTGCAGATTATGAACAAACAGGAAAATGAAGGTGAAGACGACTGAGTTTGCTGCAGAAGCCAATATTTTAAGTTTCTCATGTTGACTTGGCTGACATAGTCAATTTAATTTTTGTTTTTTTGTTTTTTTTAAATATTTCATTTAACTATTTTAGTTAAAAACAATTTTAACAAAAACAAACCAGATTTTAAAAAACTTGAATGTTTAACTAAATTCAATAATTCATATGCTTGTTTTGTTAAAATATTATATGTTTGCTGTTGAGGAAAAAAAATCAGAATACATAACGTCGTCGTTTTAGTTACATAAAACAATTTAAATGTCTGTCTGGTAATGTTCTCCTCCTAATACAGCATGGCAAGAAAATCCTCCAAATATTAATGATTAACCTGTTGAATTGGAGATAGTTCACCTCCCAATGACCTCATAAATATCTGCTTCAGTTACCTTTGGTAAATGAAATAACCAAACAATCATTCATTTTCTGATATAGCTGTAAAACTAATCTGAAAAGTTTTCAAAATAAATCACTTTAAAAATGTATAGTGTGTACCTTCTAAAAATGAAACCTACATTTATCTCTAAGTTGTGAAGAATATGTATTAAGGTTATAACAAATAACAAGAATGCACTTTTAAGTAGAAATCCATGATTAAATCGAGTTTTCCTGACTACTGATTTAAATCATGATTATGATTTAAATCAAATCCACCCTGCATGAAAAACACCAAGGACTTTCCCCCCCGTTTTTCTGTAGATGGATTTCTGGCAAAGGGCACGTTACAGATGCAGAGGCGAATGACACCACAACACTTTTGATTTCAGAGGGAAAGGAGAAGGGAGGAAGCAGCGACATTGACACTGACCCTGTAAGGCCAAGAGCAGACATTCCCCTCGAGGCTGGTTTATCACACACACACACACCCCTCACTGTGTGGCTCTGAGAGAGGGAAGCAGGTGAACTCTAACATTAACGCAGCCCCACCTGAAAGGCAAACAGTGAGTCAGTCACTCTCCTGTCAGGCTGTGTGAGATCAGGAGAGTCAGACACAAACACACGCACCCAGGGCTGTGTTAAGCCTTATGGGTCACGCCTAAAAGGGAGGGAGCACAGACTCCCAGGCAACCAGCTCAAACAATCCTCAAGGTGCTAACCTGCCTCTACCTGGGCAAGAAGGTGGGTTTTCAATCAATCACGGCCTCCTCTCTACAAACGTTTACAACACAGGCATTATTTAACAGCAGTGACAAATTCCGGGTTCACGTTCGAATGCCAGTGAGCTACTTGGAGAAGGAGAAAGCGTCCATCTTATACCCAGTTGAATACCCTTATAGACAGGGCCATGGTGTATGTAGAATAAATGAGCCCACGGGGTCTGTCCTGCCCTTCTGACTCACGTGAGCAGTCCCACTGACTCCAGGGGAAACATGCACATGAGGAAGGCCAGTAGGATGCAGCCATCATGCATTGGGCCAGATTCACCGGCACTCACCAGTTCCTTTGCACCAGAGGGGGATAAACTTGGCGTAGCTGTTTCTGCCGGAGCAGCACAAAGCAGACAAGGCATGCTGGTGCCTCTGGCCCATCATCTTCATAACGCTCATCCCCCCCACTGCTCATATAGCACTTTTCACCCCATCACAGTCAACCCCATTGCACCGGCGAGCAAAGTGAGAGAGTTTAAGTGACTCCTTCAGGGACAGGTGGTGGGGTGAAATCTTGGCCCCCTTAAAATCAATGGGAGTTTTATCATTGACTTCAGCTGGGGCTGGGATTTTAACCCTGGAGGTACCACACGGCTGCCGCTGGAAACTGGCCAGGGAGCCAGCAGAACCAGCCCCAGTGCAGAGGATCCTCCAGCAGCACAGAGCCAACGTCCCGGCTCCTACCCACCTGCACTCCCTGCTGCAAGTTAGAGGGCAAGGACAGAGATAAGGGGGCCTGGTATTTGCCCTGCGCCGTGCCGATCCCCAGCTACCATTTCAGCCTGTTGGCAGCACATTTCGTGTTGCTCTTATTACCGTCTGGGGTCCAGCTCCACACACAGCTACGCCAGAATGAGGCTCAGGATATGCTACCTTTGCACCACCTGGCGCCACCCTACGCAATGGGCTTCTTGGGATCTAACCACTGGATCTAACCAACTAGGAGTCAATGGCAGCACTGGCAGTAGAACCCAGAACTCATGTGTCCTGGTCCCATACTCGACACAACGGACCACCCTGCCTCCATCAACTCAACGTAGCCACCAAACCCACCAAGTAACAAAATCCCATGGTGCACCAGAGCCCTGATCCGCGGTGATTTATATGACAGTGATGCCCAGAGGCTTCAGCTGGGACAGGGCTGCAGTGTGTTAGGTGCTGTACAGCCAGACAGTAAGAGCCAGTCCCTGCACCACAGAGCTACATAGACAAGAGTGGCAAAGGAACGTGAGACGAGCCCAAGCACAGCTTTTGCTATGGAGCAGGACCACACGCTGTCCCCGGCTGTCTTTTAAAATCCATTTCTACCCACCACTGTAGATGTGTCCACGTGCAAACAGCTCTCTGGGAGCACAGCCTGCAATTGCCCTTCCCTTTAAAGCAGTGGTCCCCAAACTTTTCAGGGTCATGCCCCCCCTTAGCCCTGTCCGCCCCCCACCAGCCCGGGCTGGGACCAGGGACGTGGGTCTGGTGGGGGGAGAGGGGGATGCAGACAGGGGTAAAGGGGCTGAGGCTGGGGGAGGGTCTGGGGCCGGAGCAGGAACAGAGCCGTGGCTGGGGTTGGGAGCAGAGTCCCGGCCGGGAGCCAAGGCTGGGGGCGGGGCAGGGAACGGAACTGAGGCTGGGGGCAGGGCCAGGGCCGTGACTGGGGAAGAGATTGGAGCAGAGCTGGAGGCAGAGCGGGGCTGGGTGGAGCTCCCTCCCCACCCCATTCCTGGACCGGGCTCTCCCGCACACCCCGAACGTTCCTCTGTGCCCTCCTGGGGGGAGGGGCGCCCCACAGTTTGGGGACCTCTGCTTTAAAGGATTGACAAGTCTGGGTGGCATTAGAGGACCCTACAGGTCAAGATTTCAAAATCAAGTAAGATTTTGTAGCATTCCCCTCTCGGCTACAAGCGTGTGTAGGATCATGTCTCAGAAACTAGCTCCTGGGGGCCGGGACTCTCCTTTTGTTCTGTGTTTGCACAGTGCCCAGCAGAATGGGCTCCTGGTCCGTGACGAGGGCTGCTGGGTGCTACTGCACTACAAATAACCAATAAAGAATATGGGAGGGAAATGGAGCCCAAAGTCAAGGTGCTGGGGAAAGAGAAAATGTCTCCATCAGGGGTGTTGCAATAGCACCCACCGCTGCACTGTGGGCACTGAGCAACCTGGGTCTCGATTCCACTGAGGTCAATGGAGCTGTGCCGGCTTACCCCAGGACAGGGATAGGGGGATTCCCCCTTGTAGTCGCCAGTGTAGGGAGCATGTTGTGGGTGTGGCAAAGGAGCATGCCCAAACTGCTACAGTGCTTTGGCTAATATTAGCTACTTCAACAGACCCTGGGCCATTGGCAACTAAGTGTAAGTTAGGGCAGCCCTGAGACTGCTCTAATTTACGCCAGGAGGGGGTGTGTGACCTCAGAATACAGGGAGGCAAAAAGTTGGCTTAAAGTCATATTTGCTCCCCTTCCCTCTGCTTCTGTGCTAAGTGGAACTTGGGCAGAGCTGAGAATCGGGCCCAGAGCCTTTAAAGCATTTTGGGTCCTTCTGGGCTATGTACAGGTGTGATGGGGCATCTGCCCCACACTGGCCAGTAAGGGGTTAATAGAGCCCTAGGGAGGCTGCACAAAAAGCAGCCAATAGGAGAGGAGAGGCGCTGTGAGGAGCGGCCAATCACGTCCCATATAAAAAGAGCCGCAGGGCAGGGCAGGGTCAGTAGCTGCCTGGAGCTTGAGGAGGGTGTCCTATGTCTGGAGTGAGCTGTAACCCTGCAGCACCTTGGACAGAACAGTGCAGACAGGAGCCTGGCAAAAAGAGAAGGAGCTCCGGACCGGCTGCTGAAACTGAGGAGGGTGCTGTGGCCACGGGAAGTGACCCAGGGAAATGCAGCGCTAGCAGAGGCAAAGGAACGCAGTAAGTGACTGCGGTTCAGAGTGTCCCTGGGCTGGGACCCGGAGTAGTGGGTGGGCCCAGGTTCCCCTCACTCGCCACTGGGGAAGTGGCTGGACTAGGAGCTAAAAGTTCCCCCAGAAGGGGGGGGAACAGTGACAGAGCCAGAGGGCTGAGCCACAAAGAGGATGTTGCAGTTCCTGAGGCGGCGAGAGGGACTGCAGGCAGACGCAGTGATGGTGCGCAAGCTGTGCACGGCGGGCGCTGGCCTCGAGCTAATACCCAGAACGATCAGGAGATGCTGGACTAGCAGTCAGTGACACGCCCCATGACAAGAGGTAAAAGGAGGAACTATTTATAGTGACAGAGCCACATCCTAAAAGTGATGGACTTCAATGGAGCCATGCCACTGTACAGCAAGTGAGTGCCCGGCCCTTGGACTTCAAAGTCCATTATGAAAAACAAACTTATTGGAGCAAATGGGTGTGCTATGCTTTGTGCTTCATGGCATGACTCTGGCATCTGCACTATTCCTCTTCTTTCCCCAGTGCTGAGGTCTTGTTTTTTCCCCACCATTATTTCAGTGACAATTAAGCCAGAAACCATCCTCCTTGCACTTTTCTCCCAGTCTGATTCCATATTGGGATGCGCTCAGCAAATCACCCTACGTAACTGGCTTCTTAATTGGTTACTGTCCCCTTGTAAATATATCCTGAAGCGGAGTATTGCTCTGGATTCAAGCAGGGGTTTATGCTTCATCTAAAGCCATCTGTCTGCGGGATGGGGGGCGGGGAAATAACCATGTGAGGTTCAGGGCAGACTGCATGCCAAGATCACTTTCCATTAACAAGGTTTTACAAGAAACAGACCATTCCAGTTCCTCTGCCAAGCTGGCTCATCCCAGAAGGGTCCAACTCAGGCTTATCCTTCTCTGGCCCCAGAGCACCATGCTCTCTACTGTGAGAAGGTGAGATGGGAACAAGCCTCCTATGCTTCTACGGCAGAACTGTAAGGGTGTCTCTCCCCTGTAGTTTACTCAGGGGTCACCCCAACCCCTCATTCCGCCCACACAGAACGCCCTCGCACCTGAGCTTGGTGGTGCTTTAACCCAGGCGAGCTGGCCTGGCTGAGGGTATAGGCTAGAGCTCGGCCGGTAACCCGCCCACTGTGCAGTCAGGACGCAGGCTAAATCACTTGAGCACTGATAGCCCTCCAATGCCTTCCCACAATTCCCCCTCGCAGGACGGACGAGTTCTCAACAATTCACTTGGAAAGCGTCAGAGCGGCTCAGCGTACTGCAGCACAAAGAACCCTGGGATATACCTGCAGGCATCCTAGGGACCCGCGTGGGGGAGTGCAGCACAGTAACTTGGGAAGGGCTTCACGGGGGGGGGGCTGCTCCCACCTATCATCCGAGATAACGCTGCAGGGAACACACACCCTGTGACTGATGACACACGAGGATCCATGAAACACATGGGAAAGGCGGCTGCTCCTCTTTCGCAGTGGTCCCTGCCCAATACCACCGAAGAGAAGCCCGTATAGCTCCTGGGTACCTCCTCTTAGCAGCATTCATTATTACAGGAGTGCTTGGAGGCCCCAGCCAATATCAGGGCCCCACTGTGCTAGGCACGGTACAGACCACAGCAAGAGACACTCCCTGCCTCATAGAATTACAATCTAAATAGACAAATGGTGGGAGGGGAAACTGAGGCACAGAGCAGGGAAGTGACTTGCCCAAGGTCCCCCAGCAGGTCAGTGGCAGAGCTAGGATTAAAACCCAGATCTCAATTCCTAATCCGGTGCGCTCTCTACCACACAATGTTCTCTCTCTCTCTCTCTCTCCCACAGCCTCCACCTGAATTACTTAGCATCCCACTGAACCAGTTGCCCTAATTCCAGCCTTTGTCTGGACCATTTGCTTAGAGGTAACCTCCCTGCACTTGCTATCGCTTCACTGTTGCCCCTTCCTGAAATCACTAGAGGAAGAGCCCATAAACCTCACAAGCCCCCAGTTTCAGCTGCTGCCACCTTCCTACTGCAGCTCCAGCCTGGTATCTCTGCCTGGGAGCCCATAAAGCCCAGCTCCACCATACTCCATCCGCGGCGGCTCTCACTGAGCCATTGCTGCCCCTAACGTTACTGTTGTGGGGAGTCCATACAACTCTGCTCCAGGCGGGGCAGACACTGCTGCCATCTCTGCACCATAGCCTTTGCCCGATGGACGGGGAGCAGTTCTTAGTAGCCTTTCCTAAGGGAGTGGAGGCCAGGTCTGAGGGGCTTCTGCAACTGGCTTTAACTGATGAACCCATCCATCCCCGGGCCCTGGTTGGCTCATTTTTGCTCTGTCTGATGGTTCCTTTACCTGCCCTCTCTAGCTCTATGAGATTCCCTGGCTGAAGGGCTACGCCCGTTTGCTTTGCAACCTGCTCAGTGGCTGGAGTTCTCTGGTGTGTTTTAAAACCAGTCACCCTTATTCACCGGGTGTTGACGGATTTGTGAATTCCTTTGGATTCAGCCCAGGATCCTTGGGAAGGGGGTTGTTGTCATCTTTATTTCTAGACTAACGGCTGGCTAGTGACGTGATTGAGACCCTCATCCTGCAAACACATAAGTACAAACTAAACTTTAAGCACGGGACTAATCCCACTGAGTTCAGTGGGTCTAACCATATGCATAAAGCGTAGTGTGTACTTAAGGGTTGGCATGCTCACGACTGGCCATTTCGGGAACATATTGGTTTAACTCAGGCTTGCAAAATCATCAAGAAAATTTAATAGCCCAGGCACAAGATAAACTTGCCCGTCCTTACCCCAACAATGACAGAACAACTTGTATAAATAAAAGTTACTCAACTAGGTGAGCAAATACAATTTTGGCTCCAAAAGGAGATGGGAAAAGGTCAGATGGAGGGATCAGAAATGTTTGGGCCAATGTTTTCCAAGTGCTAGTATTTCTGAGGGCCCCAGCGTGATGCGCCTTACGGAGGTGTGGTTTTCAAAAAGTGCTGAGCACCTCCCCTCGGAAAATCAGGGCCCGGTACGGCATCTGAAGTGGGACATCCAGAAACGGAGGCATCCAAAATTGCTAGTCACTTTTGAAAATCTTGGCCTAGATACATTTGTATCTGCTACTGATTCTGACCCTGCACACAAAGACCTGCAAGTTCCGTGCAGCCCACCCCATGCAAACAGGGCCTGTTTTTAAGGTCACTTTCGAAAACCACACTCGCAATGAACTGTGTGGTACTTTGCTCGTGTACCTCGGAAGAAAGCCCTGGAGAGAGGACACTAGAGTTGGCAAACAGATCTAAGAGGTCATTTTTTGGGGTTAGCAAACTCAATAGGATCTCTTTAAAGGTTTCTGTCGTTGGTATCCAAATGTACAACGAAGCAACGCAGAAATCATGGTCAAAGCAATTAACCAGAAAGAGAGCCACAACCACCTACGTGCTGTGAGCACACCGCGCTCCATTGAGACCAGCTGCTGGACAAGCAGAGAACAAGGGAAGGAAAAAAGACGAAAGAAGAAGAAAGGCTCCTCTAACAGCAAAGCCTCTCCTGACACTGTTGTCCACTTCCTCCCACCCACACTCTCGGCAGTCTTGGAAAGCACATGCATTATTTATGGCCGAGGCCAATGCGAAGTGCTTTGGGGGCTGTTCCAAAGCCCATCAATGGAAAGACTCTAATTGACTTCAGTGGGCTGGGATCAGGCTCTGAGGATATACTCAGAACACCAGCTGCCTCTAAGCCACGTTTCTGAAGATTAGTTGTTTTGATATTTGCAGCCACACAGACCCATTAATAACAATGCTACATAGATCTTATTAACACTTTTCAGCTATAGATCTCAAAGTGCTTTAAAAAGCAGGGAAGTGTCATTAACTTCCCCCCACCCCCCAACAGGGCAGTGGCAGAGCCAGGAATAGAATCCAGGTGTCTCGAGTCCCAGTCTAGTACTCTGACCACTGGCTATAGCTGCCTCATTAATTCACTGCAGCACTTTCCTGGTGCCAGGTTTCATACTGACAAAACACAGCTTGATCCCCAGTCCTCATAAAGTGCCCTTTGCATCGTTCCATCTTAGGGGAACCCTACAATGGCACAAATCCTTCTTTCCGCCCCTTTTGACATTGGAAAGCAGGCCCACTCTGTGCTCCACTTGATCCTCAGCCAGTGAAGTGGTTCCTAGGGGACCGCCAGCTGGCACAATTTAGAGCAGCCCTTAGGTTGCTCTATGTTACACTGGGGCCATTTCGATTGGACTGTGGATTGAGGGAGGCATAAAAGGTGGCTTAGAGCCATCTTTTCCTACTCCTATCCCTGAGCTGAGACCACCAATTTGCAGAACAGATTTAAAAATTTTATTAAGATGATGTTAAAAAAAAAGGTGAATGCAACTAAGTCAGGCAGAGAGGTCAAGTCATGACACAATTTTGCAGAAAGTGGAAGAGTACTGTATACCTAAAAAGAATGAAACATTTGAAAGGTCTAAGTTTCACCTTAGAAGCCAAAGGAAGGAGAGTCCATTGAAGAATTCCTAACAGAGCTGAAGCTAATGAGCCAAACCTGCAACTATGAACAGTTAACGGACTTAGTTATAAGGGATCCAATTGTAACAGGAATCAGACATCCAAAGCTGCAAAAAAGACTCATGGAAGATATGGATCTCACTTTGGATAAAGCAGCACGACCTGTGTCAGGCAGCAGAAATCACTCGCAACAGAATAAAACTAATGGAAGGAAAACAGGACACAGTTACTCTCGATAGAGTGACGAGAGGGAAAAAAAACACTAAGTCCGTACAAAAACGACAGAGGAGCTTGCAAGGAACAGCTTCAAGGATTGCACGAAATGTGGACACAAACACAGACCTCAACAGTGCCCAGCGTTTGGTAAGCACTGCAATATTTGTAAGAAATACAATCATTTTGCCAAAGTCTGTAACCAAGATCAACAACTGCAGAAGGGGAAGCAAGGCAGGTATGCTGATACAGTAATCCAGGAAGCCAGCACAGCAACACAGGAAAGGAGCTCTATCTAGGAGCTGTATCTGAAGAGGAAGGAACAGATGAATGGACAATTTCTTAGAGACTAATGGGCTCTTACAACCTACAGATTGGACACCAGTGCTCTGGTAAATGTTTCAGATATTAGTGTTAAACGGCTGAATTAAAAACCAGAGAACATGATGAGCAAACAGGACAAAGCGAAAGCTTATAATGGAGAACACATTCCTATCAGAGGTACATGAGTACTAGAAGCGAAGGTAAAAGATCAAATAGAATGGATCAACTTTGTGATAGTTCAAAAGGAATAAACCATCTATATTGGGTTTAAAACACGCCAAGCCCTTGGGCTAATCCAAGGATAGAGGAGATAAGGGACACATTGTCCAGAACATTTGATAAAACTGTAGTCGAAACAGAGGTGGAGTCAGACATAGTGCAAGTCAATTGGATAAAAAAAGAATTATCCTGTCTCAGAAAGGAAGAGCAATGAATTTGCTGCAGCTACTGCTAATGATGAGACTTAACAAAGGGTAATTAAGGCTAATTGCCACAGGGTGGCCAGGACATGACATACCAAGTCCATATTTCCAGTTCAAACCAGAGCTGTCTGTTATTGATGGCATATTGTTTAGAGGAAATAGAACAGTAGTGCCGAAGATGTTACACGCTGACATGCTCACAAGAATACATGCAGGTCACTTGGGCATGGAGAAATGTAAACACAGGGCCTGAGAGATACTGTGTTGGCCACAAATGAACAATGAGAGAGAGAAAGATGTTAAAATGGGTCAAACATCAAGAATACCAACCTAAACAGAAAAAAGAGCCTATTTTGATAAACCATTAACTGTTAAGGGCCTGGTCTAAAGTTGGTGTGGATTTATTTACATATGCAAGACTATGTTTTGGATTATTATTCTCATTATCCAGTGGTGGTTGTTTTAATAAAACACCACATCAAAACATGTAATCATGTGCATGAAAACTATATTTTCCAGACAAGGAGTCCCTGAAGTGATCATGTCTGATAACAGTCCACAGTTTGATGGATGTGAATTTAAAAGATTGGCTAGAGAGCATGGGTTTAAAGCATGTAACTTCAAGTCCCAGGTATCCTCAATCAATCCAACGATCTTGTAGAGAATGGTGTGGAAATTGTTAAAAGGACTTTTGAAAAAGGCCACTGACTCAGGAACATATTTGGCTACACGGCACCACAGAGCAGCACCAATAAATCATGGACTGTCACATGCGAAGACATTATTTGGCAGAAAGTTGAGAACAAGACTCCCTAACTTAGTATTGCCATTCAGGATCACTACTAACTTAGATGTGCATAAGCAACGTCAGTGTAGAATTAAGGTGGGGGCACCTAATCCTTGTGCTGTCTGACATACACCCCTGGCAGTGTAGAGGTGGTCACAAGGGTGCAGGGACAAAACAGGAAAGTGTGACATTCCAGTGATGCCACAGGGGCCCAGGATCTGTAAAACCCCACAGCTCATTAATGAACAACAATAGTTAGCCTGGCTTATCTTCAAGGCCCTTTACAAACCCTACCTAACTCTCACTACAACACTATTAGAGAAGCATCCCTTCCCCTCCCCATTTTACAGAGGGGGTGGAGCGGAGGTATAGGGCCCAATCCTTATGAAGACACATCTGCATTTGGAGAAAAAAGGGGAAGTTGACAGCAATGAATATAAATTGGCAGCTAGGAATAGTAGAAAGTTAATAAAGGAAGCAAAAGGACACAACAAGTAATCTATGTCCAACAGCGTTAAGGACATTAAGGAAGAGTTTAAGTATATTAGGAATAAAAGGAACCCTAACAATGCTATTGGTCTATTACTAGATGGAAATTATGTATGCAGGAAAATCCAGATGATACACTCATCATATGATGATGGTGAAATACTTTCCATTTCAGTAACTAAGAAGGATGTTAAACAGCAGTTCCTAAAGTTAGACATTTTAAAATCATCAAGTCCAGATAACTTGCATCCAAGAGTATTAAAAGATCTGGCCAAGGAGCTCCCTGGACGGCTAATGTTGATTTTCAATGAGTCTTAAGATACTGTGGAAATTCCAGAGGACTGGAAGAAAGTTAATATTGTGCCCATAATTTAAAAGGGTAAATGGGATGACCCAGGTAATTATAAAACCTGTCACCTCATAATCCCAGACAAAATAATGGAAAGGCTGATACAGGACTCTATTAATAAAGAATTAAAGGAAGGCAATGTAATTAATGCTAATTTTTATGAAGAATACATCCTGTAAAACTAACTTTATCATTTTGGGGTGAGATTACAAGTTTGATAAAGTTAATAATGTTGATGTAATATGCTTAGACTTCTGAAAGGCATTTGATTTGCTATTGAACTAGACTTTGCAATAGGAAACTAGGAAAAGTAGATGACCAGCAGAGCTGGACCCTGCAAAGCTTCACATGAGCAATCCTGACTCATAGGGCCTGATCCAAAGCCCTGTGAAGTCCATGAGAGACTTTTCACTGACTTCAGTGGGCATTAGAGCAGGCACACAGGCAACACCATTGACGTCAATAGAACTTCTTGCATTAGCAGGCTCAAACCTGACCATCCTGCTGTTGAGTGTCCTCAAATCCCATCAACTTCAGTGGGACTTGAGGGCTAAGTACACGCACCCCAGAGGATCCTGCCCAGAGCTAATCTGAACTTGACATAAGTAAGTGAACATATGTACTGGTCCTCTGTGTTCCCAAGAGCCCCATGGAAACTGAGTATGGATGGCAAAAGGGCCAGCTCCCCAAACATTAAAGTCATTATCAGATCCAAACCGTGGCAGCTACGCTACGGATCAGTTGGTTTTAAGCTCTTTTTTTACTGTCTTGCTTGCTGCAGAAGTAAGGTCAAGTTTAATTCAGGCATCAAATTGGAGCTCCAGCCTCCGAAGTTACTTTATCAGCAGCCCACAAGGCGCCGCAGAGCACGGTGCAGAGTGTTAATCGGAGAGTTTTCATGCCTGGCTGAAAATGAAGGGATAATAGACCAGAAGCAAATTAGCTGCCACATTCAAGCTCTCTCCCAGGAGTATGCATGTCTCAGAGGCGGAATAAAGCAGTGTCAGAGTGGATGGGAGTGTGTGCCCATCTCCACAGAACTCCACACAGTATATATTAAAACAACAAGGAGTCCGGTGGCACCTTAAAGACTAACAGATTTATTTGGGCATAAGCTTTCATGGGTAAAAAACCCACTTCTTCAGATGCATGGAGTGAAATTACAGATGCAGGCATTATACTGACACATGAAGAGAAGGGAGTTACCAGTGTTGACAGGGCCAATTCAATCAGGGTGGATGTAGTCCACTGCCAATAATTGATGAGGAGGTGTCAATTTCAGGAGAGGCAAAGCTCCTTTTGTAGTGAGCCAGCCACTCCCAGTCCCTATTCAAGCCCAAATTAATGGTGTTAAATTTGCAAATGAATTTTAGTTCTGCAGTTTCTCTTTGAAGTCTGTTTCTGAAGTTTTTTTGTTCAAGTATGGCTACTTTTAAATCTGTTATAGAATGTCCAGGGAGATTGAAGTGTTCTCCTACTGGCTTTTCTATGTTACCATTCCTGATGTCCGATTTGTGTCCATTTATTCTTTTACGTAGAGACTGTCCGGACTCCTTGTTGTTTTTGTGGATACAGACTAACACGGCTACCCGCTGATACTTGACAGTATATACTGTTTATCTGCATGCTCATGCGGCTCTCGGGCACTGCTGCAGAAGGTCTGACTAGATGGGATATCATGCGTGGATTCAGTAGTGGAGTTTTCAAGCCACACAGCAATGTAGCACCCAGCAGATTCTACAGCAGAGGCCAGCCCATATCACTGCAGTCAAGGCCCCAGTTCAGGAAGGTACATACATACGCACATGCATGTGAGTACTCCCATGCTAGCTTAGGTACTTCTGCAGCCTCCATTACCATAGTATGTGAGCACCTCACAATCTCTAATGTGTTCATCCACACAACATCCCCTGGGGGAGGGAAGTGCTATTTTACAGATTGGGAACTGAGGCACAGAAAAGGAAAGTATCTTGCCCAAGGTCACACAGGAAGTTTGTGGCAGAGCAGGGAATTGAACCTGGAACTCCCAGAGCCTAGGCTAGGGCTGTAACCACTGGCCCATTTTTCCTCCACTGTCTTCTATGGCCCACACATGTGCTTATGTACCTTGCTGAATCAGGGCCTAAATCAGCTACCTGCTACGCTAACGCTGCCTCTCACAAACCATGGGGCCAATCCTGCGAGGTGCTGAGTTCAGTCAGTTCCCATTGAGATGAAATGGAATTTAAGGCCTTCAGCAGTGCTCAGTATTCAGCCCTACTTATTACTATTACTGTTACTGCTGTATATTAACACTGCTGTAGCAATTGCTGGAGAGGGCTTTCCCCCCTGCTTTTAACGCAGTTACATTAACATGGGGAAAGAGTCTGAGCCTGCTGACTTCAATGGGAGTTTTGCCTGAGAACATTCTGCAGGATTGATCCCGTCCTCCTGGTGCCTGTAAGATAACAGGCTCTTTTGCTAATTTCTTATCAGAAGCTTTCGTTGCTGCTCTGAGCCTCTGGTGCTCTGAATCTTATCAGAACAGGTCCCCTGTGGGGGCACGGGTGGATGTTATCTTTGTACAGCACCTAGCGCAACGGGGCCCTGAGTCAGACTGAGGCCCCGGGCTCTGCTGGAATACAAATAAGGTCATGTAAAAGCAGGATGGTTTGTCAAGACCCAATTGCTATTTAAATAAGAACAACAGAGAGAGGCTGAGAGGTAACAATCATGTCAATATGCTTCATAGGCCTCAAAAGAAGGTAGACCAAAGAAGCAAGTTAAATGACAGGCAGACCCTTTGCTGGCAAGAAGCAAAGCTTTTGGATGTGCAACCGGCTGCACGTTTTATTGCATGCCACAAATACGTTAACAGCCAAACGGTTCGTAAACGTCATAGCTCAGAAATAGCAACAGAGAGTCCTGGGACACCTTATAGACTAACAGACGTATTGGAGCATAAGCTTTCGTGGGTGAATACCCACTTCGTCAGACGCATGTTCTGCATAGCTCAGAAATGCGAAGGCTGGAGGGAATGCTATTCCTTAATTACAGCTTCCCGGGTAGGGGATATTTTGCTGGGCTATAGGAGGAAACTACAGGTGTGGATGAGCACCACTGAGCTCTTCTGGAGAGCATCAGAACTGCTCAGCTGTGTGTCAGAGAATCTATACTGCATCCAGATAAAAGGAGATTCTCCTTTAGCTCAAGTGCTAGAGATCTATAGTTCTGGAGCATGAGGATCTAAATTGTAATCCAGATGTTGCCATGAGGTTTGGGTCATCATGGTATGCAGCACAGTGGCAATTATGAAGTCCTAGGCAGCCACGGATTTGTTACAATGCTATATTGGTTGGCATGGATGGTTAGAATGGGAAAGTGCTGCTTCACTTTCTAGAGTTACCTTCTTCTAGCCGAGTGAAAAACAGGAGGAACTTAATCACTGACTCTTCCATTCTCTTTACCTCCAGCCTCTGCCTGCTCCTTTTCCCTGTGTGTAGCACCCTCTGATCTTTAACGCAGGTGCATCCAGATGGGAGAATACCAGATCCTGCTTTGAGTGAATCAGTTCACTGACTCCCATCCCCTCACAGAAAAACACTCTTGGGACACCGTCGCTCCGATTGTGCATCCCTTACTCACCCCCCAGGTGCTGAAGGGAATGGAGCTACTCACATGAGGAAGTGCTTATTAACATGAATAAAGATTCCACAATGTGGTAGGGTTAAAACAGAGTAACATGCTCCGATCTTGGAGCACCTCCTAGCGGTCAAAAAAAAAAGGGACACCAAAGTTAGGAGGAAGTAAAGAGGACTGGATATAATGGGAGAAAAGCACCTGGCCCAGAACAAAGCCAGCCACAATAGGTCAACCTCTGAGTGATAAAACTGCACTTTGCATAGCAGCAGCCGTGTTTTCTTTACAGAGTTAAATAATAGGGGGGGGGAGGGATAGCTCAGTGGTTTGAGCATTGGCCTGCTAAACCCAGGGTTGTGAGTTCAATCCTTGAGGGGGCCACTTAGGGATCTGGGGCAAAAATTGGTCCTGCTAGTGAAGGCAGGGGGCTGGACTCGATGACCTTTCAAGGTCCCTTCCAGTTCTAGGAGATTGGTATATCTCCAATTATTATAATATCAGACAGAGAGAGAATAATGAGGGGATGCATAAGGGAGAAAAACCACTAAGGGGAGCGATATATATTTTGGCAGAGACCTGAACTGAGATGGAGAAACTGGTGAGGACGAGGAAGCTCCAGATCCCAGGAGCTGCAAAGACGAAAGGAAATTCATACACTGGCGATAGCAAATTCCTGTGGAGCAACAGAAAGGAGGGGAATGGAGGATGCGCGGGGGGAAGCAGAGGAAGAAAGTGGTATCTTGATCGGTATCTGCAGCTGTTATGGGACACCAAAACCACTGCAAGGCATTGAAACCAACTACCGAAAGGGATTTCTGCTCCCCGGGAGTCTGCTGAAGGCACTTGAATTTCTGAGCAGGTTTGTGACCCCGACAAGCATCTGGAATCTCTGAGTACAGTGCTGGCACCACCTCATGTGATGAGAAATCTACAGGATGTGTGTACCATGCAGTACAGTGCCATGGCAGAGGCTTAGTTAATCGTTAGCAGTAAGTCTGATTCGGCAAGGAGGAGATGGTGCTTTTGACCGTGAGCAAAGCCAAACATTCTAGCCCTGCTGTAATAACAATGACAGCATGATGCTCTCTAAGACATCAATTGCCAAAAGAGCAAGCAGGTTGGCTAGTTGGGACCTGATCCTGCAAAACTTCAGTAAAATGGGAAAGGGTATCAGTGATTCAGATAAGGCAATAGGCTTTTGTAGGTACAGTTCTGCCTCCGGGCTGTGTCACTCCAGTTATAAAGGCAAACCCAGACATGGAAGCACGGGTCCTGGGAGGGGCGCATGGGAGAATGCCTGGGAATTCTACCCATTCACACCACCCAGGCTAGGTTTACGTGAAGCGAAAACAGAAGAGACAATTATTCCCCAATTGTTACCAGGGTGGATAAAAAAAATCGATATTTAAATAAAAAAAATAATCTGATTTTTCAATTTAAATTAAATATCGGTTTACTCAAAAATAAATGTATTTTAAATTGACAACCTATGTTAAGGCCTAAATGTATTATGATTTATTAAAATCATTTAACAAAAATAATATTAAGCAGTACGTGTTTGCTGCCAAGTTTTAAAGAAATTCAAACCATGGAATTGGTGGAAATCACTGGCTAAGCACCTGGAACGAATGGTATTGAGGAAGGGTGGTCCAATGATTAGGGCTACAGCCTGGGATTCAGGAGACCTGGGTTCAATTCGTTGTTCTTCCACAGATTTCCCATGTGTCTTATCAAGTGGAGTGCCCCAGAGGCCGGTTTTGTTCAATATCTTCATTAACGATCTGGAGGATGGCGTGGACTGCACCCCCAGCAAGTTTGCAGAGGACACTAAACTGGGAGGAGTGGTAGATATGCTGGAGGGGAGGGATAGGATACAGAGGGACCTAGACAAACTAGAGGATTGGGCCAAAAGAAATCTGATGAGGTTCGACAAGTGTAAAGTCCTGCACTTAGGATGGAAGAATCCCATGCACTGCTACAGACTAGGGACTGAGTGGCTAGGCAGCAGTTCTGCAGAAAAGTCCTAGGGGTTACAGTGGATGAGAAGCTGGATACAAGTCAACAGTGTGCCCTTGTTGCCACAAAGGCTAACGGCATTTTGGGCTGTATAAGTAGGGGCATTGCCAGCAGATCGAGGGACGTGATCGTTCCCCTCTATTCGACATTGGTGAGACCTCACCTGGAGTACTGTGTCCAGTTTTGGGCCCCACACTACAAGAAGGATGTGGAAAAATTGGAAAGAGTCCAGCGGAGGGCAACAAAAATGATTAGGAGGCTAGAGCACATGACTTATGAGGAGAGGCTGAGGGAACTGGGATTGTTTAGTCTGCAGAAGAGAAGAATGAGGGGGGATTTGATAGCTGCTTTCAACTACCTGAAAGGGGGTTCCAAAGAGGATGGATCTAGACTGTTCTCAGTGGTAGCAGATGACCGAACAAGGAGTAATGGTCTCAAGTTGCAGTGGGGGAGGTTTAGGTTGGATATTAGGAAAAACTTTTTCACTAGGAGGGTGGTGAAGCACTGGAATGGGTTACCTAGGGAGGTGGTGGAATCTCCTTCCTTAGAGGTTTTTAAGGTCAGGCTTGACAAAGCCCTGGCTGGGATGATTTAGTTGGGNCATTGGTGAGACCTCACCTGGAGTACTGTGTCCAGTTTTGGGCCCCACACTACAAGAAGGATGTGGAAAAATTGGAAAGAGTCCAGCGGAGGGCAACAAAAATGATTAGGAGGCTAGAGCACATGACTTATGAGGAGAGGCTGAGGGAACTGGGATTGTTTAGTCTGCAGAAGAGAAGAATGAGGGGGGATTTGATAGCTGCTTTCAACTACCTGAAAGGGGGTTCCAAAGAGGATGGATCTAGACTGTTCTCAGTGGTAGCAGATGACCGAACAAGGAGTAATGGTCTCAAGTTGCAGTGGGGGAGGTTTAGGTTGGATATTAGGAAAAACTTTTTCACCTTAAAAATAAGGTGTGAGGATGAGATCTACTAGTTCTATAATCTTGAAAGACACGGTGACCAGAAACAATCAGTTTAATTAGCTAACTACAGGTAATACTTCCTTTATTTAATAAATCAGTTAGTTTTAAATACAAAACATGTTTTGATAAACTTTGATAGAAGAAAACTTTTCTTACTGTATCCATCACATCTGAGGTAGTTTAATAAAAAAATTAAAATGCTTTTTTGTGCATTTTAATTTAATTCCAATTTCCATCCAAACAGAGCTTGATACAAATAACAAGTTAATAAATCAATCATCTAATAACTATGAAATGCATCATTCACCATTTTCTAAAATAATAAAAATGTAAAAATTAGGGCTGTCAAACGATTAAAAAAATAATCACAATTAATTGTGAAATTTAAAAAATAGTGATTAATCGCAGCTTTAATCACACCATTAAACAGTAATAGAATACCAATTTAAATTCAGCATGGAAACACGTCCTCTGGAATGGTTTTCGAAGCATGAATGGGCATATGAATGTTTAGCATACCTGGCATGTAAATACCTTACAATACCAGCTACAACAGTGCCATGTTAACGTGTTTTCTCACTTGTGACATTGTAAATAAGAAGTGGGCAGCATTATCTCCCATAAATGTAAACAAACTTGTTTGTTTTAGCGATTGGCTGAACAAGAAGTAGGACTGAGTGGACTTGTAGGCTCTAAAGTTTTACATTGTTTTGGTTTTGAGTGCAGTTCTATTAAAAAAAATAATTACTCTACATTTGTAAGTTGCACTTTAATTCTTTTGTTTCTTTTTTACAGTGCAAATATTTATAACAAAAAATAATAATATAAAGTGAGCGCTGTACACTTTGTATTCGGTGTTGTAATTGAAGTCCATATATTTGAAAATGTAGAAAAACATCCAAAAATATTTATAATCAAATTAAATTGGTATTCTATTATTGTTAAACAGCGCAATTAAAACTATGATTAATTGCGACTTTTTTTATGTAGTTAATTTGTTTTGCATGAATCGCTTGCATTAATTGCGAATGACAGCCCTCGGAAAAATTAAGAATAAATATAAGCTAAGCTATATAATTGCTTAAATAAATGTGTACAGATATAGTGTATCCTCCTGGTTAACAAAAAAAAAAAGCATCAAATTTAGTACAAAGGGTATATTTAGTTGCAAATCAACATGTTTTAGTGCAGGGATCTCAAACTCAAATCACCACGAGGGCCACATGAGGACTAGTACATTGGTCCAAGGGCCACATCACTGAAACCTTTTCATACAACGATACAAAAGTATAGTCAAAAATGAAAAAAAAAAAATGAAGAGTAATATAGTATGCTATATTAACCCCGGAGCACCCACGGAGTCGGTGCCTATGGCGGGCCGCAGGAACTAACTCCGCGGGCTGGCCGTGTGTTTGAGACCCCTGTTTTAGTGGTTACCAACCAATGAGAATCAGCATTTCTTTAGGAAAATAATTAAAGCACAACTGCAAAATACAATTAGAAATTGATGCTTTAAATCAGCAAACAAGAAACCTTGATTTAAATCAAACCCTCCCCCCTCCCCCCCGGATCGTTACAAGAGACATGGATACCACTGAACATCGAAACAGCTGCTAACATCATCCCCACTGCCTTGTTCAGCCCGAACAAGGCATGTGGGGAGAGGGGAGGTGGTGGCTTCACAAGAGGAGGAGCGTATGTGGTGCTGTTAGGCCTCTCTGCCACTAATCCCCTTCCCCATATCTCTCCCGCAGCCTCCCACACCTCCCCCCTAATCCCACTGCCTCCCCATGGCCTGAACTCCACCAACCCCTCTCCCCTATCACCCATCCCCCTTCCCTGGCCACAGCCCCAAACTCTTCTCCACCTGTTCCCCGACACTTCTCCACCTCTGATTCCCCTTCCCAGCCCGCCCCGCCCCCACATTCTCCTCCCTGTTTATGATTACATTATCCCAATATCTTCTTACTGTATGTTCTATTCTATGCATCCGAAGAAGTGGACTGTAGTCCACGAAAGCTTATGCTCAAATAAATTTGTTAGTCTCTAAGGTGCCACAAGTACTCCTGTTCTTTTTGCTGATACAGACTAACACGGCTGCTACTCTGAAACCTACCACAGTACTGGTTCCCTGAAGGGGCAGTGGGTGCCAGACACAAGCTGAGATAAATCCCGAGTAATGGATCAGTTTAGGAAAGATCAGACCCATAGACTGTACCTAGGTGTGCACAAAGAGTTAGAAGCCTGAGGGGATTTTGTAAAATGGTGGGGTTTTAGGGGAGCTGTATCTTGGGAACCCCTTACTCAAGTGACCCAACATTGGAAACACTAACACTACCCAGCAGTCCCATGAGGCATGGCAAATTTCAAGACAATCTACTTCAGCATGTGGATTTTAAACCACTTAGAACAGTCCACATTTAAACGGAAAACAATACTGAAACTGAACGATAGCAGAGCTGGCACTGGGCTATAACAGAAGTTGCACCCGTGTAAGATTTTTTGGCTGCTGAAAGAAACTTTTTGGCTGGAGTGAGTTCACACTGTGCTGCTTGTGCTAACCCATGTTGTCATGTCTATGTCCATACAGCAGCACGCTGGATCACTAAAAGCATAGTGCATTGTGGGTAGGTAAAATACACTCAGGGTTCAATCAGAACATAAAATACATCCAGTCGACATACTAGTCTTCATCGGGCCACAGGCCAAGGTCATAAGGATCTAAGGATACTGGCTTAAAGCACCAAAGGCAGAATTTGGCCCATAATAGTTAGAAAAGCAGATTGTTCACCTCTCACATGGGTTCCCCAAGCCTTTGCACATTCCAGGCTGTACTCAATAAAGGCCCTGGTTTTGCTTTCAATGCATGGGCAGAATGTACAAGTTTTAGAAAGAGCCACAAATTCCACTCCAGTCTACTTTGGCTCAGTGAGGAGAAAAATGAGCCCCAGCCTTTTGCTTAGCTAATCATATTTCTAAGTGGATACGGCTAAAAGCTAAGCTCTTCCCCAGTCCCTGCCAGGAGCAAGCCAGCCACTTGATTTGTTTTCTCCCCGAATACATTTCCTAAGAATGAACTTTCTGGCAACGCTGCGCCATCTCGCAGATTAACGCGAAGGCAAATGGTAAACAACGCCAAGACCAATTACAGAATTAAACAGCTGTTGCCTCTGCAAAGTTTTGGCATCCCCAGTGAAACTCCAAGTCAGAATGAAGAGCAAGGAGGGGGCGAGAGTCGCACTGGAAGGAATAATGCTAATCAATTCCAGGAAACGCTACCACACCAGATGTGGGAGAAAGGCCAACAAAACAGCAACACAACCGGAGGGCAGGCGTCGGCCTGTAGGTCATGATCTTTGTCCCTGCAGTTTGATCAGTTGTGGCTTTACTGAAGATCTAGATTTAAACCAGCCACACAAGCCAGGCAAAGGGACTCCAAGTACTGGGCCTGTTTCTCCTTGCACACCACCTATATGCCAGTGTAACCCTATTGACGTCAGCGAGGCTACTGCTGATTTACACCAGCATAAGCAAGAGAAGGATCAGACCCCATGAATCTGAAAGGGCTCCCTCGTTCTACAAGGGCCCAGTCTGATATGGGGCTGAGTGTTACCTGAAATTGGGCCAGCTAGTAAGCTTAGGGAGGACTAATGACCCACCAGAGTTTGGCAGAAAGCAGCACGTTTATTATACTGATAGCGAAGCTCAAAAGAAGGGGGAGGGGTCACACTCACACTTGCATACTCACGCTCCCAGGACAGGCACAGCACTGGAGATGTCAGGATCCTTCAAGGTAAGTGTCCCACAGCGCAGCGATGGATGGTGCGATGAAGGTAAGTCTTCCCGAGGCACGATGGAATGCAATGCGGCGACCCACTGGCCAGGCAGTCCAGGTGAAGGGCCTTCACGGGAGGTACAAGCTTATGAGTGCACTCCTGGGCACATGGCCCCTTCCCCTTTTAAGGACCTGCTCCTCATGGCCTGTGACTAGAGATGACTTGGCCGCGTCTGGTTGGTCACACTCCACCTCAGACAGTGTCCATGCATTGGGCATGTGATCGTTGCCTAATCAGAGTTCCAGACACCTTGTCTACCTGGGAGCTCTTCTGATCTTCCAGCTGCTCAAGCAGCCCATTCATCCCACAAGCATTCCAGGGGGGAGGGGGAAAGCCACTTCACAGGTATTCAAAGAGGGAGAGGAGACAAAATGGGGGGGGGGGCAGTGTCACAGACCTTTTGAGCATACAGATAGATCACTGCTGCTCCTAGAGTACCACCAAACCCTAACGATTTCAATAGAAGCTGAGGGCAAGCAGCAGGTCAGTACTTCAGCACCCTACCACAGGCACTTCCAAACTTCCACAGACTACGGCTGGCCCATTCCCACGCGTGCATCTCTGCAGGGCTGGGACCCTGTTCCCACTATATTTTTCAAAGACTATTTTATAAATGAAACTAAACGCACTTCAGAACCTTTCCACAGCATGTTTCCAGCGGACTGCACTGCCTCGGCAGGGAGCCAAGGTGTGTTCTGGTCCACACAGCTGCAGCTGCATGGCTTGCCCTGTGTTACTGTTTCCGAGAAGGGGTGGATTAAAACGCCATCACTAGCAGGGGCTCAGGAGGGGCTCAGGATAGCAGTGAATGTTTCCAGTGACGATTAGGCTGGGAGGACAGCGGTGTGCACTGCCCGCTCTGCTAGAGCCCAGTGGCACTACCACATTTGCTAGACTGTTTCTAGCCTCAAGATTCAGGGTAACTAAGGCTTTGTCTACACAACCACTTTTGTCGGTAAAGCTTTGGTCGGTCAGGGGTGGGGAAAAACCCGCTCGTTGGGGGTGGTTTAATTATGCCGGCAGGAGAGCTCTCACCTGCTGGCAAAGAGCGGCTACATGGAAGAGCTTACGTGGTACAGCTGTGCCACGGTAAGGTCTGTAGTGTAGACAGAGCCTAAGTTCCACGGTCAGTTTCTATTAATGCTGTCGTCTTCTGACAGCAGTGTTATATATGGAGATATACCTATCTCATCGAGCTGGAAGGGACCCTGAAGGGTCATCGAGTCCAGCCCCCTGCCTTCACTAGCAGGACCAATTTTGCCACAGATCCCTAAGTGGCCCCCTCAAGGATTAAACTCACAACCCTGGGTTTAGCAGGCCAATGCTCAAACCACTGAGCTATCCCTCCCCTCTGCTGAGTGGTAGCAGATGTCTGGGGCCCTGCAGGTTGGGCTTCCCAGTGGAGAAGTCAGGGACGTGCAGTCTGGCTGTGCTCTAGGTGTAATTTGTTTTATTTACACGCGCGCACACAATTCCTCCCTCCAAGAATCTCAGCCACACGGGTACCTGATTCTGCCTTCAGGACTGACTCTAACCAGAGACCGCGGCAGAGAGCTCGCAAGCCCTGAATCTGCACTGCTCTTACACCCAATGCTCTGAATTAACAGCAAGCTGGTTACTGAAAGCATGAGGTGAAAGATGCCTCCCTCTGAAGCTCCCCACAAGGCAGGGGCTTTTCCAGCAACATCCTCTGGCTCCTCCCCTTAGCCGCCTGCAAAACCTAGATCAATAGGGAGGGCAGCTTGGAGAGTTCCCTGAACGCAGAGTAGCCTCAGGCTCGGAGATCATGTTCAAGGGGGGGAGGAGGGCTTGGATCATTTTCTTGAAAGCTAAATAGCAAAAAAAACAACCTTGGGAAAAAAGCCAAGGAGAAACTCAAGCCTCTTTGCTGGATTCCATCAGCACAGCTCAGAGAATCCAGCTGCCTGAGCAATGAAGAGCAATAAATAGCAAAGACACCACTGTAAACATTTCCCCTGCAGATCTGAGGCTGGAGACCGCAGTGGGAGGGATGAGAGGAGAAGCGCTCCAATACATGCACTGGAACAGCTCCCGCAGGCACTTGGAAGAAGAATACTGAATAGCCACAGGATGGTAGCGCACAGATCCCAGTCCAGACCAGGGACCTCTTGTGCTGTGCAAACACATGGGGTGAAATCCAATCCCTCCTGAAGCCACTGGCAAAACTCCCATTGACCTTCAGTGGGGCCATGATTTCACCTACAGGGCCCACCCAAATTGCTTACAATCTAAAACAATGAGCAACATCAAGGGTGTAGGCAAGGGAGACAACCAATAGCCGGCGTATAATGTTTACATGTGTACAGACATTCTGAAGTGTTGTAGCCGAGTCGGTCCTTGGATGTTACACACACAAGGTGGGGGAGATCATATCTTTGATTGGACCAACTTCTGTAGGTAAGAGAGACAAGCTTAAATTCATAACTTTGCTGGACACTAAAAATCATGGTCGTAATAAAGACGTGGGATTTATGGTTTATTGCAACAATCTGTAACCCGCTAACCCCCCTTTTTGTCCTATGACTAGAGGGGTATAAACAGGCCAATTCACCTTGCTGGTCACATAGTTTAGCATAAGTAGTTACCACATATTCTATCTTTTTGATTTTGCATATGGTTGTGACACTCTGGGTACCTTTCCCAGACCTGAAGAAGAGCTCTGTCTAGCTCGAAAACTTGTCTCTCTCATCAACAGAAGTTGGTCCAATCAAAGATATTGCCTCACCCTAGTCCAGGGGTTCTCAAACTGGGGGTCGGGACCCCTCAGGGGGTCGCGAGCTGTCAGCCTCCACCCAAAACCCTGCTTTGCCTCCAGTGTTAAATATATAAACAAGTGTTTTTAATTTATAAGGGGGAGAGGTCACACTCAGTGGCTTGCTATGTGAAAGGGGTCACCAGTACAATAGTTTAAGAAACACTGCCCTAGTGGACAGAGCATTGGTTGGGACTCAGGAGATCCAGGTTCTAGTCCCAGTTCTGCCACTGGCCTGCTGGGACTCAGTTTCCCCATCTGTAAAATAGGGATAGTGATACTGACCTCCTTGGTAGAATACTTTGAGATTTGATTAAAAACACTGCATAAGAGCCAGGTATTGTTATTAACAACTTCAATAGGAGCAAGATTAGGCCCCACTTTATGAAGTTTACATACATACACACACACACACTGTTGTAAGAACTCAGACAGAATCTGGGCCTGTAATTAAGAATTTCATCTTTTGCACCAGACAGCAGAAAGTAGCTATTCTCCCCACTAAATCCCGAGCTTTGCTGGGGTGACTGACAGGAAGGAAACCCACTGGGGCTTTATGAAAAAACCCGTGAAATCACTTGTGGAGGCTTCCTGACCTTTAGAAGATTTGCTTTCTGTTAACGAACAAGCGAATGGAAGCTGCAAATGAGGCTGATCTTTGTTTCCACGTGCAAAAGAGCCTCATGGATTAAAGTGGCAGCAAAGGAAGGATCTGGGGCCAGATTCCCTTCTTTGCTGAATTTCCGCTCCGCACAGCAGGGTCTGCCTTGGAGCTGCTCTGATTTACACCATTTGGCAGGGGTCCCTCTGGATCATCTGCCAGATGAGCACAGCCAAAGTGCTGTATGTTTAGACAACTCCTCCCCACCCCTGATGCACCTGGACCCTCTGGGGGAATTCTCAGCCAGCCAGATCCAAACACTTTCCAGCTCTGTCTCCATGTAGTTTGCAGGCAAGATTACAAAATTCAAGGCGATTTTTGCAAGCTTCTCACACGTGAGTCAGCCCAACTCATGCAATTAGTGCGATTGACTTTCTACTCACGTGAGGAAAGGTTCTAGGATCAGGCCCTAAAGCGTATATACTGCCCTGAGAGCTTTACTAACTGGGTCAAAGTTGTCCATGCTCAGACTGAGCTATCAACAATGACATTAGCACTGCTTTCTGTCAGAGCTGCTGGAGCTCGTCCCTGTCACTTCTGGCTCTAATGCTGTTATCAGATGATCTCGCAAGACAGAGACACCCAGGGATGTCCCAATTCAAACTCCCCTCCCTGTAGAAACCACACACACACACACACACACTACCTTTCATCTAGCATGGGGGCCAGTTGGGTCAGCAAAGGACAAAGGCCAAGAGCGAGAACTGTCTGCTTGGATTCTGAGTCTTCTCCCTGGGAAGGGAGGTTTGCAAACACACGAACAGGACAGGAGTGGACTGTAGCTACTGTTCTGATTTCCACAGAGGTATGGGGCACAGATGCTCAAGAGCAAACGTAGCCAAACTTTGCCCAACTGCAAGCGGCATAAGCTTGCCAAAAATCAGAGAGCTGAATGTAACACGCATGAAATGGAGCAGATTGCAGCCATCCTTATACTGTAATGCAGAGCTGATTAGGAGTGCGGTGTGCGTTAACAGTCACCAGTGTCTTTCGGGTAGATTGCATATTGCAGAAATATTTTCAGAAGAGCTAGAAAAAAATCCTCCCCTGCACCCCCTTCAGAAAATGACCCTTTCCTTTCTTCAGAACCAGTGAGTACTCTATGAACAGTTAAGGCCAAATTTTCAGTGCTGACCTCTGTTTTTATGGGTACAATTACACACCAACAAATATTAATAGTGAGGCAACTATTCACACAATAACGGTTAGACATTTGGATGAAATGTAGGTTATTCTACTGATGAAAAGTGTTATAGACGAGATATTACTGTTTGGTCAGGGACTCTCAACCACTTCTGTTCTCATGACTTGAGAAAAAAATTGAGACCCCCTTTCCCATCCAGCCATAAAGAAAAGGAGGGTAAAACTGGCTTATGATAGCCCCACAGTAAGGTGATCAGGACTAATTCACATTGTCCGCTCCCCATTTATTTGCTTTATCTGTGTTTAGACTGTCTGCTCTTCGGTACAGGGATCGTCTTCCTATTATATGAATGTACATTACTATAGCAATGGGGCCTGACCCCCATGGGGCCCCTTGGTGCTATCATAATAGAAATAAACGCTAATAACTAAATACTAATAACTAACATATACATACGATAATAGATATAATACCCATGCATAGAATATAATACCACAATACTGTAGAAATAACTAAATCCTAATAAATATATAAATACTGCCATATATATATATATATATATATATATATATGCGCATTATATATAATATATACAAATATATCATTATTAAAATAAATAACTACAGACCAATGAACTGAACACTGATAATAACCAAGTACTGTAATGAACGGCATCTGGCATGGATTAGTAGGTGCTACATTGTGCCTGCGGAAATGAGGGCTGGTGGGAAAGTGTTGGCGAGCTCTGGAAAGGTCAGTTTCTGTTGTCCAGCCCTGTTTGTGCCATTCCAGTACAGGTTTAACAGGGTTTTCCACATACCATGTGACATCCCAGGGCCCACACTGTTCTAGGAAAGCAAACAAACAAACAGCTGCCTTCTCTGTCGACACCGAAAATGGACAAACACACAGAGAATGGGCCCAGCTCCCCTGCAGTGAAGAATGGGGAAAGCGAACCTCTTGGGAGACAAATCCTGGCCCTGCCACCCGAACGGCCTCTTTGCAGTGGAACCGGTCTGGCTCTGCCATGCAGAGGGAGAGGCCTGGACGAGGGAGAAACCTCCTGTGTGACCCCGGTGCTCCCTTCCTTGCAAGTCCTCTGAGCAGCAGTGCACAGTGGGCAGGAAGAGCAACTAGGTAGCTACTCCACAGCCACAGGGGAAGGATTCTTCCTCCAAGCCACACAACTTCCTAGCATTCACCCCGGCAACTCACGCCAGGCGCTGGGACGTGGATGGGCCCCTCACTGCAGGAGACAAGCTAACGAGATGGGAAGTCCTTCGACCCCCTTCCTCTCCCAGTGTCGGAAGTGGATGTCGGCAGGAGCTGCAATGCAGCATGTGGATGCGGCACTATTGATCATACAGGTGACATTTGGTCCCGCAAAGTGCTGAGCGCCCTGAATTCCCAGTGACAGCCAAGGCACCCACCAATGCACAGAATAGGACCCCGAGACACTTCTGAAGCAGTACCCCATTAAGGCCGTACAGGCACAGCGCTGCTGGAGGTGCTGTCTTGCAGATGAGACTGAGCTGCTGACTCCTTGCAGTGCTTATCCCAGCCTCCTGCAGTTTGGCCAATTACTCTTTGCCTACAGTCAAACTGCCCCCGGCTGTTGCACTTCCTGTCTTGGGGCCCAAGCCTGCAAAAATCTCAGTGACTCCAGCAGTGCAGGTTACACTTGTAACGTCACCTGGTTTCGCCCTACCCGCAGCTGCATTTCAACCCTGGATGGATGGACGGATGGAACACACAAAAATTATGTTACAAGAATGTTAAGGTTGTAAAGTCAAGCACTCAAAAGTTAGGACATGCCAGGATTCAGGTTGCCTGTGCAACCATAATTCAGCCTCCTTGTGCGTATGCATTACGATTAAGGCTGTGAGTTTGTCATGGAGGTCACGGATTTTGTGATTTTCCGTGACTTCCGTGACTTCTGCAGCGGTCGGTGCGGTTGGCCCAGGAGCCGCCTGAGCAGCTCGGGCAGCCCCTGGGCCAGCCGCACCAGCCACTGCTGGGGCAGTCTCAGGCCACCGCACCCTCCCCGCCACAGCAGCAGCATGAGTTTGGGTGTGGGAGGGGGCTCAGGGCTGAGGCAGGTCATGGGGTGCGGGAGGGGGTGAAGGCTCTGAGCGGCACTTACCTCAGTGGGGCTCCCCAGAAGCGGCAACATCCCTTAGCTCCAAGGCAAAGGCACGGCCAGGCAGCTCTGCGCGCTGCCTCTGCCTGCAGGCACCGCCCCTGCGGTTCCTGGCCAATGGGAGCTGTGGAGCCGGTGCTTGGGGCGGAGGCAGCACACAGAGCTGCCTGGCCACACCCCTGCCTAGGAGCTGAGGTAGGTGGATGTTGCTGCTTCCGAGGAGGCGTGGAGCCAGGTAGGGAGCCTGTCAGCCCCGCCAACTCCCCCACCCACACCAGTGGGGGTCCCGGGCCGCCCCCCCACCCAAGCACCCATGGCACCCGCCCCCCCACCGCAAGATATAGTCAGGGGTATATAGTACAAGTCATGGACAGGTCACGGGCCGTGAATTTTTGTTTACTGCCCATGACCTGTCCATGACTTTTACTAAAAATATCCGTGACTAAAACGTAGCCTTATTTATGATACAATCTTTAATTGCATGATCACATACTAGTATTTCCACAGGACCCCTGCCTCATTTTATGCACAGAACTGGCCAGCTCTGGGTCCTTGGGATTTCCCGTGAACTGTATTTCATTAGCTAAACACAGATTTGTGGGCCAGAGTGATAAATGGAACCATGTCTAGTGAGGGAAGAGGAACACAATGAAAGGCAACCACAAGCTGCCAAGCTGCCAGTGTTGCGAGAAGATTCCCCGTCTAGGTGCCAGTCAGGGGAGAACTGAGTCCCAGAGTTCCTCTCCAAGAGCAAGAAGCCAGCAGGGAAGAGCCCTGCACCACCAAAGTCAGCTTTTGGAATTGCTTTGCTCAAACCTGCGGTACAGGGAGCAGCCCCCTAATGGAACTATAAGGAGTCACCCACTTTGGCCTGGCACCGGGCCTCAGGAGGTAAGCCCTTCCCTGCCAGAAAGCGGGCCCAGCCGGAGAGCTGCAGAGTCAGAGCTCTGCTGGGGCATCCCCAGGGCTTCCCCAGCACAGCCCAATCCTTCTCTGGGACCAGCGGTGGCCAGGGGGATATTGTTTGTGGTGAACCTGCTAGGGCGGCTCCTGTAACCCACAGGATCGCCAGAGCAAGCCAATCAGTGTCTGCTGTGCTCTTGCACCCAGATTGAGGAAAGGGTGAGAGTGTGTGACCCTTTGAGCACCCCAATGCCAGATGGCATGGAGTTCCCTGGTACATCCCAGTGAGTCCCGACTGGCCTGACCAACTCAGTGCACCTCACACACTGATGTCATGGTATTTATCCAAAGGGTAGCATGTAATAGATCACTAGAAAATGAATAACTCCCCGATCGTTGATATCCGTGTGTGGTGTATGTACAGCTAACCTACCCAGACAGCCTGGAAATATGGGACTTAAACTAGGCATGTCAGGGGAAGTTGATAAATGGGTTTTTCCAGACACAGGGAAGGGGCTGACACCTCAAGCCCGGTGTGGCAAGGACAGTGAGCTATTGGTTTGTGTCGGAGATTGTAGGAAGATCATCTGCACTGTAAAAATCACAAGTGGGGGAGAAGCCAGCTTGGCGTCGGCACAGCGTCTACACCCAGGAGGCAGAGGGAGCCTTATCTGGGGCTACATTTCAGCAGAGACCATTTCAACGCTTACTGGACAATTGTTTAGTCTGCAGAAGAGACGTATGAGGGGGGATTTGATAGCTGCTTTCAACTACCTGAAAGGGGGTTCCAAAGAGGATGGATCCCGACTGTTCTCAGTGGTACCAGATGACAGAACAAGGAGTAACGGTCTCAAGTTGCAGCGGGGGAGGGTTAGATTGGATATTAGGAAAAACTTTTTCACTAGGAGGGTGGTGAAGCACTGGAATGGGTTACCTAGGGAGGGAGTGGAATCTCCTTCCTTAAAGGTTTTTAAGGTCAGGCTTGACAAAGCCCTGGCTGGGATGATTTAGTTGGGAATTGGTTCAATCCTTGAGGGGGCCACTTAGGGATCTGCCTCCTGAGGTCCCTTCCAACCAGGATAGTCTATGATTCTATATTCTATGACTATAAAGAGAGGGGAGAGAATCCCCAAGTTATCCTTCACTTGAGGAGACATAAAAAACTAAGTGCTTTGGGCTCTGGGATTGGGTCCTGGCTGAGGACTAGCCAGCCATGCCAGAATAATGACTATGGTGAGAAAACTTGGAGCAAAGGACTCTAGTTCATTAAGTTGAGTTTCACTCTTAGTAGTGAATTTTCACTTTTGTTTGTGGCCATTTCTAGCCCTATTGCTTCTACTTGGTATCACTGAAACCTGGGTCCTTTTGCTGATAAACGCGTTTTACTTGCACTATACACCAACTCCGTGCAGTGACTGAAGGGGAGACTGTGTTAACGCCAGTTGAGCTAACAGGCTGCTGTGTACTGTCTCTTTAAGGGAGCAGTGAACCTGTTACAGTGTTGGGAATGCTAGTGAGAGGGGCTATGCACTGCACAAAGGCATTTCAGGGGGGGGAGAGCTGGGCCTGGAAGGGTTGTTGGGGTCTCTCTGCAAGGAGTAACTGGGCGATGGAAGCCTGGGTGAGACCTCCATGCTCATGTGCTGAGAGCCACAGCAGAACACTATTCTAGGCACCCCGAGCCCCTTACTTTGGGTTTTACCCCGGCCAGTAGCACAGGGCTGGATATCGCATTGTCACGGAACCATAACACCTGGCGATGGCCCTGCCCGTGTTCCCTTGAGCCCATTATGTATTTATTTAGATTTAGAGTAACGAAGATGCCTGTCTACGGGTATAGGAACCTGATCATTAATTATACAGTAAATACCATTCAATTAAGCCTCAGCAGCATTAAAATCATCAGCTCCCCAGGAACTCAGCCAGCCGCTGGCTCTGGCCTATCCATCCAGCCACGTTTTTATATAGCGCCCATCCCCATAGCATGGCCACCTCCACACGCGCTTTGAGACGCTAGACCCAGAAAAGACCTATTGGACCAACCCGTCTATTCCCCAGGGCCAGCCCAGGTTTGTCCCTATTGGACATTTTTCTAGGGCTTGGTACAGACTAGTCCCATAGTGTAGGCTGGAAGCTATGGGGCTCCCGCCAGGGGAGGGATAGCTCAGTGGTTTGAGCATTGGCCTGCTAAACCCAGGGTTGTGAGTTCAATCCTTGAGGGGGCCACTTAGGGATCTGGGGCAAAAATTGGTCCTGTTAGTGAAGGCAGGGGGCTGGACTTGATGACCTTTCGAGGTCCCTTCCAGTTCTAGGAGATTGGTATATCTCCAATTAATTATTATTATTATTATTATAAGAAAACGGACTGAAATGATACCCCAACGCATCCTTAACGTTACACGGGAGCGTCCCATAGAGCAGAGGTCCCCAAACTGTGGGGCACGCCCCCCCCGACGGGGGTGCGCAGGAGCGTTCAGGGGGGCACGGCTGAAGCCTGGGCTAGCCCCCACGGGGGGTGAGGAGGGAGCGCCACCCAGTTCCACTCCTGGCCCTGGCTGCCGGCCCCGCCCAAGGCTCCGCTCCCAGCCCTGCCCCCTGCCCCGGCCCCCTTACTGCGGCCCTCTGCCTGGAGCCGCGGCCCCATTCCCGGCTCCGGGGGTGGGGCATGGACAGCGATAATGTGGGGGGCGGGAGCGAGGAAAAAAGTTTGGGGACCACTGCCATAGAGGAACCGTGCGGGTGCAGCCAGTCCGTTTTCAGCAGGGCAGCACGACCGTGCCACGCACGGCACACAAAGAATCAATTCAGCCCTTACCCTCCCTTTACACAAAGCCTCTTTAGTCCCTCCCCCACTCCCTCCTGGATAAAGGCTCCACTGTCACTCTGGAAAGACAAGCCGGCTTTCTAGAGACTCCCAGCTGGGGCAGAGAGACACAATGGTTGCTCAGAGCAGCTCTGAGAAATCTTGCCAGGTAGCCTCCCCGCACGGCACACCGGCTAAGGCAGCCAGGGGGTTGCTCTGGGAGGACCTAAGGTGTGTTACAGGCTGGGTTAGAAAGGTGAGCCCAGCAACAGCTCAGCAGGTTGGTAATGAGCTACAGAGTAGAGCCCCAGCCAGGGGAGGGAGAGAAAGCAGGACAACAACCCTACTCCCTCCAGCCAAGAGTCCCAGCTCCCCCGCTCTGCTGGCTCACATGCCCGGAGGCAGTGCTGGGTGGGAGCCCAGAGCTCAGCTCCACTCAGGCTGCCTCAGCAGCTCCCCGCGCACTGCTCCCATCCTCATGGCCTTGCGAAAGGTGCTCCCTGCCCCATGGCTCCAGACGAGGGGGCTCTAGATACCCAGTGGCTCCCCTATGCCTAGCACTCTCTGAGGGGCAGGGTAGGGGATAGGCCCCGGGTCAATCAGGACACGGATCCATGACCTATTGCCCCGATAGCCCTGTGGTGGCCCCCATGCTGCCTTTCTCCCAGGCCCACCCCCGATACCTCCCGTGCCCAGCCTGCTAGAGCAGGCAGTGCCCAGGTGCCCAGAGGTTAATCACCGACAGAAGCTGAAGTGAATGCCTCAGTCAGGCACTGCACGCAGCACTGGGAACACAGAGAGCACCCCGGGGAGCAAATGCCAGGTGCATCAAACTGCTGGCAGCTGATCGCAGTGCCCTGCGTGACCTCCCTCCCAGCCAAGGAGAACATCGCCAGGTGCAATTTCCTTGTGCTGAGGAGACACGGACAGACAGAGACACAGGAGCACAGGTGACAGCCCCATCCTTTCCACGTGATCAAGGATGAACCATGCTGCTGGCCCCTCGCGTCCCAGCACCACCCCCTGTCCCTGTGTATTTCCAACCCATCCATCTCTGTGGTGTGTAGGCATCTCTGGGGCTATTGCCGCATGTGGAGCAGAGAGGAAAAACAGCGCCTGAAGGGGACCAGCAGGTAACAAAGTCCAGAGCTACAGAAATCTCTGGGAGACCTTTGGGACAGAGGCTGCTGCAGCTGACAAGCCATTAAATAAAGGGTTAGGACTGCGTGATAATCATCCAAAACCAAATAAAGAAAACCCAACCACTAGCATCTTAGCAGCACTTTGCAAACATCAGTTAGTCCCTGAGAGGATTAGCAACCACATCGAGCCCTCCTATAGCTTAGAACTATTATTATATTCACTTTACAAACACAGTTGAGTTACGGTTACAAGTCACCGTTGAGGGACAAGCCCAAGGTCACGTGCTGAGTTAGTGGCAGAGGAAGGAGCAAACATCCTGAACACCTGCGACTCCAATTGGCTTCAATGAGTCAGACGGGACTGCCATTGAAGACAATGCCGAAACTCCCACTGACTTCAGTGGAACAGAACCAGTCCCAATGGGAGCTGCCGGTATCCGGGATGTGGCCTGTAGAACTCAGGAGTCCTGATTCCCAGCCTCCTGTTCCAGCCACTAAACACACTGTCGCGCCACATGTCCGACAAGTCATGCTCCCCTTCAAACAGCTCCCTTGCTCTGAGCGCACACAAGCAATGTACAAGAACAGAGGCTCTTGCAGAGGGCGAAGGTAAAGGAAGGGTAATCCAGTGATTAGCGGGCCAGCTTGAGAGTCAAAAGACCCAGGTTCAGTTCCCTGCTCTGCTACAGACCTCCTGTGTGACCCTGGGCAAGTCTCTTTGTGCCTCAGTTCCCCATCTCTACAATGGGGATAATAGCACAGCCCTACTTCCCAGAATTGCTGGGAGGATCGATACATTAGAGCTGGCAAGGAGCTCGGATACTATGGTAACAGGCTACCTATGGCAGATAGCGCGCTGGGGAGCAGAGTTACTTGCTTTTTAAGGTGTGACCCCAGGGGAGCAGCACAAGGATGTGCACAGGGAGGACATCCGAGCCTCACTTACATTCGGACGTTTCCACTGGACGCCTTGAATGCGTGACTTGTAGAAGAGGGAGTCGTCTGTGGCGGGGAAGAGTGGGTCCTCGAAGAGCACCTTCTGCCGCTGGCAGTCTTTCTTCAGGGCCGAGAAGTGCTGATTCTCGTAGGACTTCGCCGAGGAGAACATCCTTCACCCCAGCCGCTAGGGGACAAAGCAACATGGATGAAATGGGGTGGGATGAGACACAGAGCCCTGCCTAGGACCAGGCTCACCCATCCCGCTCCCAGCAAAAACATTCAGATACATGGAGGAAAAGGGGCCACCTGAATGACGGGAAACAGAGGCTTCCACTAGGTTAAAGCTCATCTAACAGGCCACCAAACAGCATGACAAGTGGATCCCATTTGCCCACCTCCATGACACCTCAGGTGCTCAGATACCATGGTGACGGGTGCACTATAAAAACCCAAATACTGCTATGCCTGCAGCCTCCGGTGTCCTAGTGAAATAACGAAGAACATGTCGGAAGTGTGCAGCCCTTCAAGCAAACCACAGGGAAGATGCTGCCATGAAAGGTTCCAATAAAGGAGCGGGTGTGTACCACATTTTACCAGGGCTTTGATGAGCGGGGAAGTTTGCGTTGTGGAAGGACATTGGCCCCGCACACCCCATCTATGCCCCAGAGAGAAGCAGACACACCCACCCACCCATCCTCTCACACCCTGTGAGCAAACATACGCCTCTAAGCCAGGCGATAAGGGATGTTGGGACCCAGCCCAAAAGGCTGGTTCAGCTACTCCTCCTTCCAGGACCTACACCCCCAGCTTAGGGCCAGGCAGGGCAGGAGCAGTCCACCAGCATTGTTAAAGGCACGGGCTCCCATTGCCCTGTTAGTATGAACTGTAACAAGCTATGTCTGAGCGGTGTGAGCAGCCAGCTTCACCCCTACATCCCTTCAAAGTCAGCAGAACACAGGAAAAGTCACACGATTGCAACGGGGAGGTGTGCGTGGCCCCAGAGGTCTTTGCCACAGGACACCCGCCTCCCCCACTAGAGATGTTAGCAAGCAAAATGACATTCTGTCCTGAGATGACGCATGACGCTCTACCCTCCCCGCCATCCAAATTTAGACACACACACGCCATGACTTCAGTGGCGACGCCAGGTTTAATAGAGATTCTCAGATGCCCCTCTCTCTTTTAATTAAAAAGGCCTCCTGGCACAGAGCCACGTCTTTCTAGATTAATCACGCTCTCTCAACAAGCAGCTGGATTCCTGGGCGCAGACGTGATTCTACCAACCCAGAGGAGACGAGGAAATCATCTCCCACGTACACCCACGAGATACAGCAGCACCTGAACCTGTCCACGCTAGTTCGCCACCAGCATGGTGGCTCCCACGCACTGCAGACCGGCTCCTTTGATTGGCATTCTAGACTCCCCCATCCATGCCTGCCTCCCCCAGGGTAAGAGTGTCCTTACACAGAGCCTTCTGCACCATTTGATCCACAGGGTAGAATATGCAGGGGTCTTGGTGATGGACAGCAAGTGAGCCAAGGTATTATTCTGGTAAATAGGCATCATCACCCAAAGACATTGGGAATCACTGATGAATGGCTAGAAAGTTAGAATAAGAAACTGCATAAGGATTGGTGACGAGTAGCTCCTTGTCCAGGGGATTAGGCGATGGACACATTTGGGCATCTGTTTGGAAGCAATTAATTTAGTTAAATGATTAGGATTAGTATGGAGAAAAAAACCTGGCTTCTAACCCACCCCTATCCTAACCGGGGTAATTATTCCTGATGACTGCTAAGCAAATCTGCCTCCTCTCGCCTGGGTGAGATGAAAACACTTAATTTAGGAGACTTCTGCTGAGAGCAAACCAAAGATTTTAATTAGCCTTATTTATCAATCTGATTAGCAGCAAAAATGCTCATTACTCAGCGCCTAAATGAACCCAAAATAACATCCATGATGATTGCATTGGATGACACTACCCGGGTTCTGCTGCAGTTATGGCTCATTTACTGAAATATTCATTTTCTTCTCCTTCATCCCAGTCACTCTCAAGGGTTCTGAATCATCTCGAGTGATGTGGACTCTCCTGGGAGCCAGGAACAGCAAAAGGCTTTGTGGATGGGCAATTCTGTTCTTTACTGCAACGTGACCTGAGACTATAGGGCTTACATCATGCCTTGAAGTCACAGGGGTGCGCGTAGAAGTGCACTGCCGGCGTTTGAATGGGTATCAATGTCCCCAGCAGGAGCCTGGGACATTCCAAGGCGCAGCATGGCCTCCCTCTCCTCTGCTCAGAGCCAGCTTTGATGACTGGTGTGGAGCAAGAAGCCTTGTCCCCACTGGAGAAGGCTGCTGCTGCCAATGGCACAAACCTCAAGCAGGCCTTCCGCTCGCTGGGCTAGGCCAATGAAATTGAATAGAAAATTTAATTCTATGGATGGGGAGACAGTGTGGGCTAGTAGAGAGGGCACGGGTACTAGACAGGGGCTAGTAGACAGGGCACGGGTACTAGACAGGGTGGCTCAGGAGACCTGTGTTCTATTCGCAGCTCTGCCACTGACCTGCTACGTGACCTTGGGCAAGTCACTTCATCTCCATTTCCCCTCCTTCCTTTGTCCTCCTTGTCTATTTGAGTGGGATTCACCAGGATATTTAGGCACCTAACGCTTACTGATTTCAAATTAATGAGCATTAGGTGCCTAAATACCTTGGTAAAGCCTGCCCTTGGATTCTAAGCTCTCCAAGGCAGGGACTGTATGTTACTATGGCCAGGTCTACACTACATACTTACATTGGTATAACCACATAGCTCAAGGGTGTGAAAAATTCACACCCCTGAGCAACGCAATTATGCCGACCTAACTCCCCGTGTAAACACGCTATGTTGACGAGAGAGCTTCTCCCACCGACACAGCTACCGCCTGTCAGGGAGGTGGATGAACTACTCCGACAGGAGAAGCCCTCTCGGGCGTTTTCACTAAAGCATTACAGCAGCTCAGCTGCACCAGTGGAGCTGAGCCATTGTAGCACTGTACGTGAAGACAAGCCCTATGTCTTTGTACAGTGCCTAGCACAATGGAGCCCGAATTAACATTGAGGCTAAGCGTTCCTGTAATAGAAATAATAACGTGCGATCCATTCTGTAGAATTTTGAAGCCATCTAATAGAGAATCTCAGAGACTTATACCCCTGCTACGTAGCATTTTATGGGTTTGTTTGAAAACTGCATAGAAAGATTATTCTTCTTTATTAAATTCTACAACACTTTTTGCAGCCTTTGATCACTTTATATTAAGGATCCATTGACAAATAGTTTATGAAGGATTAATAAATGATGATTAGATATTTTAATAAATGGTTAATCACTTGTTACATAATCCAACAGGTCAATAAGTGGCTTTTAACCATCTTCAACACTCACTCCTTACGTTTGTAGCAAGCGTAGAACATCTGCTTATTTATTAACCCCTTATAAATAAAACCTTAATATCAAATGTGAGCCGTTTTTCCTTTTTAACAGACAGTATTTCTGAACCTTGAGGATATTCAGCTTTTTACTCTTTTTGTATCCAAACTGATTTCCATTCCCTTGGTGAGAAGCATAGAATCATAGAAGATTAGGGTTGGAAGAGACCTCAGGAGGTCATCTAGTCCAACCCCCTGCTCAAAGCAAGACCAATCCCAACTAAATCATCCCAGCCAGGGCTTGGTCAAGCCGGGTCTTAAAAACCTCTAAGGATGGAGGTTCTACCACCTCCCTAGGTAACCCATTCCAGTGCTTCACCACCCTCCTAGTGAAATATTATTTCCTAATATCCAACCTAGACCTCTGCCCCCCGCAACTTGAGACCATTACTCCTTGTTCTGTCATCTGGTACCACTGAGAACAGCTGAGCTCCCTCCTCTTTGGAACCCCCCTTCAGGTAGTTGAAGGCTGCTATCAAATCCCCCCCTCATTCTTCTCTTCTGCAGACTAAATAACCCCAGTTCCCTCAGCCTCTCCTTGTAAGTCATGTGCCCCAGCCCCCTAATCATTTTCGTTGCCCTCCGCTGGACTCTCTCCAAAGCATAATTCTGAACATAGAACAGCAGATGATCCAGAAGAGTGGAGGGTAGCAAATGTTCTTAGATTTGAAATGGGTTCTACGGGTGATCCGAGAAATTGCATGCCAGCCAGCCTTGTATCTGTACCTGGCAAACTGGATGAAATGATCATTAAAAACCAGAATAATGAAACACCTGGAAGATCAGGATATGGCAGAGTCTGACCAGCATAGTTTCAGCAATGGAGACTAGAGTCTCACTAATCTCCCCAAATTCTTTAAACATGTCAGTAATGCAGTGGATATAAAGGAGAACCTGATGACAATTGATTTTCACTTCCAAAATACCCCGGATAAGGTCCTGCACAAGAGGCTACTAAAGAAGCTAAGTAGTCGTGGATAAGAGACCAAGTACTGTCATGGATCAAAAACTAGGAGACAGAAAGTCAAGAGTAGGATTAAATGGTCAATTCCCAACATTACAAAACAGCAGGCCTGAAGGTTCCATACTAAGTCCTGGGTTGTTTAAATGTATTAATCAACGATCTGGAAAGGGGGGTGAACAGTGAGGTAGCAAAATTTGCAGATGACAGAAAGTTATTTAGTTTAGCCAGGATCTGAGCAGTCTATGAGGAACTTCAGGGAGACCTTCCCAAGCTTAAGGAATGGGGAACACTAGGCAGAGGAAACTGAATGCTGATCATGCCAAGGAGAGGGGGAAATGTAAACCACTTATACAAAGGCACCAAAAGGAAATATTCTGTCTCACAACATGCGATTAAACCGAGGGGCCTCATTGCAGCCAAGAACTGAACGAGATTCAACAAGGGACTGGCTGTGTCTGTGGATGGCAAGGCTATCCAGAGTTACAATGAACGACAGCAAAAACTTTGGAAGGGCTATTAAACCTCGTGCTTCAGGTCTGAAGCCGATCTACCCAGAAAGCAGGAGCCGCGCGCGGTAGAGAGCCTCAGAGCCAAGGTCTGCCGATCTGGGCTTGCGTTACAGCTCTACAAATATCTGTAGATGTTCAGGCTTGGACTGGAGCTTGGGCTTTGAATCCACCCCTCTTCCCAGGCTTCAGAGCCTGAGCCCGAATGCTTCCACAGCTACTTTCAGTGCTGTCGTGCAAGCCCCAGTCAGCAGAGCCAGGCTCTGATGCTCGCTGCTGTAGACGTAGCCTGAGGGATTGGGTACTCTGAGGGTGCATCTACACAGCAGAACAAAACAACAAAAACCCACCGGGCAGCGAGTCCCAGAGCCCAGGTCAGCTGACCCAGGCTGGTGGGTCTATCGTGGCAGGGGTGAAAAGAGCAGCCTAGACAGGCAGGCTGAGTTGGGATGGTCTCAGAGCCCGGGCATCTACCCTGCTATGGTTAGCCCTGCAGTGCGAGCCCCTGGGCCTGCGTCAGCTGACCCAGGCTCTCTGACTCACTGCCGTAGTACGGGGGTTTGCTGTTTAGACGTGTCCTCAGAGATCAGGATGAGACACACACGGGGGACAGAGAGAACCCTACTTTAGGGCAAGGTGGGATTAACACCTTCTTGAGCACCTGTCACTGGCCCCTTCCAGGGATAGGGGACTAACCGGACCGTAGGTCTGCTCTGGTCTGGCAGCTCCTATGGGAGGAGAAACAATCAAGAAGCACCAGTTAAACCAGGTTCTTGTTCAAGTCTGAACGAAACACCTGTTTTAGGCACCACCAGCCATCCAAATCCTGCCGCTAAGGGGAAAACAGGCTGGGACTCCCACATCACAGGAGCCTGCACTGTTTGGCTTTTTAATACAGTGCTTCATACTGAGTCAGGGGTGCAGCGAGCACAGACTTGCGCCTGAAAACCAAACGCTTCCCTGTTCCTCCAAGGTCCTGGTCATGTGACTAACCCGCTGTCAGGCCAGCAGGCAGAGGAAGGGGTCTGGTGGTCAGAGCATTAGCCTGGGTTTGGGGAGACGTGGGTTTAATTCTCTGTTCTGCCAGTCGCTTCCTCTGTGACCTTGGGCAAGTCACTTAGCCCCTCTGAGCTTCACTTGCCCACCTGTGCAATGGGGATACGGCACTGCCCTGCCGCACAGGGGTTTTGTGAGAAGTACAATAAGATAGTGAGGTGCCCAGATACTGCGGTGATGGGGGCCGGGCAATTATCTAAGACACACAGACCGAGTGCTGATTTGGATATCATGCGGAGCCTGTCCTCACGTGCAGAGCGTAGGGGAAAATAAACCCTCCAGCCAGACATAAAGCAACCCCCAAAGCAGAGCGCAGGAACCAGCTGCGCTGCACTGGGGGCTGGAAAGACATTCTGGATCCTGGAATGTCGGTCAGAGAGAGACCTGAGCCCTGTGGAAATCGTGCCTCATGCAGGGCACCAGTGGAGTCACGGCACAGCCACTAATAGAGCTTCTTCACTGGCTGCCCCTGAGCTCCCCATGAGCTGCGCCATGTCCCTGTGCCTCTCCCGTCCTGCCTCTGCCCTCCTGTCAAATCCCTCCTGGATAGTGACTTGGGGACAGTCCCCGTGCTCCAAGGTGCACAAAGGACTCTCTCTCTGCAGCTGGCAATCCAGCGCCAGTTCCGCTGTCCTTAAGGATACCCAAAGCCTCTCCCACTGGCCCTAAAATCCTACCATGGGTGTCAGCACCCACACACAGGCACCAAGGTGATGCCCAGCAGGAGCGGCTTTTAAAAATTAAAAGGGCTTGACATCAACCAGGACGACGACACCGGACACGTCAGTACCCGGAAAGATAATGGAGCAAATAAGCAAGCAAGCAAATTGCAAACATCTAGAAGATAATAAGGTGATAAGTAACAGTTAGCATGGATTTGTCAAAAACAAATCATGTCAAACCAACCTGATAGATTTCTTTGACAGGGTAACAAGCCTTGTGGATAGGGGGGAAGCGGTAGATGTGGTATATCTTCACTTCTGTAAGGCTTTTGATACTGTCCCGCATGACCGTCTCATAAACAAACTAGGGAAATGCAACCTAGATGGAGCTACTATAAGATGGGTGCATAACTGGGTGGAAAACCGTTCCCAGAGAGTAGTTATCAGTGGTTCACAGTCATAGAATATTAGGGTTGGAAGGGACCTCAGGAGGTCATCTAGTCCAGCCCCCTGCTCAAAGCAGGACCTAATCCCAACTAAATCATCCCACCCAGGGCTCTGTCAAGCCTGACCTTAAAAACCTCTAAGGAAGGAGATTCCACCACCTTCCTAGGTAACCCATTCCAGTGCTTCACCACCCTCCTAGTGAAAAAGTTTTTCCTAATATCCAACCTAGACCTCCCCCACTGCAACTTGAGACCATTACTCATGCTGGAAGGGCATATCAAGTGGGGTTCTGCAGGGATCAGTTCTGGGTCCAGTTCCTTTCAATATCTTAATCAATTATTTAGATAAGGGGTCGGCAACCTCTGGCACGCGGCTTGCCAGGGTAAGCACCCTGGCGGGCCGGGCCAGTTTATTTACCTGCCGCGTCGGCAGGTTCGGCCGATCGCGGCTCCCACTGGCCGCGGTTCGCCGCTCCGGGCCAACGGGGGCGACGGGAAGCCACGGCCAGCACATCCCTCGCCGTTTCCCGCTGCCCCCATTGGCCCGGAGCGGCGAACCGCGGCCAGTGGGAGCCGCGATCGGCCGAACCTGCCGACGCGGCAGGTAAATAAACTGGCCCGGCCCGCCAGGGTGCTTACCCTGGCGAGCCGCGTGCCAGAGGTTGCCGACCCCTGATTTAGATAATGGCATAGAGAGTACACTTATAAAGTTTGCGGACGATACCAAGCTGGGAGGGGTTGCAAGTGCTTTGGAGGATAGGATTAAAATTCAAAATGATCTGGAGAAATAGTCTGAAGTAAATAGGATGAAACTCAATAAGGACAAATGCAAAGTATTCCACTTAGGAAGGCACAGTCAGTTGCACATAGACAAAATGGGAAATGACTGCCTAGGAAGGAGTACTGCAGAAATGGATCTGGGGATTATACTTGATCACAAGCTAAATGTGAGTCAACAGTGTAACACTGTTGCAAAAAAAACAAAAAAACAAACAAAACATCATTGTGGGATGTATTAGCAGGAGTGTTGTAAGCAAGACACGAGAAGCAATTCTTCCGCTCTACTCNAAAAAAAAAAAACCATCATTGTGGGATGTATTAGCAGGAGTGTTGTAAGCAAGACACGAGAATCAATTCTTCCGCTCTACTCTGCGCTGATTAGGCCTCAACTGGAGTAGTGTGTCCAGTTCTGGGCACCACATTTCAGGAAAGATGGGGACAAATTGGAGAAAGTCCAGAGAAGAGCAACAAAAATTATTCAAGGTCTAGAAAACATGACCTATGAGGGAAGATTGAAAAAATTGTGTTTGTTTAGTCTGGAGAAGTGAAGACAGAGGGGACATGATGCCAGTTTTCAAGTACACCTGTACCCCGATATAACGCTGTCCTCGGGAGCCAAAAAATCGTACCGTGTTATAGGTGAAACTGCATTATATCGAACTTGCTTTGATCCACCGGAGTGCGCAGCCCCGCCCCCCGGAGCACTGCTTTACCGCGTTATATCCGAATTCGTGTTATATCGGGTCGCATTATATCGGGGTAGAGGTGTACATAAAAGGTTGTTACAACGAGGAGGGAGAAAAATTGTTCCGATTAACCTCTGAGGATAGGACAAGAAGCAATGGGCTTAAATTGCAGCAAGGGCGGTTTAGGTTGGACATTAGGAAAAACTTCCTGTCAGGGTAGTTAAGCACTGGAATAAATTGCCTACGGAGGTTGTGGAATCTCTGTCATTGGAGATTTTTAAGAGCAGGTTGGACAAACACCTGTCAGGGATGGTCTAGATCAGTGGTCTCCAAAGTGGGGTGCGCAAGAGGATACTTCGGGGTGCGCAGCAGGAGGAGCGCCGCCAGAGCAGCGCCGCTCTTTCCCCCCCGCCCCCCGCCCTCGGTAGTTCGGCCGGGAGTCCGAGTGGCGCTTTTTTTTTTTTGGCTTCCACAGTTCGGCCGGGAGCGGGGGGTGCATGCTCAAAGATTTTTTACTGATGGAGTGCGCGATCAAAAAAGTTTGGACACCACTGGTCTAGATAATACTTAGTCCTGCCTTGAGTGCAGGGGACCGGACTAGAAGATCTCTCGAGGTCCCTTCTGGTTCTGTGATTCTATGAAGTGTGGAGCTGATTATTAATAATGAATTATTAATAATGAATCAACTAAGTGATTGGGCAACAAAATGGCAAATGAAATTTAATGTGGATAAATGTAAAGTAATGCACATTGGAAAAAATAACCCCAACTATACATACAACATGATGGGGGCTAATTTAGCTACAACGAGTCAGGAAAAAGATCTTGGTGTCATTGTGGATAGTTCTCTAAAGATGTCCACGCAGTGTGCAGAGGCGGTCAAAAAAGCAAACAGGATGTTAGGAATCATTAAAAAGGGGATAGAGAATAAGACTGAGAATATATTATTGCCCTTATATAAATCCATGGTACGNTGGGGTGCGCAGCAGGAGGAGCGCCGCCAGAGCAGCGCCGCTTTTTTTTTTTCCCCCTCCCTCGGTAGTTCGGCCGGGAGTCCGAGTGGCTTTTTTTTTTTTTTGCTTCGACAGTTCGGCCGGGAGCGGGGGGTGCGTGCTCAAAGATTTTTTACTGATGGGGTGCGCGATCAAAAAACTTTGGACACCACTGGTCTAGATAATACTTAGTCCTGCCTTGAGTGCAGGGGACCGGACTAGAAGATCTCTCGAGGTCCCTTCTGGTTCTGTGATTCTATGAAGTGTGGAGCCGATTATTAATAATGAATTAAAAGTAATTGGTGCCAGCCGCCAGGAGGTACGTTTATTTCCTGCTCCCAGCCTGTTCAGCTTTCCGTGCAGACCATTTGGGAGCCTTAAAATTCCACCTGCCCTACTGGAAGGGAGTTCCTTTACACACAGGACCTCTGGGAGGTTGCACCTCTAGGATTGTCGCTGTGCAGTTTGGAACACCTTTTGGGTGACTCATCACAGTGTGCCAGGAAGCCCGGGCATGGACAATACAACAGAGTGATACATTTTGAGACAGGAAACAGCATGGTCTAGTGGTTAAAGCACAGCCTGGGAATCAAGGAGACCTGGGTTCTGTGCTCTGCATTTCACTTTCTTTGAGAGAGTCACTTCACTTATTCCTGCCTCAATTTCCCCAAGGGGCTAATATAAAACTCACCCACTACCTTGAAGTGTTGTGAGGGTAAAGGCATGAGGGTTTGGAAAGTACTTTCGTATCCTTTAGATGGAAAGTGCCAAACTTTCTTTGTTTTAACTCTGCACTGTTCTGTGACCAGACTTACATCTGGTGAATTCCGTCGACTTCAGGGCCTTAACGCTAACGAGGCATTTGCTCTTGACCTCAATGGGAGCAGGACTGGGCACTTATGCTGTAAGCCCCTTGGGACAGCAGCTCCCTGTATTTATTGTACAGTGCTGTTTACGCGCTGTTATTTGTCCAGCGTCATCTGAGCACGTGCAGAGCAGAGCTGGGGCGGTGGAAAGAGGGGTAAAGAAAAGCCGAAATGAAGAGTCTTGTGAGAGCCCCATAAGGGAATCTAGGTATGAGCAATCCATCGACCTTAGGGCCTTAGGGATCTCAAGCAGGTATAAGATGATTTGGATGGCAAAAATTGGTGATTATTATTGTTGTTTGTATTACCATAGCACCTAGGAGCCCTAGTCACGGACCAAGAGCCTGTTGTGCTAGGTGCTGTACAAACACAGAACAAGGAGATGGTCCCTGCCCCAAAGAGTTTACAATCTAAATATAAGACAAGAGACAACAGAAAGATGACAGACAGACGAGGAAATACAAGGAAACACAGATAGTGCTGTCAGCAGGACAGCCAGGGGTCTCAGCAAATCCACAGATTAAAATGTTGCCAAGTTTTTTCTCGGCAAGACGTCAAAGGCAAGTTTTGAAGGAGGGTTTTGAAAGAGGATACTGAGGTAGCTTTGCAGATGTTTATGGAGAGCAACTCCCAAGCAGAAGGGGAAACATGGGAGAAAGCACGAAGGTGCTTGTTTGAAAATTTAACAAGAGGCCGCCGGAGGCTGGGATCAATGCAATCGGAGACAGAAGTCGACATCTTGATAGTGAAGGAGGGAGGATGGGAAGAGGGATATGCAACTTATCTTGACCTTCACAGCCTATGTTTGATAGGATAGAGAAGGGGGAGGCAGGGGAAGGAAGCAAAGAGAGGGGTGACATGGTCAAGGCAACAGAAACTGGGTATCAGCGGGGCAAGATTGCATTTGTCAAGGGCAGAGAGAAGGATAGAGCAGCAATCGATACGGGAGATGAGGAGAGCCTGGACGAGCATTTTAGCTGCATAGATGGCTAGCAAAGGCCGTAGCTTAGAGATGTTATGTAGAAGGAATCAGCAAGATTTAAGCCTAGCTTGGATTTGAGATTGGGTATCTTTTTAAGAGACGTGCTTTAGCTCAACTAGAAGTTTAGCTGATGCAGAAACCACTTGGTGAAATTCTATGGTCTGTGTCTGTAGGAGGTCAGGCCAGAGGGACTGTAATAATCCCTCTTGGCTTTAAAATCTATGACTACATGGTAATTACATCTCCCAGCGTAGGAGCTCTGGGTGTAAACTAATCGCTTTAGGCTGTGCTTTTTAACGCAGAGGTTTGTGTTTCCTTTGCAGACTAGAACTCTGATAGGTTTCTTCCCACCTACAATCTCCACTGTGGTCCTCAGAGAGCTGTGTTAAGCTCCTATGCTATGATTCAGTAGGTGGCCCTCTCCCCCTTAGTCAGTACTGAACCCACATGGTATTGGGGGACACGATTACTGGATGTACCACCATCCATGCAAGATGTAAAACAGAGGTCCCAACAATCTGTGATCACTGAGTCTATGTGGCAGCTAGACACCTGCGGCTGGCCTGTACCAGCCGACTCTTGCTCACGAACTTGGGCTGTTTCATTGCTGTGTAGACTTCTGGGCTGGAGCTGGAGCCTAGACTCTAGGACTCAGTGAGATGGGAGGGTCCCAGACCTCAGGCTCCGAAGTCTACACAGCAATGAAACAGCCCCGCAGCATGAGCCCTGTAAGCCTTAGTCGGCTGGCACAGGCCAGCCACAGGTGTTTAGTTGCTCTGTAGACATACCCTGAAGAGCCAATGCCAGAGTCTTGCAAACGTAAGGTTATTAGCTTGTGAAATTCCAGCTTAGGCAACCACCGCCTATAAACATATATTCCCCCTACACTTTTAGTTGATACAGTATGCTTCAGTTCCTGACCTCATAAAATCATAGAATATCAGGGTGGGAAGGGACCTCAGGAGGTCATCTAGTCCAACCCCCTGCTCAAAGCAGGACCAATTCCCAACTAAATCATCCCAGCCAGGGCTTTGTCAAGCCTGACCTTAAAAATCTCTAAGGAAGGAGATTCCACCACCTCCCTAGGTAACCCATTCCAGTGCTTCATCACCCTCCTAGTGAAAAAGTTTTTCCTAATATCCAACCTAAACCTCCCCCACTTCAACTTGAGACCATTACTCCTTGTTCTGTCATCTGGTAACACTGAGAACAGTCTAGATCCATCCTCTTTGGAACCCCCTTTCAGGTAGTTGAAAACAGCTATCAAATCCCCCCTCATTCTTCTCTTCTGCAGACTAAACAATCCCAGTTCCCTCAACATCTCCTCATAACTCATGTGCTCCAGCCCCCTCATCATTTTTGTTGCCCTCCGCTGGACTCTTTCCAATTTTTCCACATCCTTCTTGTAGCATGGGGCCCAAAACTGGACACAGTACTCCAGATGAGGCCTCACCAATGTCGAATAGAGGGGAACGATCACGTCCCTCGATCTGCTGGCAATGCCCCTACTTATACAGCCCAAAATGCCGTTAGCCTTCTTGGCAACAAGGGCACACTGTTGACTCATATCCAGCTTCTCGTCCACCGTAACCCCTAGGTCCTTTTCTGCAGAACTGCTGCCTAGCCACTCGGTCCCTAGTCTGTAACAGTGCATGGGATTCTTCCGTCCTAAGTGCAGGACTCTGCACTTGTCCTTGTTGAACCTCATCAGGTTTCTTTTGGCCCAATCCTCTAATTTGTCTAGGTCCCTCTGTATCCTATCCCTACCCTCCAGCGTATCTACCACTCCTCCCAGTTTAGTGTCATCTGCAAATTTGCTGAGAGTGCAGTCCACGCCATCCTCCAGATCATTAATGAAGATATTGAACAAAACCGGCCCCAGGACCGACCCTTGGGGCACTCCACTTGAAACCGGCTGCCAACTAGACATGGAGCCGTTGATCACTACCCGTTGAGCCCGACGATCTAGCCAGCTTTCTATCCACCTTATAGTCCATTCATCCAGCCCATACTTCTTTAACTTGCCGGCAAGAATACTGTGGGAGACCGTATCAAAAGCTTTGCTAAAGTCAAGGAATAACACATCCACTGCTTTCCCCTCATCCACAGACCCAGTTATCTCCTCATAGAAGGCAATTAGGTTAGTCAGGCATGACTTGCCCTTGGTGAATCCATGCTGACTGTTCCTGATCACTTTCCTCTCCTCTAAGTGCTTCAGAATTGATTCCTTGAGGACCTGCTCCATGATTTTTCCAGGGACTGAGGTGAGGCTGACTGGCCTGTAGTTCCCCGGATCCTCCTTCTTCCCTTTTTTAAAGATGGGCACTACATTAGCCTTTTTCCAGTCATCCGGGACCTCCCCCGATCGCCATGAGTTTTCAAAGATAATGGCCAATGGCTCTGCAATCACATCCGCCAACTCCTTTAGCACCCTCGGATGCAGCGCATCCGGCCCCATGGACTTGTGCTCGTCCAGTTTTTCTAAATAGTCCCGAACCACTTCTTTCTCCACAGAGGGCTGGTCACCTTCTCCCCATACTGTGCTGCCCAGTGCAGCAGTCTGGGAGCTGACCTTGTTCGTGAAGACAGAGGCAAAAAAAGCATTGAGTACATTAGCTTTTTCCACATCCTCGGTCACTAGGTTGCCTCCCTCATTCAGTAAGGGGCCCACACTTTCCTTGACTTTCTTCTTGTTGCTAACATACCTGAAGAAACCCTTCTTGTTACTCTTAACATCTCTTGCTAGCTGCAACTCCAAGTGTGATTTGGCCTTCCTGATTTCACTCCTGCATGCCTGAGCAATATTTTTATACTCCTCCCTGGTCATTTGTCCAATCTTCCACTTCTTGTAAGCTTCTTTTTTGCGTTTAAGATCAGCAAGGATTTCACTGTTAAGCCAAGCTGGTCGCCTATCATATTTACTATTCTTTCTACACATCGGGATGGTTTTTTCCTGCAACCTCAATAAGGATTCTTTAAAATATAGCCAGCTCTCCTGGACTCCTTTCCCCATCATGTTATTCTCCCAGGGGATCCTGCCCATCAGTTCCCTGAGGGAATCAAAGTCTGCTTTTCTGAAGTCCAGGGTCCGTATTCTGCTGCTCTCCTTTCTTCCTTGTGTCAGGATCCTGAACTCGACCATCTCATGGTCACTGCCTCCCAGGTTCCCATCCACTTTTGCTTCCCCTACTAATTCCTAAATGTTGGCACGGTGCTGCTGTGAGCTGTTAAACAGCAGGTACTTTCCACCCAAGAGGTGGCTGCATTTCAGCATGGAGAATGAAGTGATTCCTGTTGGTAAAGTACTTTGGGATCCCCTGAGACGGTAGGCACTATGTAAATATAACTTTAATTATTATAAACAAATGACTCACTGACGGAAATCGATTTGGTTTACAATGGAGACTCTCAAGTGAAACGAGAAAGAATGTTGCAGTTCAAGAATATTTGTTAAAAACCATTAAAGAGAGAGGCAGAATTCTGACACTTCCTGCCGTTAAATTCATCATCGCCTGCAATTTACATGTTAGATCTGGCACATTAAAATGCTCTGGGCAGCCTAATTGCTTTTTTCTCTTGTACAAAAGCCAGGAGAACCAAGTTCAGAAACCACAAAGGAGTATTAGAAACAGACACTTCCATGGCTGATGCAAAATAAATACAACCTGGGCGAGAAAGATCAAGGCCATCACATTATAACAACAATGGAAATAGGATGCACAGACAGTGGATTAAAACACTGGTGTATTAAAACACAGCTTGAATCCAGATGTGAGGCACAGCAGTTAAGAGGCTGAAAGGGTTAAAATGGGAGAGACATTTTCTTGGAGGAGGTCAATCATATGACTCAGGTATATTACGGAATTCCCTTTATCGCCTCCAGAGATTTTGGGGCATTGGAGCCAGCCAGCACTGCCAGCTGGTAGTGATTACGCATATGAGTGCTGAAACCAGGATAACTGTTTAAAGTGCTTATATGGGTAGGGTCTGATTGCAAACTAAAAGGCTATTCTCTTCCCACTGCAGAAATTCCACCCCTCCAGAACCAGCGCTCCTACGGCACAACATCTGGGCTTAATGGCGTGACTCCGCATGCAATCTGGCATGACAACACATGCCACTTGGGGCAATGTCTAGAATTCAGTGGTCTGATCCCAGCACGGTACAGTAGGAAGTTTCTAGTAGGTCTTTAGCCTTCTGATCATAGGGGGAAAATCCTGGTCCCATTGAAGGGAGAGGGAGTTTTGCCATTGACTTCAATGGAGCCTTGATTTCACCCATAGTGTCTTATTTTCTAGCTTCACGTTATGTTGCTAGCAATACCCGAGTTCTTTCAATGTTTGCGGTCTGCAGTGAAGCGGATACTCTGCACTTGATCAAAGCCCATGTGACCAGATTCCCTCCTTATAAACAAATACATTCAACAAAGCTGGAAAAATACCGCACACGCAGCAAGGCAATACTGCTTTGTGTGCCCTCTCTCCCACGTGTTTTGCCCCACTAAAGACACAATCAAACAAGCAGTGAGTCAGCCAACTTGTTTTTCCACCTGTTCATGGGAGACTCAGAACAGCTTGGGTGTTACCAGATCCACCGAACCATAAAACTAACTACTTCACCCAGTTTCTACACAGAACATAGACCAGGGGTCGGCAACCTTTCAGAAGTGATGTGCCGAGTCTTCATTTATTCACTTTAATTTAAGGTTTCGCGTGCCGGTAATACATTTTAATGTTTTTTTAGAAGGTCGCTCTCTATAAGTCTATATATTATGTAACTAAACTAGTGTTGTATTGTAAAATAAACAAGGTTTTCAAAATGTTTAAGAAGCTTCATTTAAAATTAAATTAAAATGTTGATCTTATGCCGCTGGCCCGCTCAGCCCGCTGCTGGTCTGGGGTTCTGTTCACCTAGGCCGGCAGCCGGCTGAGTGGGGCCTGCGGCCGGGACCCCGGCTGGCAAGGGTCCGACAGCCAGAACCCCAGACCAGCAGCGGGCTGTGCGGGGCCGGCGGCTGGGACCCCAAACCGGCAGTGGGCTGAGCGGCTCAGCCCACTGCCACTCAGGGGTTCCATCCTCCAGCTCCTGCCAGCCGGGATCCCGGCTGCCAGACCTGCTCAGCCCGCTGCCGGTCTGGGGTCCCGGCCCTGCCCACATACAGTGGATACCTACCTTCTCCCTGGTTCTGGCCCATTCTCTTCCTCTCTCTGCACTGAGCTGAGGGTGGGAGTGCACTGAGCACAGGGCTGGGGGTGAAGGGTCTGGCCAGGAGCTAGAATGAGGGAGGGGAGCTCAGGGTTGGGGCAGGAGGTTTGGGTGTGGGGCACTTACCTGGGCAGCTCCCATTTGGTGCGAGGGGTGCAGGTGGGAATGTGTGGGAGTGTGTGTGCAGGAGCTCCCATTTGGTGCTCAGGGACTGCCCCCTCCAGAGACCCCCCCGCCCCTAACCACCCTCTGGGATCCCACCCCCTATCCAACCCCCCCTGCTCCCTGACTGCCCCCACCCCTTATCCAACCCCCCCGGCCCCCTTACCATGTTCTGCTCCATGCAGAGCCAGACATGCTGCCCCGCAGGAGCGGGCAGCCCCGCCCCCCAGAGCACTGCGCGCGGGGCAGTGTTGGCTCCAGGGGAGGGGGAGCGTGTTTGCCTCCCCGTGGAGCCAACACTGCCCCGCGGGAGCAGGCAGCCCTGGCCCCTAGAGCGCTGCGCGCACGCCAGCATGGCTCCAGGGGAGGGGGGAAGGCAGGGGAGGGGCCGGCAGCTTGCTGTGCTCGGCCGGGCGCTCCGGCCCGGGGGCGCAGACCCCGCAGCTTGCCGCGCCGGGGGGGGGGGGGGGGGGGGGGGCCGGGGGGGGGGGGGGGGGGGGGGGGGCGGGCCGGGCCGGGCAGGATTTTTAATGGCACGCTGCTCCAGCAGGCAGCAGCGTGCCATTAAAAATTGGCTCGCGTGCCATAGGTTGCCGACCCCTGACATAGACTGACAGAAATCTAGGCTGGAAGGGACCTCAAGAGGCTGAGTCCATCTCCCATGCCCCACACTGCAGGTGGTTTACGTACATCTCCTAATTAAACCATCCCTGACTGGTACTTGTCTAACCTATTCTTAAAAACCGCCACTGACAGGGATTCCACACCCTCCGTTGGAAGCCTACGTGACACAGGCAGACCAGGTGTCAGCTCATGCCAAGATCCCCACACCTCAGCTGAATACTAACAAATACATAGTTGGAATCCGTCGGGCTCAGCTGTCTGTTAGTATTGTTAACATGGGTATTAGAATTATAAAATGTGTTTAGTCTTTACGCAATGTTTGTGAGTTGCTGCCTGCATTAATGTCACTTATAACATTTGCACCCCAGACTGTAAGGTAATATTTGAGCATTTGTACTGTGAGCCTCTCTGACTATGCAAATCACCAGACAGGAGAGAGACAGACTCTCCCAGACTGCTGCACTGGGCAGCACAGTATGGGGAGGCGGTGACCAGCCCTCTGTGGAGAAAGAAGTGGTTCGGGACTATTTAGAAAAACTGGACGAGCACAAGTCCATGGGGCCGGATGCGCTGCATCCGAGGGTGCTAGAGGAGTAGGCGGATGTGATTGCAGAGCCATTGGCCATTATCTTTGAAAACTCATGGCGAGCGGGGGAGGTCCCAGATGACTGGAAAAAGGCTAATGTGGTGCCCATCTTTAAAAAAGGGAAGGAGGAGGATCCGGGGAACTACAGGCCAGTCAGCCTCACCTCAGTCCCTGGAAAAATCATGGAGCAGGTCCTCAAGGAATCAGTTCTGAAGCACTTAGAGGAGAGGAAAGTGATCAGGAATAGTCAGCATGGATTCACCAAGGGCAAGACATGCCTGACTAACCTAATTGCCTTCTATGAGGAGATAACTAGGTCTGTGGATGAAGGGAAAGCAGTGGATGTGTTATTCCTTGACTTTAGCAAAGCAAAGATCGGAGAGCTGCAGAGTCAGAGCTCTGCTGGGGCATCCCCAGGGCTTCCTCAGCACAGCCCAATCCTTCTCTGGGACCAGCGGTGGCCAGGGGGATATTGTTTGTGGTGAACCTGCTAGGGCGGCTCCTGTAACCCACAGGATCGCCAGAGCAAGCCAATCAGTGTCTGCTGTGCTCTTGCACCGAGATTGAGGAAAGGGTGAGAGTGTGTGACCCTTTGAGCACCCCAATGCCAGATGGCAGGAGTTCCCTGGTACGTCCCAGTGAGTCCCAGCTGGCCTGACCAATTCAGTGCACCTCACACACTGATGTCATGGTATTTATCCAAAGGGTGGCATGTAATAGATCACTGGAAAACGAATAACTCCCCGATCGTTGATATCCGTGTGTGGTGTATGTACAGCTAACCTACCCAGACAGCCTGGAAATATGGGACTTAAACTAGGCATGTCAGGGGAAGTTGATAAATGGGTTTTTCCAGACACAGGGAAGGGGCTGACACCTCAAGCCCGGTGTGGCAAGGACAGTGAGCTATTGGTTTGTGTCGGAGACTGTAGGAAGATCATCTGCACTGTAAAAATCACAAGTGGGGGAGAAGCCAGCTTGGCGTCGGCACAGCGTCTACACCCAGGAGGCGGAGGGAGCCTTATCTGGGGCTACATTTCAGCAGAGAACATTTCAACGCTTACTGGACAATTGTTTAGTCTGCAGAAGAGAAGAATGAGGGGGGATTTGATAGCTGCTTTCAACTACCTGAAAGGGGGTTCCAAAGAGGATGGATCTAGACTGTTCTCAGTGTTACCAGATGACAGAACAAGGAGTAATGGTCTCAAGTTGCAGTGGGGGAGGTTTAGATTGGATATTAGGAAAAACTTTTTCACTAGGAGGGTGGTGAAGCACTGGAATGGGTTACCTAGGGAGGTGGTGGAATCTCCTTCCTTAGAGGTTTTTATGGTCAGGCTTGACAAAGCCCTGGCTGGGATGATTTAGTTGGGATTAGGTCCTGCTTTGAGCAGGGGGTGGGACTAGATGACCTCCTGAGGTCTCTTCCAACCCTGACATTCTATGATTCACCAGTGTGGGGATGTCCCTGGGTCTTCTGCCCAACAGGGAAGGCTCATCAACACCAGATGGACTATCCCCCCATGAAAACCCCTAATAAGAGGGAACTAGATCTCCATGCTGCTTGGACTCTGAGTGGTATATAAAGGACATATAGACCTTGCTTATTGTATAAGTTTCTATTACCTTTTGAAATTTAAGATTGTAATTCATTTGTGGGTTTATATGTTTACCTGTTTTAACCTTGTAAATACCTCTCTCATTTCCTTTTCCTGTATAATAAATCTTTAGATAATTTATTATAGGATTGGCTACAAGCCTTGTCTTTGCTATGAGATCTAAAATGAAATTGACCTGGGATAAGTGACTGGTCCGTTGGGACTGGGAGTAACCTGAATATTGCTGTGATTGGTGGTGTAAGGGACCATCTATCACAAAGGCAGGCGTACCTGGGCGGCAAGACAGATCAGAGCACCCCAGGGGACTGTCTGTGACTCCATTTTAAAGCTGTTATAGTGCCTGAGTAGGTTACACTTAGGGATGTAAAATGTTAACCAGTTAACTGGTTAGCATTAGTCTTACTGGTTAACCCGTCTTAACTGTTAACCCCTGGGCTAGCCGGGCGGCCGGCCCCAGCAGCCCCACGCCGGCCCCGGCCACACCAGCCGGCCAGATCGGCCCCGACCGCACCAGCCGGCTGGCCCTTTAATCAGTTAACCATTTAAATGAAATATGTTTTAATCGTTTAAATGGTTAACTTTTAAAACGGTATTTACATCCCTAGTTACACTTGATAATTGGCTGGTGAAATCTAAGACTAGAACTCTCAACCAGTCTGGGGTTTGTGCCCTGCTTCTCCACAGTCTGCCCTGAGGTTGGTCCGCATGATCTTCTGAGCCACTGCCAGACAGCGGTCAGTCTAGTCCAGAGCGTAACTGCCCTTCTAGTTAGCAAGTGTTTCCTAACATCTAACGTAAACCTCCCTTGCTGCACATTAAGCCCATTACTACTTGTCCTACCATGGATGGACATGAAGAACAATTAATCATTGTCCTCTTCATCACAGCCCTTAGCATATTTGAAGACTGTTTTCAGGTTCCCCATCAGTCTTCTTTTCTCAAGACTAAACATGCCCAGTTTTTTAACGTTTCCTCACAGGTCAGATTTTCTGAACCTTTTATCATTTGTGTTGCTCTCCTCTGGACTCTCTCCAATCCTTCTTGCAGTGCAGTGTCCAGAACGGGACTCCTGTCGTCACCACCACCTCGCTTGCTGTGTGCGCCCTGAGGAGCAACGGTGCTGACGACAACAGCAAGGTGGCAGTGGCAGCGGCCAGCAGGAGCGAGGCACAGCACCAGCACTGCACCTACCCTGCAGGCAGGAGGTAGCGGAGACAGATCACGGGCTTGGGGAGCCCCACCAGGCAGCAACGCTGATACACGTTCAGGGGCAAGTGTTGGGTCCGGGTCAAGTCTGAAAAGGACTCAACACGCTCAGGTCAGGCTCAGGCTGGGTTTTAAACTGGGGGTCCGAGCAGACCTCTACCCTGTATTGCTAAGTACTGAAGGAGACGCCCCTGGAGCAAAAGTGTTAAAGGCCTGTGAGTCCGAAGCAGCAAGTTCTGGGTTCGAGTCTAGCTCTAGAGTCACTGAGAAGTTCCAAGTGGCCATGGGATTATTCTTACTATTTGCCTAGAGGCCTCAACCAAGATCACGGCCCCATTGTGCTAGGCGCTGTACAGACACATAGCAAAAGCTGGTGTCTGCCCCAAAGAGCTTATGGTCTAGCGAGACATGGAGTGGGATGGGAAACTGAGGCACAGAGGGGGGCAGTGACTTGCTCAAGGTCACCCTGCAGGTCAGTGGCTGATCCAGGAAGAGAATCAAGGCCTCCTTCTGGCCCAGTGCCCCACCCTGCCTGTCAGTGGGCTGCAGGTTCGGTACACCCTATTTTATATATTATGGGACAGCAAATTTACTAATACAAAAATATCTACATAGCAGCTTTATTTTTGCAAAGCAGTAAATTAAGCCATCTCTCAGCAAACGTGGGGACGTTCTTCAGAAGGTGGGGATACAGCCATGACAAGAGGCCACGCATCTAATGATACCCAGTATGTGCTCTAGGAAAGGAAGAGGGAACAGGTATGTACCTGGCAAAATAAACACAGCTGCCCAATGATGGAAGACGGAGGAAAACACATTGTCACTGCTACCCTCTTGGCAAGAGGGCACAGGCAGGAGGCGAATTAACCATCGGTGGAGGGAGGAGCGGGGTCACCGAGCCATCTGTTCACGCCTCAGAGAACTGGGTGGGAAGTTCCCCTTCAGGGGACACAGATGAGATTATGCAAAATGAAAAACATTCCCTGCCTGAGAATCACCAGGAAATCCAGAGAGACAAAGCGGGAAACAAAAGCCGGCTGGGAGAGCCAAGCCCTCGCTGCAGGGCACAGCTTGTGTGAGTCTGTCACAGAATGAGAGCAAGGAGCCCTTTGCCAACCATGATCTGCACAGCTATGGTGCTGGGCAGGTCAAAAGAATGATCCGTGTAGTCCCCTATTTACTAGCGTCTCTCAGCACCTCACAATATTGACTGTATTTATCTGCCGAGCCCCCCCCCCACCCCACCAGGAGGTAGGGCAGTGCTGGTATCCCCATTTTATAGATGGGGAACTGAGACACTGAGAGACTAAGGCCTGGTCTACACTAAAAAGTTAGGTTGACCCAGCTTCGTTGTGCAGGGATGTGAAAAATCTGCACCCCTGAGAGATGTAGTTAAGCCGACCTAACCCCTGGTGTAGACAGCGCTAGGTTAATGGAAGAATTCTAGCTACTGCCTCTCGGGAGAACCCTCCTGTCAGCATTGATAGTGTCTACACTGAAGCGCTACAGCAGCAGCTGGAGTGTTTCAAGTGTAGACCAGCCCTACGGGTGTATCTGCACTGCATTGTAAACCCGGGGCTGTGGGACCCACACTTGTGCACTTCGTGTCTCCAAGCCGGCACTTGAGCGTCCCACTCTGCAATTGCTGGACCGCGCTAACACATCCATACTGCATTGCGCAGACCTTCCGACTCAGGTCTGTGGCTTGAGCCGCCTCCACGTTGCAAAGTGACAGGGGTTGGATCTGAGTCACAGCGGGGCCTAGGACCCAGGTCCTGAGGGCTCACTAATCCGAGTCAGACTGATTTGTGTGTGGATGGAAGGGGAGCTTGGGCTCAAACCTGAGTCAGAGCCCAGGCTTAGAGTGCAGTGTAGACATACCCTAAGTGATCACACAAAAGGCCTGTTGCAGAGCAGGGAATAGGGTCTCCTGAGTCCAGCTCAATGCCCTGCCTGGACACAGCTTTTTTTTGTAGATGTTGTGGAGAAACTGTGTGTAAACCTCATTTGAATCAGGTTCCACTTGAAAAGGCTTTTGGCCTGCAGTGTTGGGGTTAAACCTAAAGGAAATTGCTAAGAGTCACTGGTTTCGCCTCACTGATGCAAATACCAACGGGACTCCCGCTTATTAGAACCACCTTTGCAAAATACTTAGAAGTTCCTCATTCCTCACACTGAAACATATATGAATCACTGGCCCGTTACCAGATAGTTGCTGTTGGATACAAACAACTCCGAGGAAGTGGGAAGAGAGCGACCAACAACAAACAGCCTAGAACAACATGTTTGCTACATAGCTTGTGGTGTGTCTGGAAAACACAATTCCCTGGCAGCTCTTACGTTTTCTAAAGCAGCAGAGCTGATTTCCACTGTGCCCAGATCTCATCCCACAGCAAGTTCCCAGTGGGAAACAGGGCCCTTTCAACCCCATCTCAATTCACTTACTTCGACCATTGGATCTTACACCATCACAGCTGGTGACACAGCTGTTTCGAATCAGTTTCATTTTTCAGTTTCTCCTGTGGCATCACAATGCTTAAGCATTTTGTTTCCTAACACCCCAGGTGCAAGTTTCTTTTCAAACCGGTTTCCATTGGAATTAAAAAAAAAATAAAAAAAAAAAATGCAGAAACTTGTGGTCAACCTTTTTCTTGTTTTGTTTTGTTTTAAACCACAAAAGCTCAGAATAGGAGCATGTGGCCAGCCCCTGCTTATGCTCCAAAAGAGCCCCAGCAACACAATGCTGGGGAAACTATTCTTTATGAGAATATTTGTGTGTGCGCAAAATTCACTTATTTCACTATTGCAGCACCTTTTAGACAAATTATTTCAACTATTCAGAGATACTAAGGCCAGAAAGGACCATTGCAATCATCTCATCTGACCTCTTGCATAACCCAGACCACAGAACTTCGCCTAGTAATTCCTGCATCCAGCCCTCCCTTCTGTTTGAGCCATAGCATATCTTTTAGAGAAATATCCAATCTTGGCTTATGGGGTGAGGAATTATCCTAGCGGTGGAATGAACTCGTAAATTGCAGCTCAGGGATGGGCACCAAGAATCCCTGGGTTCTAATCCTGATGCTGTCAGGCTCTGACACTGAGTAGCCTGCAGAATATTTTGCATACACATAGCACTTTACAAGCATTACTTAGTTAGGACTCCTAACATCACCATCAAGTGGATAAATACTATTGTGCCCATTTCACAGAGAGGGGACGCTGAGGATCAAAGAGGTTAACTGCCCAAGTCACAAACCAAGTGTCAGAATCAGAATCCAAGTCACCTGAGTCCCAGTCCAGTGGCTAGATGAGACAAATGAAAACGGGCATGTCTGTTTCACAGGCATCTCAAGTCAGTTTCAGTAGCCCATTTCTCCTGTGCTCTCACAATGGTTCAGCGTTGGGGTTCCTAACACCACAGGGGCAGGTTTCACTTCAAACCTGTTTACAATGGAATCTTAAACCAAATAAATCAATCCATCTATACATACCTGCAGAATCATTTGTGGTGGGCTCCGGTGTGGTAGACGGATTTTTTTTAAACCACAAAACCCTACAATTTGTACTAAAGTGGAGTGTCATTAACTAATGTTTGTGAAGCGCATTAAGATATTCTAATGAAAGTTTCCAGGGGCCTGATCCAAAACCCACAGGGATCAACGGCAAAACTCTCTCCGGCTTCAGGAGGCTTTGGATCAGACCCTGTTACTAACAACGACAGTGTCATTAGCATCACACACAGCTAGACACTTGCAGACAAGTTGTCTAGACAGCGTGTATGCAGACACAATGCTCGCTATTGCGGAGGGGCAGTTTTGTCAGGCGGTTTTAACATTGCAAGTGCGGACCCTGATTTCACCTCCGTGACATGTTTGGACAAGTTAGGGCCCTAGCCATCCGGGCCCTGCAGCCCCGTGGACCAGTTAGGCTGGCATAAAGGGGGTGCAGGACATGCTTACAAGCCTCTATAGCTGGGGCACACATCAGGGAGGTGCTCTGGGGCAGGGCGTGGGTGAACCAGAGGGGCAGGAGGGGGCATGCAAAGGCAGACTTGCTCCTCGGTGAGTCTACGCCATGCCAAGCGGTGACCCAGGGACTTCCAAATGCAACTAGCAGAGAGCCTAAGGGGTGCATAAGGGTTCCTGCGCCTGGTATTTACATTGTAGTTCACCAAAAGGGGAAGTGTAAGGTGTCTAATGAAAGCCTGTGTCATCATCCCCATTGCAAGATGTATGTGTGGGAACAGATGAGGAGTTGGGTATATACACTTAATGTGATGTTCTCTAGGTCTGCAGTTAAAAAACAGGCCACTCAAAGGCAGTGTGTCTTGAGACAAACTCCTCCAGACAGGGGATGGGAGACACTAATCTCGGTGGGCGGGCACTGCGTATTGCATGGCATTCCACGGAAGTCTCTGAGCAGTCTAAGTGCTGCAGAGACTTCAGAAGGAAGCTAACAGGAGGAGGTAACCAGTGAGGGGGTGGGGGGGCACCTATCTTGAGGTGAACAACAAAGGTCTATTCTGGTATATTCAGGTGTGCAAACAGACACCCTTCGCCTAGGAGGTAAACTGACAGCAAGTTTGCTTCAGGAAAAAGGGATCTCAGTCAGGCTTGGTGGCAAATGCTGAAGAGAACTTTGGGCGAGATCAACCTCTTTAGCTGAGAGGTTAATCGTTAGTTAAGATTCGTCTCTAGAAAGCGTGTTATGATTTTGCTTTCTCCTTAACCATTTTCCCATCTCTCCTACGGGTTATTATTTGAACCTCGTTTCTTTCTTAAATACATTTCCTTTCATTTTATAATTGAACTCAAGTGCTGTGTGTCACGCAGGAGCAGTGATCTAACGTAAAACCAGGGTACGCTGTTCTGTTGGGAACACAGGATCTGGGATTTCTGTGGGTATCCAGCGATCAGGGCTGGATACCACAGGGGGACATTTTGAAGGGACTCAGAGACTGGGGTGCATCTGTTATCAACCTGCAAGGCAAAGGGGGGCTGGCGGAGCGCAGAGCAGAGTGGCTGACAGGCTGGCTGTGTTAGGGGCCTGACACCCAGCTTGTACAGACAAGACTCTCTTATGCTGGAGGCAGGTGGCAAGCAGGTAACTCTCAGCCCGGAGATGGGTCACACAAGGCCCCACAGGGGGATTTGAAATAGGGGCACGAGTTAGGGCAGCTTTCGGGGCTGGTGCACCCCTGCATGGGGGAGGCCGTTTGCACCTCCTCTCTGTCCCTGCGCTACGCCTCCCGCGCCGTACGCGGAGCTGGTGTAAGCATTTCCACAGGGGCACTCTGCCTTGCCACGAGTGTCGCTCCCCTCCTCTTATCAGCACTGGGGATATGCGGAAAGAGCAGGACCCGAGCTCCATGCACAGCTCTGACAATGGCAGGATATCCTCCGCCCAAGAAGCACTTCCTCCTAGGGAGTCACTGGAGGGCACATTCCTGGCATTCACGCGAGCTGCCAAGCAGCGCACAGACAGAGCCCGCGGACACTGCTGGCACACAGCTCCAGAGCCCCAGTGATGCGCTGCTATCTCCTGGGAGCTGCTATTTCTCCGAGAGATGCTGAAGGAGAAGCGATTGCAATGATGCAGTCCTAGGCCCTGATCCGAAACCCACCACAGGCAGCAGAAAGTCTCCCATTGACTTCAGGGGGCTTTCATGGTTATTTAACCCTTCTATTGCAACAGCACCTGAAGGCCTCAACCAGGGAAGCCCCGTTGTGCAAGGTACTGTGCAAACATGTGGTAAGTGATGGTCCCTGGCCCACGGAGCTGACAGTCTGAACCACAAGACAGAACAGGGGAACGCGATCAAACGGGGTGAGAGACAGAACAACAAATCTGACAGGATGTGCACAATGCTCAGCAGCGATGCTTCCTGCAGTTAGCAGTAGAGGCAGGTATGCTAGTGGACAGATCCTTGGACTGGACCTCAGCAGACTTGGGGGGTGGTGATTATTTATTATTCTACTACTGTACCGCCTAGAAGCTCTAGTCAGGAGCAGGACCCCATTGCGCTAGGTGCTGTACAAACACAGAACAAAAAGCTGGTCCGCGCCTCAAGGAGCTTTCAGTCTCTTCCAGCTCAGCCACTGGCCTGCTCGGTGACTTCGGGCAAGTCATGTCCCACCCCGTGCCTCAGTTTCCCCATCTGGTCAAATGGAGACCGCAATACTGGCCTTCTTCGTAAAGTGCTTTGTGATCGACTGATGAAAAGCGCTGAATAAGAGCAACGTATTTATTTTGCAAGTTGCAGTCTCCTGCCTGTATTCTGGGACTGGGACTAGGGCCTGGTGGTGGTTTTATGGATTGTGACTGGGAGCTCTTCCCACTCGTAAGGGAGAGAAAGCAGGAAAGCGCTTGTCAAAGAAAGGCAGACTGAGGCAATAGAGGCTCGAATCTCTGGGAGTTGAGATAACAGGATGGAGAGGGAAAGTAGGGCTGAACTGCAGAGGACTTTATAAGTGAGGACCAGGTGTGTTTGACGAGGTGAAGGGGGGGGGGGCGATGGAGGGATTTAAAGATGGGGTGACAATCAGAGTGACAGGCCAAGAAGACGATCTTAGCTGCAGCATTGTGAATGGGATGGCAGGAGCCAGCCAGGCTAAAGAGCAGGAGATAAGGTCAAGCCCTGAGGCTTGGACAAGCGCTTTGGCAGCATGGGCACAGGGCCGAGGTCTGATTGCTGAGTGGTTGCGCAGGAAGAAGTGACAGCTGGAGACACAGCCTGGACGTGGGGGTGGAAGATGAGGGCAGAGTCAAAGACGAAGCCAAGATTATGGGCTTGAGTGACAGGGAAAACGATGGTGCTTTCCACCGTGGTAGAGAAAGGACTCTCCAAGCAAGGACCAGTTTCCCGTAGTCCTAGATGCTACACAGAGAAGCCACCAGGAAGACAGTCCCTGCCCCAGAGAGCTCACAATCTGCATATCAGCGAGGACACCACAGGTGGATGAAACACACACACGGAATGGGAGCCGGTTAGGAGAATAAGGCTACGGACAGAAGCATCTAGCAGAAAAGCGGAAAACCCAGCTCATCGTCTGCCTGCCTGTCGCCGGATGGGACTGATAGCAGTGGAGTTGCGTCTGCTCGGCACGTCAGAAAAAACAGGTCTCTGGCTTCTTGTTTGACAGCACCCACCTGTGAAGTGCGGCTAAAACCTGCCTCCCCCCGCCACGCTGTCGCCGCTGAGCTGTATGTGCGGTGCTCGGACAATATAAAGTCCTAGAACACTGCGATGCGATATCGACCATGCGGTCCCATGGCTCGTGCGCTCTGAAGTGTAGCCGTTTGCCTCACACCCTGCCCCCATGTGCTACAGCCACAGCCTCCTTTCTGTGCCGCCGTCCAATTCGTAACACCGAAACCACCTTCCGGTGGAAGAGCTGCACAGTGCAGAAAAGGGGGGAGGGACGAAGAAATGCCGGGGGGAGAAGAGAGCTGGGAGTTCAGAGCAAATGTATCTGCCATACAGTAGCATCTACCAGAAGCCTCCAACTGAGATCAAGACCCCAGTGAGCTGGGTGCTGTACATACGTACGTACACACACACACACACAAGGTAATTAGACAAGACAGGCAAGGAATCGGCAGGGGAAACAGCGGCCCAGAGAGGTGAAGTGACTTGCCCAAGGACGCCCAGGAGGTGAGTGGCAGAGCATGGAGTGCAGCGACCCCGCCCAGTGTTGTACCCGCTAGACCACACTGCACCAGCAAGACCAGTCCCCTTCCCTTTGGAGATCTGGGGGTTCTTGGAGTCTGAAATTCAGGGGGAACCTTGCAGAAGAGGCAAAAGCCAAACTCAAAACAGCAAAGTTCCCACGAAACTCCCAGCTCCTTCCAGCCCGGTTAACCTGTCTGGATCAGCAACAGCCTCTCCCCCACACCAGAGAAACCTGTGCAGGGCAGGAAGTCCCACCCCTTCCTTCCCAGCTGTTCTGTCGGGGGAAGGGTCAGGAGTTCCTCCTGTGCCATGTGTAGGAGCAGGGTGCTTCAGCCCCCTAAAAGAGCAAATAACCTGAAACCCACACCACATCTCAGCACATCCAGATGCCCAAACCACCCCCCACTACAATGGTGGCATTAGCTACCCTCTGTGTCTGTGCAGTAGCAGCCGGGCAGTGACCCCAGTGGGAACTAACCCATTAACCCTGCTCCAGTATCAGAGGGATCTGCAGCAGGAGCTTGGCATGGAGTGTAGCTCTTCCCCCTGAATGCCCAGGGAGCAAACACTCTGCCTAGCTCCCCTAAAGCCTGGTGTGACGGGAAGGCTCCCTCTCCTTCCTGGCTCCACTCCGCTCACCCCAATGGAGAGGCCATAATTTGCCCATCTCCGATGACCGTTCCGCTTTGCTGTGCACAGACGCTGCACATACAGCACACGTGGCCTCGAGGGCTGCTCCAAAGCACTAAGCACAAATCAGAACATGGGAGAAGCTGTTATGATCCCCTCCCGCCCCCATGACTTTTGATCTAGAGCTCAAGATGCAGCATACAACCAGTAAAGAAAGGGGGGAGGGATAGCTCAGTGGTTTGAGCATTGGCCTGCTAAAGCCAGGGTTGTGAGTTCAATCCTTGAGGGGGCCACTTAGGGATCTGGGGCAAAATTGGTCCTGCTAGTGAAGGCAGGGGGCTGGACTCGATGACCCTTCGGAATCCCTTCCAGCTCTATGAGATAGGTATATCTCCATATATTAAAGATAACAATACACTTCTTGGCGTATCAATTCCTCATTTCCTCCCTCTGTGCTCTCGGTGGCCCTGACCCACTTGCTTCATGCCAAGCCAGTTAATAATTACAAGCAGCAGCAGGAGCTGTGAAAGAGAGAGTGAGCCCATGAAGCACACATTCTGAGCATGCACCTAACTCCCCAGGGCTTGTAACAAATCACAGCGCTGGTAAATTACAGGAATCTTCTTCCAGGCCTCACTGTACAGACCCAGAGAGCTTTCAATCCGGTTTGAGACAAGACACGAGGGAGCGTCACAAACGAGCATTTGGGTGATCATTATATTCTGGGAGGGAAAGGGGCTGGGGACTCTGACCTGGAGGATATTCAGACCCCCCCTATATATAAACATCTCTTCCCATCAACGTTCAGATTGCGTGGATACGCACACCCCTTCTCCACCCAAAGACACCCAAGAGGAAAAGGCTTTTGAGTCTCTCTTCTGCACTGGGGTAATGGAACTGTGATACTCCCAGAGTCTCCGTTCAGCCCCAGGTTCATGACCTAAAGAGCTTATGGTCTAAATCATTTGGCATCTGGCAGACCTAATTACTTATTAGCCTATTGTAAGCACTAGCCATCCCCTGACTCATGCTTTGCTTTGCTCTGGCTGTTTCCCAGGAACTCCCTGTTAGTACCCACATGGGTTACCCTTGGCAATACCAGGATGTTGTCCTTGTAGGTGTGGACTGAACATACACTTGTATTGTGTACTGCAAAAGAATCTCCCATTAAAGCTAACAGAAAGAGCCTAATTGTCTGCAAAGGTAGCAGGACTGGGCCCCTACACAGTAACACCAGTCTGGACCAGTAGTTCTCAACCAAGGGTACGCATACCCCTGGGGGTACGCATACCCCTGGGGGTACTCAGAGGTCTTCCAGGGGGTACATCAACAGGCTCCATAATAAGCACTAGCAAAGTCAGTACAAACTAAAATTTCATACGGCTTGTTCATACTGCTCTATATACTATACGCGGAAATGTAAGTACAGTATTTACATTCCAATTGATTTATTTTATAATTATATGGTAAAAATGAGAGAGAGACAGCTATTGTTCAGTAATCGTGCGCTGTGACACTTCTGTATTTTTGTATCTGATTTTGTCAGCAAGTAGGTTTTAAAGTCAGGTGAAACTTGGGGGTAACGCAAGGCAAATCAGCCTCCTGAAAGGGGTACAATAGTCTGGAAAGGTTGAGAGCCACTGGTCTAGACATTCGACACGTGCCACAATTATCTGAATGGCACGAGGGCAAGGGGAATGGTTCAGGTTGGGCGGGAGAGTTTTTAGTGGAAGTAATGGACTTTGGGGACCAGGACTGAGAGGTCTGGGGTTCAGATAACCAAAGTTTCACTGTTCCAGAGAATTCCTAGCGTAGATAACTATAGCACATGGCTACGCCCACACTGCACCTCCAATTGCTGTTGGTCCCATTATTGTAACAATCATTTATAGAGCCGTAAATATGCATGCTGCTAGCTCAATGCCAAAGAAATCACAGGTCACTGCTTTATGATCACAACACTGAAGAGTTGATAGGGCACATTAATGGCCACTACTTTGGACAGCATTTGACACATACCACACCACGGCACTTCCTGATACAAGGAAGTTCTAGGCTGTCTGCAAACTCAGGCAGACGTCCCTGCCACGGGTCACATCATGAAGGCTTTCCTTGAAACTCCAAAGGCCAGAGAGTGTTTCATTCTCCTTTCAAATGAAAACGGAGATAAGGAAGACCAAGCTGTCAGACTCATGGAGAAGCACCTGCCCAGCTCAACCTTTAGTAGTGACTGCCAAGTGCCAACATAGGCTTGGCATATCTACAATGGGTGCACTCCCCTAATTAAGAGTTGATAGATATCTAAATTGGCTTAATCACCATGGTGATACGTGCTCTGTCTATCTGGCTCTGCATCCTTGCAGGACTCCCCTCAGCTGTTTTCCTCCTCACCCGCAGGTGTGGCAGGGCCATTGGTTAAATTATGCAGCACTATAGACCCAGGGAGGTGCCCAGGTCACCTCCGGTTCAGGACAATCCCAGAGTTCCAGGATCTCTGCATCCAGGGTTTTAGCTCAACCCTCGTAGACTAGTCACAAACTCCAGATCCAGGTGAGACTGTCTCCCAGCGTCTGGGGATTTTTTTTTTTTTTTTTTTTAATTGAGATATACCTATCTCATAGAGCTGGAAGGGACCCCGAAGGGTCATCGAATCCAGCCCCCTGCTTTCACTAGCAGGACCAATTTTTGCCCCAGATCCCTAAGTGGCCCCCTCAAGGATTGAACTCACAACCCTGGGTTTAGCAGGCCAATGCTCAAACCACTGAGCTATCCCTCCCCCGTTCTGGCTCACCCAACAACTCTAGTGTAAAACCTTCCCCGAGCCAGGCCCCCAGTGAGAGGCTGCTATGTACATAGTAGACTCTCACCGGGGGCCCGCAATGTACATTGCTCCAGCCCATGTTACAGCAGTTTCCGGGCTGAAGAGTTCTTCCTGCCCTTTCTGCACTCCACAGCTCACACCATGCTGGACGGCAGGGCCTGCATTCCCACTATGGAGCCTTCCCCGCCAGGGTGGAGGGAGAATGTGCCGGGCTGAGGAGAGTGTCTGAGGATCAGAACCGATCACGTTAAGGCCTCATGTGCAGGGGCATGGCACGGAAGGCGCACCAGGCTCTGCCTCTGAGACGCAACGGGGGCATGCCCTTGCTTGTGGCTGGGGGGCATCTACAGCAAAGGGCCGCGCCGCACGCGGTGACACAGTGTTTTGGGTATGGGCTGCACAGGTCCCTGCCCCCACATGGCACATTTTATAGGAGCGGTTCCCCGTACCCACGCACAGCCCATGTGGGCGTGGCCACATGCCCTCGCCTAGGATTGGTGGGCGTGGCAGGACGCCATGCCCCTGGAAGGGTTTGTTGAGGCTTCTCCTTGGCATTTCCCCTCAACATGGTGGCCCAGAGCTGCATGCCTGGGCTTTTCTGGCTGCTAAGCGCACCCACCCTGAGCTGTACGTCACGGCAAGGTATTGGCCAGCTCTTCCCTTTCACTGTCCCTTCCGATGACAGACGTTCACTTTACAGCAACTCTGGGGCAACGATAGTGGAGCAGAACAGTCACCCACCTGTTCTGGTGTCACTGCCCCTTTATAAACCCTCCTCCGTTCGCTCAGGTAACTCCTCGTACAGAGACTTTAACCACATAGCAGCAATCCCCCTGCAGGCCTTGTGCGCTAGTCACCTCCCGGACAGCCACATGGCACCTTGCTCCCACGCGTAACTAGAGAGAGAATCAGGCCTCAAACAGTTACTCAGGCGACAGGCTGCTTCTCACAGACTTTAAGGCCAGAACCGACCATTGATAATCTAGTCCAGGGGTGGGCAAACTTTTTGGCCCGAGGGCCATATTGGGGTTGCAAAACTGTATGGAGGGCCGGGTAGGTACCTCCCCAAACAGCCTGACCGCGCCCCCTATCTGCCCCCTCCCACTTCCCACCCCCTGAATGCCCCCCTCAGAACCCTCCACTCATCAAACCCCCCCTGCTCCTTGTCCCCTAACCGCCCCCTCCCAGGACTCCCCACCCCTAACCGCCCCCCGGGAACCCACCCCCATCCAAGCCCCCTGCTCCCAGTCCCCTATCCATACCCCCCGACAGGCCCCCCTGGAACCCCACACTTATCCAATCCCCCCTGTTCCCTGTCTCCTGACTGCCCCCCCCAGAACCTCCGCCCCATCCAACTGCCCCCTGCTCCCTGCCCCTTATCCAACCCCCCCACTCCCTGTCCCCTCACTGCCCCCCAGAACCCCTCGCCCCTTATCCAACCCCCGGCACCCTTACCATGCTGCTCAGAGCAGCATGTCTGGCAGCCACAGCAGGCCGGAGTGGCTGCGGGGGAGGGGGGACAGCAGGGGAGGGTCCGGGGGCTAGCCTCCCCGGCCGGGAGCTCAAGGGCCTGGCAGGACGGTCTCGTGGGCCGTAGTTTGCCCACCTCTGATCTAGTCTGACCTCCTGCACGTTGCAGGCCCCAGAACCTCACCCACCCATTCCCGTGATAGACCCCTAATCTCTGGCTGAGTTACTGAAATCCTCAGATCATGATTTAAAGACATCAAGTTACAGAGAATCCACCATTTGCACTAGTTTAAACCTGCAAGTGACCCATGCCCCATGCTGCAGAGGAAGGTGAAAAACCAAGGGTCTCTGCCAATCTGAACTGGGAAGAAATTCCTTTCAGATCCCAACTATGGAGACCAGTTAGACCCTGAGCATGTATGTGCAACACCCATCAGACAGATACCTGGGAAAGAATTCTCTGTGGTAACTCAGATCCCTGCCCACCCACCCCCAATCTAGAGTCCCATCTCCTGCCATTGTGAATAAACTTTACAGGCGGTGTTAAAAAGATTTCCCCAGGACTCCACAGGAGTCTTATCCCTGTGTGGATAAGAAGCAGCCGTCTGCATGGGCCAGGGTGAGGAGGGCTTAACTCAACCTATTTCAAAGACTTCTGCTAATCTACAGCAATTTAGCACAGCCAGTATCTCCTCACACTCCTAGTCAAGTCAGCAGGACATTTTACAGAATCTGGTAAAGACCCACAGTGACCTACAAACAACAAAAGCAGAGACAAACCTGAGCTACAAACTTGGGATCCACCTGTCCTAAAGCTTGGGAGTTCGTTTGGACCAAGGGTTTGGGGTCAGGCTGATCTCTGAGCAACAGTTCCGATGGGTCAGGAGTTCCCCTCACAACAATCCCTAAGAGAGAGAGGAAGAGAGTCTTGTAGTACAGGCACTGGACCCGGTCCAGGAGACCTGGGTTAAATTCCTGGCTTTGCCACAGATTCCCTGTGTGGCCTTGGGCAAGTCACTTAGGTTATGTCCACACTGCACACTAAGCCCGGGCTCTGACTCAGGTTTGAGCCCAAACCACTTTTCCATCCACACAAATGAGCCTGGGTCGGGCCAGCGAGCATTCAGGTCCTGTGTCCTAAAACTCTGCTAGGGGCGTGGATCAGCGCCCAAGTCCCACTGTGACTCGGGTCCAAACCCTGTCATTTTGCAGTGTGGACACAGCTCACGCCACAGACCTGAGTCAGAAGATCTGCATAGTCGAGTATGGACGTATCAGTACGGCTGTGAGACCCTGGTCCAGAAATTGTAAACCCAGATTTCCAAGTCAGTGTGGACACTCCAGCTCGGGTTTGGGAACACAAAGTACAAGTCCACAGACCCGGGTGTACAATGCAGTAGACGTACCCACAGTCTCGGGGCTTGTCTGTACAAACTCTTAGCTCATGGCAAGCTGAGGTGGTAACTGCCTTGCCCTGGGCGTCTGCTGCGAACTAGAAGTTCCCTAGTGCAGTTTGGTCCACTCCTGTTCACAAGTGGAGTAGATCAAAGTGCATGAGGGAGCTTTTAGTGCGTGGCAGCAGGACCCACATGGACACGTAGTGCATGGCACACTAGTGCGAGGTAAACTGGCACCCCAGCTTGCCACAAACAAAAGTTCGTATAGACAAGCCCTCAGACCCTCAGGGCACGGCTGCACTGCGACAGAAGAACTGTGGCTGGCCCTGGTCACCTGACTCAGGCTGGCGGGAGGGCTATAAATCTGCAGTGTAGACATTCAGGCTCCCCCCTCGTAGGGTCCCAAAGCCCAAACGACTACACTGACATTTTATAGCCTCCCAGCCCAAGCCCCACGAGCCCGAATCAGCTGACTCAGGCCAGCCAGGAGCCATACTGGGGCTCCTTCATCACAGTGTAGACCAGGGGTTGGCCACCTTTCAGAAGTGGTGTGCCGAGTCTTCATTTTTTCACTCTAATATAAGGTTTCGCGTGCCAGTCATACATTTTAACGTTTTTAGAAGGTCTCTTTCTATAAGTCTATAATATATAACTAAACTATTGTTGTATGTAAAGTAAATAAGGTTTTTAAAATGTTTAAGAAGCTTCATTTAAAATTAAATTAAAATGCAGAGCCCCCCGGACCGGTGGCCAGGACCCGGACAGTGTGAGTGCCACTGAAAATCAGCTCATGTGCCGCCTTCGGCACGCATGCCATAGGTTGCCTACCCCTGGTGTAGACAGTACCCTCTGTTCCCCACCTGCAGAACGGAGATAATACTGCCTGTGTCTGTTTGCACTGTGACCTCTCCAGGGTCTGTCTCTTACTATGTGCACTTACAGCACCTAGCACAATGGGGCCCTGATCTCCGCCGGGGCCCCCTGCTGCTACCGTAACACAAAGAAACACAAGAAGCCCTGCTGACAGTCCTAACAGGCTGCGTGAGGGTACCTAGGTTACCTTCCCCTTGTCGGGGGCATGGGGAACCCCAGCGACGGCTCTTTTAAACAAAGGAACCAAGGTATCCTCAGTGGATGCTGACAATTTACACCTTCTCTCAGTGGGGGTTCCACCTGGGCCTGGAAAGGACAGAGGCTGTCTCTAAGCACCCCACATGCCTGCAGCATCCCCACAGAAGACAAGCAAGTCACAAGGATCCCCTGAGACTTACCCATGACAAGTAGGAGAATTTCATTTCCCCAGGCACTGGAGAAGTTTGCTTTTGATTACATCAGCCTCTCTCATGACCACTAATTCTGTTAACTCCCTCACTATAAATGTCACTAGAGTAACAGCACCCTGCTGTGAGACATGGCCAAGCAGAGCCTAGGAAATGATCAGCTGGGCAGCTTCATAGCCGCACGGGCTGATGCTAGACCCCAGCAACAGGTGCAAGGCACCTGGGCACCTTGCATAAGGGCTTGATCTTGCAACCTTCACCTGAGCAAGCCTCCCACTCACTTTGATGGGAGTTGTAACTTGCGTAAGAACTGCAGGATCAAGCCCTTAATTGCTTACTGGCTGCTTTGTAAGCCAGCCGGTACCCGCTGGAGCACTGTTCACACAGCCCTAGAAAACTGGTAAAACCAGCTCTGTGCAGCCTGACTACGCTGGGCTTTCCGGGACAAGGCCTTGCTAAGGAAGGCGTAGCTGCCAGAGGGTTTTTCTTGGGGCAAGAAGCTGCTGTTGAAGGCCTGGAGGGGCTGAATTTTTTTTTTTTTTTAAGGGATTCTCTCTGCCCTACAGTGGGAATGAGGGAGGGGACAGAACAGATCAGAAACTTTCAAGCAGCTGAGGAAAGGAAGGCCAAAGAATGTGGGTAAAACAGAGCCAGCTGTGTCCTGTATCCAGCCCTCAGACCAGACCCTTAGAAACAGTCTTCACTGCTCAGAAAGGTGTGTGCTTTAACGAGGCAGGGTCAGCCCTATACCTGTCAGAGGCTGAGCTCTCCTAGTCCTTTAGGGGGGAGGGATAGCTCAGTGGTTTGAGCATTGGCCCGCTAAACCCAGGGTTGTGAGTTCAATCCTTGAGGGGGCCATTTAGGGATCTGGGGCAAAAAATTGGCCCTGCTAGTGAAGGCAGGGGACTGGACTCGATGACCTTTCAAGGTCCCTTCCAGTTCTATGAGATAGGTATATCTCCATATATTATTATTTATACCTCACGGGAGAACTAACACGCCTTGTCTCCATCATGTTTTCACTTCCGGCTCACTCAGGGGTGTTCGTAACCCCCACACGGAGCACACACCTGGCTCAGCAGCCGACACAAAGCCACACACTAGGGTGCCTTATTAATCACAATTGGATGGTCATCGCATGACACTGTTATTATACTACCTAGCTCTTATGTAGCACTTGCCATCCAGTGATCTCAGTGCAACAAAGGAGGTCAGCATCATTATCCCTATTGTACAGATGGGGAAACTGAGGCAACTGGCGGTGAAGTGACTCACCTAATATCACCCTGCAAGTCATTCGCAGAGCTGGGAATAGCACCCAGCTCTCTCCTGAGTCCCAGTCCATCTATGCAGCACTGCCTCCAACAGAGCAGAGTTAAGGTTTTTTGGATCCTTACTATGAATTTCTTTCCTGAGCATAGTTGGATTGCTTTTAAGTGCAACTTTAACTCTAAATTTCCTGTGTTTATAATGCTTAGTTTGGGGATAATATCCCTGCAATGTTTGTTCACCCTTAAGTTACTGATACACACTCTCAACCTAACTCCATTTGAAGGTAATCTTTCTTCTGGGAATCTAGAGAGTTACAATTTACATGGTCCTCCCAAGTAACAACAGGAAAAACCCCTCTCTGTTCCTCAACGGGAGGGNCCGCACGGGCTGATGCTAGACCCCAGCAACAGGTGCAAGGCACCTGGGCACCTTGCATAAGGGCTTGATCTTGCAACCTTCACCTGAGCAAGCCTCCCACTCACTTTGATGGGAGTTGTAACTTGCGTAAGAACTGCAGGATCAAGCCCTTAATTGCTTACTGGCTGCTTTGTAAGCCAGCCGGTACCCGCTGGAGCACTGTTCACACAGCCCTAGAAAACTGGTAAAACCAGCTCTGTGCAGCCTGACTACGCTGGGCTTTCCGGGACAAGGCCTTGCTAAGGAAGGCGTAGCTGCCAGAGGGTTTTTCTTGGGGCAAGAAGCTGCTGTTGAAGGCCTGGAGGGGCTGAATTTTTTTTTTTTTTTAAGGGATTCTCTCTGCCCTACAGTGGGAATGAGGGAGGGGACAGAACAGATCAGAAACTTTCAAGCAGCTGAGGAAAGGAAGGCCAAAGAATGTGGGTAAAACAGAGCCAGCTGTGTCCTGTATCCAGCCCTCAGACCAGACCCTTAGAAACAGTCTTCACTGCTCAGAAAGGTGTGTGCTTTAACGAGGCAGGGTCAGCCCTATACCCGTCAGAGGCTGAGCTCTCCTAGTTACCTCACGGGAGAACTAACACGCCTTGTCTCCATCGTGTTTTCACTTCAGGCTCACTCAGGGGCATTCGTAACCCCCACACGGAGCACACACCTGGCTCAGCAGCCGACACAAAGCCACACACTAGGGTGCCTTATTAATCACAATTGGATGGTCATCGCATGACACTGTTATTATACTACCTAGCTCTTATGTAGCACTTGCCATCCAGTGATCTCAGTGCAACAAAGGAGGTCAGCATCATTATCCCTATTGTACAGATGGGGAAACTGAGGCAACTGGCGGTGAAGTGACTCACCTAATATCACCCCGCAAGTCATTCGCAGAGCTGGGAATAGCACCCAGCTCTCTCCTGAGTCCCAGTCCATCTATGCGGCACTGCCTCCAACAGGGCAGAGTTAAGGTTTTTTGGATCCTTACTATGAATTTCTTTCCTGAGCATAGTTGGATTGCTTTTAAGTGCAACTTTAACTCTAAATTTCCTGTGGTTATAATGCTTAGTTTGGGGATAATATCCCTGCAATGTTTGTTCACCCTTAAGTTACTGATACACACTCTCAACCTAACTCCATTTGAAGGTAATCTTTCTTCTGGGAATCTAGAGAGTTACAATTTACATGGTCCTCCCAAGTAACAACAGGAAAAACCCCTCTCTGTTCCTCAACGGGAGGCACGGCTCTCCTCCCTTGACACTACTAAGGAGAGGGAAGGGCTTTCCCAAATTACCTGAATGGCCTCTCCTGGCCTGGGTACTCAGACACTGTGCCAGAGCATTAGGACACTTGGTGAAGAAATAGGTTTAGAGTTACACTGCCTGGAATGATTAAAAGGAGCAGGATATAATTATATGGTGGGATAATAAATGGCACAAGTAATAAAAATTCACCACCTCTGGGCGTATCAGGGGATAGAAAAAGCCATTACATCGCATGATGCTTTCTAGGGGGGAAAAGTCAGTGTATTATTATCATAAACCACCTATAATGCACCATAAATATACATAGCACGTTTCCTCCAGAGTAGACCAAGGGCCAAGTCCAACTTCCACTGAAGATAACTGGAGTTGTATCGTCCAACAAACAGGTCCCATGCCCAGATCATCATCCAGCTAGACCCCCTGGTCAGTATGACTAGGCCTTGCAAAGGTATCTTCTCTAGCACTAAGGTTGCAGGCTCCCCAACCCCACAGTAATTCCAAGACAGGTACAGTGATTCGTAGCAGCAGGTTAATAAAAACCAGAAGGCAAGTGTCAATCCACATCGCCAGGGGGAAGGCTGGGAAAATAACAAGCTACATCTAAAGGGAAAGTAAAAGGAAAAAGATATCCTAGTCTCTTCCCAATAAAGAAAATATTTTTGGGGGCAGGTGGAGAAAAGCCCCTGCTGAAAGAAAAGAGGTGGAGAAGAGCTAGGTCAGAAGCATGAAGGTAGTAATTCCTGTTTCCATTGTAGTCAAGGGGAGTTACCCATATCCTGAGGCTGGAGAATCAGGCCTATTGTTTAACACAATGATTCTACTCCAGCAGAGGTTTGCTTTAGATTTAGCACAAGGTCAGTATTAAAGTGGTCCCAGCTACATACATAGCAACGAGGTGAATCAGAAAACGAAGAGCAGGAAAGGGCTAACTTTGCTGCAGTGGGGAATGGGAGGGACACACACAGAATCTCACCAGTGCAAATCAAGGTAGCTCCAAAGAACTCACTAGAGCTGCCCCCATTCTCCCCTGGTGCAATCCTGGCCCATTGTCTCTAATCAACCGGAAGTGCTTGAGTCAGGGTAGTGGGAGCAGCTCTCACTGCTGCATCCATGCACTGTCCAGGCCCCTAAAGCTATGTCTACACAGGGATAAAAACCTGTGATTGGCCTGGGTCTCCTGGGGCCTGGGCTCCAGGGCTGAAAAATCGCTGTGTAGATGCTTGGGCTGCAGCCTGAGCTCTGGGACCCTGCGAGGTTGGAGGTCTTTTATCCCTGTGTAGTAGATCAGGCCTTCTGCTGCCTCCCATGCTCCTAGGTCTTCCCACAAGGCTTTGGGATGCTGGGGAGAAAGCCTGCCAAACTAGCCCTGTGACACCAGAGCACAAGATAAGGATGTTCAGGACCCCATTCCCAGGGTCATATCCTATAGGATGCAGTTAGAGGAGGCTTCTTCTTGAGACAGTCATAAGATGTGAGGAGGGGCTGACAGCACGAAAGAGTTGAGGGGGGAAGGGAAGAGGCTGTCAGCTATCCCCCTGCTAGAGTTAAGGGATCTGACCCTGGGGATTGCACCCTCAGAAAGTTTGCAGATGACACTAAACTGGGAGGAGTGGTAGATATGCTGGAGGGTAGGGACAGGGTCCAGAGTGACCTAGACAAATTGGAGGAATGGGCCAAAAGAAATCTGATGAGGTTCAACAAGGACAAGTGCAGAGTCCTGCACTTAGCACGGAAGAATCCCAGGCACTGCTACAGGCTGGGGACCGACTGGCTAAGCGGCAGTTCTGCAGAAAAGGACCTGGGGTAGACAGTGCTCAGGGAACCAGGCGGGGAATCCTGGAAATAACCAGCTGTGAGCATGTAACTAGAGATTCTGTGGTAACTAACATGCATCAGTGGCCAGAGTTAGGGTTGCACTCAAAAGTCAGGGAAGGACAATCTGAACATTCTTTTGGGCCCAACCTAAAGCCTGGGAATCTATCAGGCTCTTAATGCGAGGAGGTTTTGTTTTTGATTTTCTAGGTGTTTTGTTGTTTTACAAAGAGGTAAAATCAAAGCCGTCCCTTAGCTAGGCGATGTGGCTGGACAAGTGAAATTACATTTGCACAATGCAAAGTCAGAAATGTAATATACCTTGAGCAGAAAGCTTTCCACGGTGCCCTTCCCTTCATGGGACATGCCGACCTTTATGTTCCGAAAGTGTGAATTTTGCTGCCTTCACAGATGTAAAGGGTCTCCTCCTAAATCGTTTCACGCATGCGCAGGCAGGCCCACAGGACCAGCAGCAGGAACGTGGGAGATCAGGGTTGATTGCCTGCTCTGCTACAAACTTCCTGTGTGACCTTGGGCATGTCACCTAGCCTGTCTTTGCCGCAGTTCCCCCTCTGTAAAATGGGGATAACAGCACTTCCATAACCTCACAGGGGTGTTGGGAGAATGAATGCATTAAAAGATTGTGAGGCACTCAGATACCGCAGTAATGGGAGCCATATGACAACCTTAGACAGATGGGCAGTTCAGGGACTCCATATTCAATTCTGGTATAATAGCACCTCTGACTGCGCTTGCTACTATAAAAGCCAGGCACAGACTAAATAATTTGGGGAAAAGGGCAGCAGCAAGGTAGTGGTTTATCTAGCAAAGGGACCTCAGAAGAAATGCAGGGGAAAGTCAATGGGGTGGGGAGGCCATTGCTAGCACAATACAGTCCTGGCCCAGCAGCCTAGCAGACCATTGATCGGTCTGTGAGAAGTTTCACTTCCTCACACAAGTCACCAAAATGGCCTGTTAAGTCACCATCCAAACAGGCTACCTCAAGAATAACCCAGCCCTGTATTTTCAGTTTCACCTCTGTTGTGCCCTTCGTCTAGGCAGATCTCTGGCAGAAGAGAGTGGAGGAGCAGAGAAAAGGAGTCTGGACAAACAGCGCATGTTTCAAAAAATGTCCAGTGCATGTAGGAATAACTATTACCCTACTAGTCAAACAAATAAGAAGCATGCATGTAATATGTGCATAGCTAGAGAACAAACACGTAATATACTGGTGTGCGTGTGCATGCAAGCATGCACATGTGCACAAACTGCTGCCCTCTACAGCACATATTTATAACTATTCAACTTTGGGTCATAGACCCTGTACTGCTAACAGCTAATGGAGATTCTCCTTTAGCTCAGCTGAGTGCTACAAAGTACACCAACTGCACCTCTTCCAAGGAACAGTCCTGCAAGGTGCGGAGTGTAATCACCTCCCTGGAGGGGCCCGTCAACAGGGATCAAACCCTGGATCTTTAGCTTCAAAGCACAGATTCTACAACTTAAGCAGAAGGACTAACTTCATTAGCTGTGAACAGCAGCCAGTGGCCTTTCTCGGTAGATCTGCCACGCAGCTGGACAGACACACACCTGGCCAGCATGCTACACTGACTGCCCACCCACAGAAGTTGATAGGAGCCAAGGGAGCTCTGCATCTTCCCAGATCAGGTCCCTGGTTCTTAGCTCTGTGCCAGCTCTTTTGTCTTTGACCTTCCATCATGACTGCCACCAAGGGTCCAACCCTGGGATGATCTGGCTGCAGGCACTCGCAGCAGCTGGCGTGGTCACTTGTGCACGTAATTCCAGCCGGAGTAATCTGTTACCTAGAGAGAGGATTGCCTTGTGCTGACTCAAGCACAGAGGCAGCCACATGGAAGATCGCTATGCTAACAGGCGGCAGCACATACAGCAAGGCGCTCTGAAACCACTACGGGTTACACAACAGCCTAGCAATAAAATCGGGCAGCTGGAACACCGCCACCTGCCAGATGAAACACCAGCTCAGCCATGTGACGACACACACACACGCCCCTGCCCCTTTCCGGAAACGTACCTCTTTTCAGAGTGGTCCACGAGCACTTTCCCTGTCCCTGTCCTCCTCCCTACTCCAGCCAGACAGATGCAGCAAGAAAAAGCAGCCAGAGAATTTTAACAGGAATTTTCCTGCTCACTGCCCTGCTTTTACCTCTGTTTCATGGCTGATTATCCACCCCCACCCCATCCCCAAACAAACTGCTTACTTTCCTGCACCACAAGGCTCAGAACACTGAGGAGCGAATACTATGGCACCCCCTTAGTCAGTCAGTCCTGCTCTCAGTGATAAATCCGAGTGCCAAACATGTAAGCCACACCCTTACCCCCCTTCAGGACATGCAAGGCAGGTAAATTAGCTGTGTGCATTTGTGCCTGTGATCCCTACAGAGCAGGCAGCGTACCTGGCTCCTAGATGTCTAAGGGGAAGTCTATCTGAGGCTTCTTCGCCAAAAGTTTCCCTCTGGCTCAGCTCACCAGCAGTAGCAGGGTTGGTGCAGGGTCCAGGCAGCTCCTGGCTTTAACTACCAGGGGCCTGACTTTCAGAGGTGTCCCGCACCTGCAGCTCCCACTGACTTCAGCTGGAGGTGGGGGCGCTCGGCACCTCTGTGAATAGACCCCTGGTCAGAGCAGGCTGAAGCAGCAGGACCCATTCTTGCCCTAACACAGGGCAGTGCATGGGGGTCTCTGGGTGGGTATTTACATTCGGCTTTTTTGCCAAAAATGTCCCCCCGTAGCTAGCCACGGCACAGTGCCACCATTGGCAGGAGTGCAGGTGCCACCAGTGACACAGGGGCGCCCACACAGCAAAAAACGACTCGCAGCAGCAAGTCTCGGAGCCCGATCAACTGACTCGGATGTCAGAGCCCGGGCTCGGGCTCCAGCCTGGAAACCCAACGAGGGGGGAGGGTCTCGGAGCCTGGGCTCCAGCCCGAGTCCAAACGTCTGCACTGCTATTTGTAGCCCCACGGTGGACTCTCAAGACTCCCTGCCTTGGGGTGTTTCTGCTGTGTAGACGGACCCAGGAGGCTAAGGCCCCGATTCAGCAATGTACTTAAGCAGGTGCTTAACTTGAAGCACATGAGCACTGTTGACTTGAGTGGGAATACTCATGTTTAAAGTTAGGTGCTTAATTAGCTATGCCTGTTCCTGAATAGGAGACCTCTGGAGGCAGGGGATTCTCATCAGCAGAGGGCCCTCAGCTCTGAGACCTCTCCCCCATCATCACCCAGAACTGCTGCCCCTCACCACTTTTGCCCAAGCATCATCTCCTTGTGTTCTGCAGTCCAGCTGGGTGTGGCTGGCATGATGATGGCTGTTGCCTCCTGTAGGTAGTTGATACTGTTGACACATTTGGAAAAGGCTCCTGCAGCAAGGCGGGCATATGAAATCCCTGTGCAAACACCAGCAAGACCACTTACTCCAAGTTCTCTTGCTCTGCATGTGCCTATGGTCTCAGGCTAAGGTGAAATGACCTGCATTTTGACAGGGGAGTTCAAGTAAAGACCCTAACCCAGCACCCGCCAGCCTGCCGGAGCCCAGAGAGGAGGCAGAACACCTGCATGCATCTGAAGAAGTGGGTTTTTTAACCCATGAAAGCTTATGCCCAAATAAATCTGTTCGTCTTTAAGGTGCTACCGGACTCCTTGTTGTTTCTGCTGCTCCCTGTGGCTCCTGCGGCGTGACAGGCACGCTGCAAACTTGGGAACACATGGAAACCCAACCTGAGAACCCACAACCAGCGGCAGAAGAATAGACACGGGGGGATGCTCCCCTCCCCACTTGGAGCCAGGCAGGCACCAGACTCCGCATTTCTCTCTTCATTCGCCTTGAACACTGGCTCTTTAGGGGGAAAACACCCCCCTCCCACCACTTCCAGCCATATCCCCCGCAAGGCAGCCAGGCACCCCCACACCCACACACCCCCTGCACCTGGAGGAGGATTTGTAGGCTGGGGGAGGGACACCCCATGCCAATGGAAACACGCTGGATCCTGCAGCAAACCCTTCAATCTCCATGCCACTTCCCCACTGCGGTGCGTTTCCCCAGCTGGGCGCTCGTGCCTGGGTCTGCTGCCCAGAGTCGGTGGCCCTGCGAGAGCAGAGCTCCGCCCGCCCCCGCTGTGCGTCTCACCTGCTGGCTGGGCTCGTTCCGCAGCAGAGCACCCAGCGGCGGCCAGATGTTGCCTGCGCTCTGCCGCGGGAACGCCGTGTGCCCGCTCCAGGCAGCAGCACCGCCCGGCCTCCACGGGGAGGGGCTGCCAAGGGGGTGGGGAGGCAGCTTGCGCCTGCGCTGGCTGAGACTCATTCCCAGGGAGGGAGCCTAGCCTGTGTCTCTCTCTCTCCAGGGAGGCTCTGGTGCAGCAGTGGGGGCTGGGACAGTGACCGCCCCCTTTTTACAGCTGGTCTGAGCTGGGATCTAAGGTCGCTAGTCTGGGGGGTCTGAAGTGGGGGAGATGAACTGAAAGTTGATTTCAGCGAGGCTGTTGGCACCGTCCCACGTGACAGGCTCCCAGGCACACTAGGGAAATGAGATCTAGATGCAATCTCCACAGCAGGGTGAAGGACCGGACTCAAAGAGTAGTTAGTGGGTTTGCTGCCAAACCGGGAGGATGTGGTGGGGTCCCACAGGGGTCTGTCCTGGGGCGGGACTATTCACTGTTTTCATGAATGACTTGGATAATTAAGTGGAGTGTACACTTCTAAAATATGCACATGACACCAAACGGGAAGGGGCTGCAGGCCTGTTGGAGGAGAGGATTGCTATTCAAAATGTCCCTGAGAAATTGGACAATGGGTCTGAACGATGAAATTCAATAAGTGCAAGTGAAAGATGCTGCACTTAAGAAGGGGGGAAAAATGCGATGCACAATTACAAAATGGCAGGGTGGATTTGATTTAAATCACTAGTCAGGATGACTCGATTTAATCATGGATTTCTACAGAAAGGTGCATTCTGGAATATGCTGCTCAAACAGTTGCACTTTTGTTTCTACTGCCTCTCGCTCCCTCCTCACATTTATCTCCAGACTTCTTCTCCTTGTCCAGATCTATTCCGCCCCCACCAATCTTCTCTTCATTGAACTTTTTGAAACTGTGCACTTTTAGAGAGAGGCAAGGGATTGACTCTGTGTACACAAATTTGCAGAGGGACAATAGGGTTGAGGTCTGTTATTTCTCACATCTATGTATTATTTATTTATTTATTTTAAAACATTTTTGCTGTTAACAAGCATGTTATCTCTGGAGACGCAAACCCACAGTTTGAGAACAGCAAAACTAAGCATCTCTGATGGTATCTTCTAGACTGAGCACTGAGTCCCATTGGGTAGATAGAAAGATTAAACTAAATAATCTATACAGAAGCCCCTGGAACCCCATAAGATTGGGTCCCAAATCCATTAACTATTGGAACTCATTTACAAAACTTTTCTTAAACATTACATGAATATATTGTATCATACTATAGAATTAAAAATTATAATCCCTATTCCATGATGAGATATCTTTGAGCTATAATGTATCTTAATTAAAAATATCTTAAAATAGGTTTCTTCCTCAAAAAGCATTTTATTAAAAAAATCCAATTTAAATTTAAAAAATCCGATTTTTTTTTTTTTTTTTTAAAATAATTGTTATCCACCCTGCAAAATGGGGAATAACTATCGAGGTGGTAGCACTGCTGAAAAGGATTGGGGGCGGGGCCATAGTGGATCACAAATTGAACTGAGTTGCAAAAATAGCTAATGTACTGGGGTGTATTAACAGGAGTGGGGTGCATGTAAGATACAGGAGTTAATTGTCTTCCTCTTATTGAGGTCGCAGGAACAAACCATCCTGATATGCAGAAAGAAGAGCAAATATGGCAGGCGACCAGCTTGGCTTAACAGAGAAATCTTCCGTGAGCTTAAACACAAAAAGGAAGCTTACAAGAAGTGGAAACTTGGACAGATGACTAGGGAGGAGTATAAAAATATTGCTCGAGGATTCAGGGGTGTAACCAGGAAGGCCAAAGCACACTTGGAGTTGCAGCTAGCAAGGGATGCGAAGGGTAACAAGAAGGGTTTCTACAGGTATGTTAGCAACAAGAAGGAGGTCAGGGAAAGTGTGGGACCCTTACTGAATGGGGGAGGCAACCTAGTGACAGATGATGTGGAAAAAGCTGAAGTACAGTGGAATCGCATCATAGGCGCATTAACTTACGCGATTTTAACTATACACACTCAGCAAAACAAAACAAAAAGAGAAAAATAACAATTTAAATACTGTACCTGTAGTGCGGGCGATTCTGCCCGCCATTCCACTCAATGAGCGTTTGACTATACGCGATTTTCGCCTTACGCGCTGACTTCAGAACCTAACCCCCGCGTAAGATGCGACTCCCCTGTACTCAGTGCTTTTTTTGCCTCAGTCTTCACAGACAAGGGCAGCTCCCAGATTGCTGCACTGGGCAGCACAGTATGGGGAGGAGGTGAGCAGCCCTCAGTGGTGAAAGAACAGGTTAAGGACTGTTTAGAAAAGCTGGACATGCACAAGTCCATGGGGCCGGATCTAATGCATCTGAGGGTGCAGAGCCTGGGAGTTGGCTGATGGGATTACAGAGCCATTGGCCATCATTTTTGAAAACTCGTGGCAACTGGGGGAGGTCCTGGACAATTGGAAAAAGGCTAATGTAGTGCCCATCTTTAAAAAGGGGAAGAAGGAGAATCCGGAGAGCTACAGACCAGTCAGCCTCACCTCAGTCCCCGGAAAAATCATGGAGCAAGTCCTCAAAGAATCCATTTTGAAGTGCTTGGAGGAGAGGAAGGTGATTAGGATCCAGTCAACGTGGATTCACCAATGGCAAGTCATGCCTGACCAACCTGATTGCCTTCTATGGTGAGATAACTGGCTCTGTGGATATGGGGAAAGCGGTGGATGTGATATATCTTGACTTTACCAAAGCTTTTGATACGGTCTCCCACAGTATTCTTGCCAGCAAGTTAAAGAAGTATGGATTGGATGAATGGACTATAAGGTGGATAGAAAGCTGGCTAGATCATCAGGTTCAAAGGGTAGTGATCAACAGCTCGATGTCTAGTTGGCAGCCGGTATCAAGCCAGTATCAAGGGGTCTGTCCTGTGGCCGGTTTTGTTCAACATCTTCATTAATGACCTGAATGATGGGATGGATTGCACCCTCAGCAAGTTTGCGGATGACACTAAGCTGGGGGAAGAGATAGATACGCTGGAGGTAGGGATAGGATCCACAGTGACCTAGACAAATTGGAGGATTGGGCTAAAAGAAATCTGATGAGGTTCAACAAGGACAAGTGCAGAGTCCTGCACTTAGGACGGAAGAATCCCATGTACTGCTACAGGCTGGGGACCGACTGGCTAAGCAGCAGTTCTGCAGAAAAGGACCTGGGGATTACAGTGGACGAGAAGCTGGATATGAGACAACAGTGTGCCCTTGTTGCCAAGAAGGCTAACAGCATATTGGGCTGAATTAGTAGGAGCATTGCCAGCAGATCGAGGTGTTATACCAGGGGTCTCAAACACGCGGCCCGCGGGCCGCATGCGGCCCGCGAGCTCGTCCCGGCCCCCCCACGTTTACCTGGCCGGCCAGCACCGGGGGCAGGGCAGGCTCCCTGCTTGCCTGCCCTGCCCCCGGTGCGGGTCGGGCCGGAGCCCGCCCCCCGCACTACTCCTGCACCCCGATCCCCTGCGCTGAGTCCCCTGCCGCACGCCGACCCCCCGCTCTGAGCCCCCACTGCACCCCACACCCCTCCTGTGCCCCCTGGGGGCAGGGAGGGGGCATAGTTGGGGTGGGGATTTCAGGGAAGGGGCTGGAATGGGGGCAGGGAAGGGGTGGGAAGAGGCGGGGCAGGGGCGGGGCCTCATGGGAGGGGTGGGGTGGGGGCGGGGCCGAGGGCGGGGGGGGGGGAGGTGTCAGTAAATGCGGCCCTCGGCCCAATGTACTAGTCCTCATGTGGCCCTCGAGGTCATTTGAGTTTGAGACCCCTGTGTTATACCAACAAAATAAAAACCAGCAGCATCTTATTAAAGGGGATAAGGCAAAATGCCACGTTTATTGTGAATACAGAAAGGATCATAGTAAGCAGTCAGTTATAGCTGTAACATTCCATTCAATTTCACATTCATTCACACATTCATTCATACACACACAGGTTCCGCAAGGTTGTTATCATAGTTACCAGCCTTAGAGTTGCTCGTGCCAAGTCACTGGCCAGGTGGCCTGGATGCGAGGATGGAGCCGAGTCTTGTCAGATGCGCATCCGATGCTCCTGGAGGGTGGTTGCAGAACCAGACTCAAAGTTCTCAGTCTTCAGAGTCTGTCTTTATAGGGATTCATCCTCATTCAAATCTATCGGGTTTGCTTTGTCATGCTGCTCTCACGTTTGAAGTGATAATCAATCACTGTTCTTACGTTTGAAGTGATAGTTCATCATGCAGATGGCCCAACAGTGACAGCTTGTTGTTATCTTGTTCTTTCGTCCTTGGGGCAGTTGGGGATGGATTCCGGTTTCCCCTTCGGGGTCATCCGGTTATCTCCATCCTGCGGCGGAATGTTCCTGGGTATTTATTATTTATTAGGCTGGCACTTCAACCTTTTATTACTCATTCAAACTTACATTTACAATCACACCCTATTTCACTTAACATAACTATTCTCAAATCATTGGGGCATGACAGACTCCAATGAATCCATGCCACTTGTCACACATGAAAAGAAAACAAGCAAGATAGGAATGTAAAAGTGGAGGAACAACAAATCTTGTTCCCGAGTTTAGAAAAAAACATTTGTAACGTGTTATCTTATCACTTTTAGGACAAACTCTTTGTCTCTGAATGTTTTTCTACAATTAGCACAGACCTTGCACACTGGCAGGCCTGTTTCAATTAGCACAAACTCAGCAGGTTGAGAGAGCAGGCTGAGAGATATATTTCTTTCTAATGGTCAGGCCAAATCCAGGGTCTGCTCTGGAATCATTCTTTCTTACATTTTCCACAACATAAATGTATTAATTATTACTTTTAATCCAACAGAGGGAAGTGATTATTCCCCTCTATTCGGCACTGGCGAGGCCACATCTGGAGTATTGCGTCCAGTTTTGGGCCCCACACTACAGAAAGGATGTGGACAAATTGGAGAATGCTTAGGGGGCTGGGGCACATGACTTATGAGGAGAGGCTGAGGGAACTGGGGATATTTAGTCTGTAGAATAGAAGAGTGGGGGAGGATTTGATAGCAGCCTTCAACTACCTGAAGGGGGGTTCCAAAGAGGATGGAGCTCGGCTGTTCTCAGTGGTGGCAGATGACAGAACAAGGAGCAATAGTTTCAAGTTGCAGTGGGGGAGGTCTAGGTTGAATATTAGGAAACACTCTTTCACTAGGAGGGTGGTGAAGCACTGGAATGGGTTACCTAGGGAGGTGGGGGAATCTCCATCCTTAGAGGTTTTTACAAAGCCCTGGCTGGAATAATTTAGTTGCGGTTGGTCCTGCTTTGAGCAGGGAGTTGGACTAGATGACCTCCTGAGGTCTCTTCCAACCCTAATCTTCTATGATTCTATGGTTCTTCTATGCTTGGCATGGGGGAGGCCTCAGCTGGAGAACTGTGTACAATCCTGGGCATCACAGTTTAGAAAGGATGTGGACAAATTGGAGAGAGTCCTAAGGAAAGCAACCAAAAATGATAAAAGATTTAGAAAACCTGGCCTATGAGGAAAAGTTAAAAACCTGGGCACGTTTCGTCTTGAGAAAAGAAAACTGAGAGAATCTCATAACAGTCTTCAAATCTGTGAAGGGCTGTTACAAAGAGGACAGTGATCAATTGTTCTCCATGGCCACTGAAGGTAGGACAAGAAGTAATGAGTTTAATCTGCAGCAAGGGAGATTTAGGGTAGATGTTAGGAAAAACTTTCTAACCCTCAGGGTAGTTAAACTCTGGACTAGGATTCCAATGGAGATTGTGGAATCCCCGTCATTGGAGGTTTTTAAGAACAGGTTGGACAAACACCTGTCAGGGATGGTCTAGGTTTACTTGGTCCTACCTCAGCACAGGGGGGCTGGACTTGGTGACTTCTTGAGGTCCCTGGCAACCCTACATTTCTATGGAAAGCACGCCCAGGATGATCTTTGCAGGATACACAGAAGAGAGAAGCCCAAAATCTCATATAAAACCAGGAACATACAAGAAGGGGAGTAACTGGGGATCCAGCACATGGGCAAAGGCTGCAAATTCCCATCAGGAATTCACTGGCAGTGGAAAGTTATTATTTCATTGGTATTATGGGAGCAACTGCAGGCTCCAGCTGGCTTTGTGCTGTATAAACAGATAGCATGTGCCACTCCCTGCCCCAAGAGTTTACAATCTAAACAGACAAGCCCAACAAAGGGTGGGAGGAAGGAAAGATCATCACCCCCATTTTAGAGCTGGGGAACTGACACAGAGAGACTAAACGACTTGCCCAAAGTCCCACAGTGAGGGATGGCAGAGGCAGAAATTGATCCCAGCCCAGCGTATTAGCCACCAGACCAACCTTCCTCGGACAAAGTGTTTGCAAATGAACCAGCACTAACAAACTCGCCTGTCATGTCGGGATGTTTGCACAGGCAGACCAGCCTTGCATAGCTGATATGAAAATGGACAGGCCAAGAATCCAAATATACCCCAATGGTGGAGGATAATGAATTCAACCATCAGAACACACCCACTCACCGCAGAACAGAGGTGAGCTAGTACTATCTTGTAAGGCTGCAACCGTTGTAACTGGTATAGTGGACAAAGCCTGGAGTACGGCGCCTGGTGCAAGATCTGAGGCCTGAACCAGAGGCTGGGAACCCAAGTCAGGCCACGTATTAAAGCAAATGCTTATAAGTTCACTGTTCAGTACAGGAACTCGGCAAAGTTGCCTCTAGTGTACTAGGCACTAGATATTTACATAAATCTATTCCAACTAGTACAGATACATCCCAATCTAGAACAAGATAAAGTGGTCTGACAGAATAACGGATAGGGGTGTTTTCTCCAAGATATCAGGAACAAGGGGAGGTAAACAGATGTCATGAACCTGAGTCTGTGGTCTTTCTTTATGAATAACATCCAGGACTGCTGGAGAGAGAGCAGGCTGCCTTATCTGCTGTTAGTAGTGATGCTCCAAGGACAAGCACTGGGCAGCCTGAACAGCATTACCGAGGCAATGACATTCCAGCCTTCAGCACTGAACACCACTGGGCTAATGATTCCAGGTCCTGAAGTTGATCGTGGCGCCCCATGAATGCCACAACTAGTGCTTGTGGGACAATCCCAGAAAATCTGGAACCGGTAGCAACTCTGCCAACACAACCCTCTCGCCAGACACTGGTTCCCGCTTCATTAGCTGTAAGGCAGAGCCTTAGACTGGAGTTTCTAGCCCATGTAGCTGTACTAAATGGACTCCAGCTACCACCGTAATAATCAGAGAAATAAGAAACAGAAAACCCCTTTTACGACATCTACAAAAAGTAACCCGATGAATAGCATTATATGGGCGGCAGTGAAGCCTAGAGGATAGAGCACTGGACTGTGACTCATGAGGTCTGGGTTCTATTCCCAGCTTTGCCACTGAACTTGGGCAAGTTGCTTTGCCGCTCTGTGCCTCAGTTTCCCCCATCTTGTAAAATGGGGATAATGATACCGCCCTCCCTTAGTGCGTTGAGATCTGCTGATGAATTGCACTGTATAAGAGCCATTTACTATTATAAATGATGAATTATTATAATAAAGCATCAGTAAGACAATTATAAGTGAATGAGATTAGATCTTGGCCAGAGCAGGATTGTTCCAAACGGCATACTGTGATGAACAGGCTACCACTGCCCTCTGCTGGATGAAATCGGATGGTTTTCCTCTATGTTGTGGGTCCTATGCTGCTAACAGCTAATGGAGATTACCACCTCAAGAGGTATCCAAAGTGAAATCTTTGCAATGATGGTGAGGAGAGAACTCAGATCTTTCTCTTCCAAGGAGACATACTGTGCAGCACATCGACAACCCAGGACTAGTGGAAGTTTTGCCATTGATTTAAGTGGAAGTGGGATTCAGTCTTGATCTTGTCTTGTCCACTCTAGTTTTTAAGATGGCAAGCAATGGAGCTTCCATCTCTTTTCGCAGGAGACTATCCCACTGTAGAAATGGTTTGGAAAGTAAAGAAGAGTCTATAATCCTGCTCGTCATCTTTCCCTCTGTCCCCACCCTCCTGCTGGCAAAACAAATACATAAAAATGATATACACACACGTCTGAGGTTTTGTTCTGAAATTTCAAGTCTTTTGTTTTTATCCTTTTTCCCGGAATATCCCACTGAGAAGGACGAGCTTCCGGCTGAGAAAAGCCACTGGCGCCTCCCTGAACCCTACTCCTGCAAACTTAAAGCAGGAACTGCACTCAAGCCCCTATTCAACATGACAGCCCCATCCAAGACAATAAGACTTGAAGATAGGCACATGCCAGCGGTGCTGGAATGGGGCGGGGGGGGGCTATGCCTCCCCCAAACTGCACCCATGGGCATCCCCAGCCCTGCTGCTCTGGGCGCCGGAAACCATGTAGGCGCATGACGGCTCTTGAGGCTTCCCTTTGCTTCCCTGTCATTTTCTGCAGGGAAACAAAGAAATCTGTGGAGGGACCTGAATTCTGCGCCCACGCAGTGGCACAGAATTCCCCCAGGAGTAGTTTGTACAGCACCTAGTGCATTGGGATCCTGGTCCATGAAAGGGACTCCTAGGCACTACGACAACACAAATAACATGTAAATGAAAATTATTGTGATGTCCTGTTGCTTCGGAGCAATGTACAAATGTGCCTACGAAGAGGCCAAATGAAGATGGTGGAATGTTGTTCAGTAGGGAACGGTAAGAGATATGATCACTTAAACACTAACCCATAAAAGGGGTTAATAGTAGTAATAGGGAAAAACCAGAGTTAAGCCCAAACATGAGATAAGGCAGAGGGGTGGTAGTCAGCAAGTGATTCATTCAGCAAATACAAGGGCGTTTCACTGTTACTTCAGGGAGTTTAAAGAATCAAGGAACCAGGTTTCTTCTTCCTTCCCTGAGGGGGTTTAGGTTGGATATTAGGAAAAACTTTTTCACTAGGAGGGTGGTGAAGCACTGGAATGGGTTACCTAGGGAGGTGGTGGAATCTCCTTCCTTAGAGGTTTTTAAGGTCAGCCTTGACAAAGCCCTGGCTGGGATGATTTAGTTGGTGTTGGTCCTGCTTTGAGCAGGGGGTTGGACTAGATGACCTCCTGAGGTTCCTTCCAACCCTGATATTCTATGATTCTATGAATAAATATTTGTTGTCCCCGTTGGCTCTGGGGTCATAGCAAGAGCCCCAAAGGCCCGAGTCTCCTCACAGCTGTTTTAGAGCAGTGTCACTCCATTGGTTTAGGAGAGTGATTTCTGAACGACCCTGGTATGACAGAGGAAAATCAGGCCCTGCACAGCCATAGGAATTGCCATTCTGGATCAGGCCAAGGAACCACCTCGTCGGATATCCCGTCTCTGACAGGGGCAGCACCAGAGGCTACAGAGGAAGGTGCCAGAACCCTGCAGTGCTAGCTATGGAATAATCTATTGGGAACCAGAGGATCCTCGCCAGCCCAGGGAGCTTGGCAGCGTAAGATGGGACTTACTTTGGGCAGGTCACACTTAAAACGCTGCAGTGGTGCCACTGTAGCACTTCAGAGAAGACGCTACTACACTGACGAGACGAGAGAGCTTCTCCCATCGGCGTAGTTAATCCACGTCCTCGAGAGGAGGTCGCTATGTTGATGGGAGAAACTCTCCCACTGATGTAGCGCTGTCTATACCAAGGGATAGGTCGGTATAACTGCGTTGCTCATTGGCCCCGAGCGACGTAGTTATACCAATGTAAGTTTGTAGTGTAGACCTGGCCTCATATAGGTTCCAGACCCCTCCCACCGCCAGCAACCTTTGCGAGCATTGGTGGTTAACGACAGCCAACTGGACCATACCCTACTCCTGATTTCCTGGGGTAGTCCACTGCCGACTGCTACTTCTCGGTGTACTTGGGACCAGATCCTGAAAGGTATTGGGACTCCTAACGTCTATTGAAATCAATCAAGCAATTAATGATTATTATTATTTTGAGAATCTGGGCCTTGGTTGTAGTTTTTTTAACACCCGGTGGCAGTTCATTCTGTCACTCCTACGCACAAGGGACGTTTCTTCTTAAGCCGCATTAGTTAGAGGTTGGTTTATGCCCTGTGGGTTTATAGCCCTTCCAAAACTCTTGGGCCAAGACAAAGAGCAACTAGTGATCTTGGGTATCTTGATGCTACTTCACACACCTTAAAGGGGCCTGGTTTTCTGAGGGCAAGAGTCCCGCTCTTTCTGTAAATCAAGCCCCTTTGAGGAGTCTCAAGCTGGGCAACCAAACTCACCAGCCACTTGTGAAAATCCTGCCCCATTGGTTTTGTATTTTGGTTTTGTTTAAAGCCTTGCTATTGTATCTCTGGCTGGTTTTGTTATCCATATAAATCTCCAGCCCTTTTTGGCATCCCGCTAAGGTAAAGATTAAGCATGTTTGCTTTTTCCAGCCAGTCCCAAGGGACATCTGTCTGCATCTCAAAAACCACACCCCCAGTAAATAATACTAACATTTAGCAATTATGCAGCTATTCTAGCTTTCATGTGCCATCAAATTCACCCATGCAGAGGGCCAGCACAAGACCTGTGCACCATTTAAGTTCTCAAAGTAGGGCCTTCTGCACATGGGGTGAATTTCAGCCACAAGTATTTGGTCTTCTTTCGTAGATTTTAAGGCCAGAGGGAACTATCAGATTTTCTAGTCTGGCTGTCTGCATTACACAGGCCAAAGAATAAAGCACATCTTTCAGAAAGACATCCAGTTTTGATCAGAAGATGTCAAGAGATGGAGAATCCACCACTTCCCTTAGTAGTTTGTTCCAACGGTTAATCATCCTCACTGTTAAAAATACTTCTGAAGCTCACTGAGCTGTTTGCCTCAATAGAATCCCATAGACCATCAGTGAGAGGTGGGATGGTCCAGTGGTTAGGGCACTAGCCTGGGAAATCCAGGTTCAATTCCCTGCTCTGTTGCAAACTTCCTGTGTGACCTTGGGCAAGTCACTTAGCCTCTGTGCCTTAGTTCCCCATGTATACAATGGGGATAATAGCACTGCCCTACCTCCCAAGGTGTTGTGAGGATAAATCCATTAAAGATGGTGAGGTACGATGGTGATGGAGGCTGTAAAACAGGGGAAGTGCAGAATTTATTTTCTTCTATCTATAAAGGGATATATAGGGCACAGTTCCCTAGTCACTTGATTTATTTCAGCAGGCACTCAGATGCTCTGGTGATGGGAACGACAGACATACCGAGGCAGAGGGATTTATGTATTTATTGCTGATCATTTAAACGACTCCCCCTCTAGAGCTTGTCACTTGCCTGATTCTGAATTATTTGCTGTCAAGAATAGATGTTTAAGAAAAGTAAGTGCTAGGCAAGGTCATTCCAGGTGATGTTGCATCACTCATTGCAAAGATAACGGATTAATTGCTTTCTCCACCGAAGCCACCAGTACCAAAAGAGCAAGAGAGTTACATGCAAAGGCCAGAAAACTGCAGCAAGGAAAGCATCTTGTTAGAAGCAGCTCTTGGATGAGTAATGAAATTTCTGGCCCCCAGCCTGCGCAGAGAAAATTCTTAGATGAGACCGTTATGATCATCAGTCTGACCTCCTGCGTAATGCAGGTCATGGATCTCCGCCTAGTGCTTTCTGCAATGAACCCATGAACTTGTGGCTGAACAACAGACTGTCTTACAGAAAGACATCCAATCTTGATTTAAAGACTCCAAATGATGGAGAATTTACCACATCTCTTGTGAAGCTGTTCCAGAGATTAATTACTCTGATTGTTGAAAATGTGTATCTCATTTCCAGTTGTGATTACTTCAATTCCCAGCTCTTGGATGTTGTTCTGCCCCCTTTTTTTTTTTTTTTTGGTAGACTTAAGAGCAGTTTAGTATCAGCAATCTTCAGCCCATATTAAACGGAAGAGTTTATTGAAGAAAACAACTGCAAACTAAGGGCTGGGCTATTCTGAAAAGTTATATTGGCATAGCTCCGTCTCTCAGGGGTTGAAAAATCCACACCCTTAAGAGACTTAGGCTTTGTCTACACTGCCAATTGAACGACAAAACTTTTGTCGTTCACAGGTGCTTAAAAAATCCCCTCTCCCCCTCCCCAAGACAAAAGTTTTGCCATGGCAAGTGGCAGTGTAAATGGCTCTTTGTCGGCAGGAGCACTCTCCTGTCGACAATGCGAACCCCGCTCATAGGGGGTGGAAGTATTTTGTTGGCAAAAGTGCCGACAAACAGCGCTTACACTGCCCAACTTTTAGTGACACGGCCGTATCGCTAAAAGCTGTGTAGTGTAGACAAAGCCTTGGCTAAGCCAACTAAGCCCCTGGTGTAGACAGCACTAGGTTGACGGAAGAATTCTACTGCTTCTCAGGGAGGTGGATTACCTACAGTTTCGAGAGAAACCCTCCTGTCATTGTAGTAAGTGTCTACACTGAAGCACTTCAGCTGTGCTGCTGTACCATTTTAAGTGTGGACAGAGCCTAAGACATAAACTGATTAAAGGTCTAGAAAACATGACGTATGAGGGAAGATTGAAAAACTTGGGTTTGTTTAGTCTGTAAAAAGAAAATTGAGCGGGGGACATAACAGTTTTCAAGTTAAGGTTGCCAGGCGACCGGTTTTCGACTGGAACGCCCGGTCGAAAAGCGACCCTGGCGGCTATGGTCAGCACTGCTGACCGGGTCGCTAAAAGTCCAGTCGGTGGCGCAGCGGGGCTAAGGCAGGCTCCCTTCCTGTCCTGGCTCTGCTTGGCTCCTGGAAGCAGCTGGCATGTCTGGCTCCTAGGTGCAGGAGCCAGGGGGCTCTGCGCACTGCCCCTGTCCCGAGCGCCAACTCTGCAGCTCCCATTGGCCGGGAACCACAGCCAATGGGAGCTGTGGGGGCGGCGCCTGTAGGCGCGAGCAGCATGCAGAGCCCCCTGGCTCTTGCGCCTAGAAGCTGGACATGCCGGCTGCTTCTGGGAGCCGCCTGAGATAAGCACCGTTTAGCCATTGCCCACACCCTGAACCACCTCCTACATCCCAACCCCCTGCCCCAGCCCCGTGAACGTGAGTGAGGGTAGGGGACAGCGAGCGTCAGAGGGAGGGGGGATGGAGTGAGCGGGAGCGGGGCCTCGAAGAAGGGGCAGGGCCTCAAAGAAGGGGTGGGGTAGGGGCATGGCCTTGGGGAAGGGGCAGGGGTGTTCGGTTTTGTGCGATTAAAAAGTTGGCAACCCTATTTCAAGTACATAAAAGATTGTTACCAGGAAGAGGGAGAAAAATTGTTCTCTTTAACCTATGAGGATAGGGCAAGTAGCAATGGGCTTAAATTGCAGCAAGGGAGGTTTAGGTTGGACATTAGGAAAAACTTCCGAACTGTCAGGGTGGTTAAGCACTGGAATAAATTGCCTAGGGAGGTTGTGGATTCTCCATCACTGGAAATATTTAAGAGCAGGTTAGACAAATACCTGTCAGGGATGGTCTAGATAATACTTAGTTCTGCCTTGAATGCAGGGGACTGGACTAGAAGACCTCTCAAGGTCTCTTCCAGTCCTACAATTCTATGATAAACAGGCTTCCACACAGCTTGAATCCCATCTTTGTCTCATTTGTTTACCAGAGACCACACCTGTTTTGTGACTTTTTACAACACTCAGACATCTAGAGGCTGAAAAATATATTGCAAGTAAACATACCATTAGAATTCCTGTCCTTTACATTCAGGGGGGAGAGAGGTGTAAGAAATTTCCTCTAGCCACCATCCCTACCTCTCCCTATATTGAGTTTCTAGAGCTCATACATAGGAAAACCATATTTAACTTGTGAACTGAGCAAATATAATTTAGAGTCATTGAGAGAATATACTATTGTTCATGGAACCCTGCAATACTATTTGTATAGTCACTGTGATGGGTGAGACCTGATGTATTGGGGTCCCACTGAGCTCAACTGTTCCACCAGTCTGAGCTCCCTCACCCTGTCCTGCTGCGCACACACACAGGTAGGGACACACACACAGCTGTAGCACCACACAGAGTCTGCAATCAGCTCTGTGTGGGAAGACTCAGTTCGGGGAATTGCCCAGTGCTCAGGTGCACACCCCCTAAGGAGTGTAAACCCAGAATTATATTCTCTTGCACTGGATAGAGATCTATACAGCGTAAGCGTATGAAATTTGCTCCCTGCCTCAATGTGGAGGAAGATATGCACAGCTTTTTGCTCCCTCCCCGTTATGAAATGCAGAAACTGGCTTTTAGAATAAACAAAAAATAAGTTTAACAACTAAAAAAGGTAGATTTTAAGTGATTATAAGAGATAGCAAACAGATTAAAGCAGATTACTGAGCAAATAAAACAAACACGCAAACTAGGCTTAATGCATTAAAGAAACTGGCTACAAATAGTAATTTCTCACCCTAAATGTTGTTTCAAGCAGGTTGCAGAGTTTCTTGAAGGTAAACCACACTGCTTGCAGCTTAAATCTTCAGATACACCCTTCACAGGCTGACCTTTCTCGCCTGGGCTCAGCCCCCGGGCCCTGCCCCCCAGCTTAGTTCCTTTGTTTCTTCAGGTGTTTTCAGCAGTCTTCCTTCTTGGGCGGGGAAGCAGTGGAAAAGAGCCTAGATTAACTCACTCCCCAACCTTAAATAGGATTTTCATATGGCGGGAATCCTTTGTTTCCCAGTTTGACCCCTACCACCTCGTAACGGAAAAACACTGGAAGCCCAAGATGGGGTCTAGTACCAGGTGACATGATCACCTGACCCTGCAGTGTCAAAGCAGCATCCCAGGAAACTTCTCAGGAAGGAGGGAGATTAGTATTTTCAAAGTCCTATTGTCCTTCCTAATGGCCCATCCAGGCTGTTTGCCTACTGTCTGGTGGGCGTTCCCCAGGTGAAAACACAGTTGTAATGATTACATAGTCTATATTTCTGACTTCAGATACAGAAACGATACATGCACACAAATTGGATCATCGCATTCAGTAAATCGTAACCTTTCCAGTGACCCCTCACATGACCCATCTTGCATCAAATGCGTCTTTATTATGCCATTTCATATCATAAGCATATTTCGATGGAGAATACAGGGCCTAATGTCACAGTCACTTTTTACAGGCTGTGGTGAATTCGGGCTATGTCTGTACAACTTATACATTCGGGTTGATGTTGTCAAGCTGATTTGTGAAAACTGCTGTGTCATGAGTGCCTCACATGTACGTGGATCCACCCTCGTGGACAGGTCTATGGCAGGTACACACCAGACAGATAACCCGAGGGGGGGTTAGGACTCAATTACCTAGTCAGGTGCAAACACCTGGAACAATGGGAGAACTGCATCCTTAGAAAACCAGTTTAGCTGACCCCTCTGAAAGGAGGGGGAAGGAAGGAAGGAGCAGTGGAAATTTCCCCAAGACACAGAACAAAGGAAGCCAGGGGAGCAGGGATTTCAATCGCCAACTACACGAGAACAGGGAGAGCACTGAGCAGGACAGGAAGAGGAAGGGTGAGGCAGGAGAGAGCGAGGTCACAAAAGCAGGGCTCTATGCGGGAGAGACCACTCACCGTGTACCAGCTTGTAGGTCAGACTCTGAGCTAAGGAGCGAGGGCATGTGGACTGCTTCACAACGGCTGCACGCCCCCGAGAGAGTTAATACTTATGTATAACTGAAGGTAATGTCTGTGGAGTATAAAATGGCCATGTCATGCTGTAAAATTAGATTATTTGTTTCTTTATCATAAGACTTTATAAAGTTATTTAAATTCATTTCTTTAGTTCCTTTTGGGACTTGAATGTGGGGATGTTGACCCTGTGCAATCCTTGCTGAAAATCCTTAGAGACTGAACTCTGGGTCTCCAGCTACTTTTCTATGGGAGCTGGGGGGTTTTTAGCACTGGAAACGGGCAATGAATGAACTCTAGCCCACCCAAAGGTTACATCAGCACAGCACTGCCATGTCTGGACAGAAGGATAACCTCAAGCATAAGAAAATTAAAGTTATTCCACCCTCTCTGGAGGCAGAGCAGCTGTGATCTTGAAGGGGGAGCGTGGAACAAAATACCTCTTCTGCCACAGTTGCCGCCACACTATAATAAGGATACACACCAGCAACCCAGCTGATGAAAAATTATGCAGTCCTTTCCAGTCCTTAAGAGCAAAGATCCCAGTCACAGTTCTTCATGTGTTCTACGAGCCAAGCCTCCACGTGGCATCTTTACACTTGGACATTAAAGCTTCGAGAGCCTGGAACGATCTTCCCAACCTGTCATAGGAGCCCCTAAAGTTTCCAGGTTTGAAAACATTAGCAGCGGATCCCTGGAAACAACGTATAATGACTGAATTACAAATAACCAATGCTAGATGGTCAGTTGTACAAATGAATGTTCTGTGGGTACGTCATAAGCCTCACACTAGGCCAACATGGAACGTGAGCAGATAAGATCTCAGAGCACACGTGTGTCCTGACTAAATAATCCTGGACAATCCATATGATAAAAATAATATTTCCCGAAACACTGATGAGGCTCCATGCCAGAGTAAGGCACATATGTCAATATCGTGGGTTGGGTTCAGCCGTAGCTGTTCGAAGCATTGGGGATCTGGAGATAACAATTACAGGCTATTGAAGAACGAGGAAAGATTATCCAAGGTATTTCTAAGCCACCTGTTACCATGGTATCTAAGTGCTCAATGGGTTAAGAGCAACAAGCACTAAAAGCTTCTAATTTGTTATGATTTATAGTGAGACTGGCAACATCAGGGACTCCTCTCACTGCTGCATCTAGTAACTGGCTCCATCTACAGGCCATATTTAGTGCGGGAAATCAGCCCATCTTCACTGAGCTGACCTCCCATCACAAAGGGNCGAAGAAGTGGGTATTCACCCACGAAAGCTCATGCTGCAAAACGTCTGTTAGTCTATAAGGTGCCACAGGATTCTTTGCTGCTTCAATGGAATTACTCCACTGTAAATTCAGTAACTGAGATCAGAATTTGGCCTTTTATCTAGTTCATTCTGCTTCAAGTTACAGGTCACTGTTTAAAATGCTATCCCGTCATCATAGTGATATAATAAAGACTTGTGGAAGGCCATTTTACTAAAGTGAATCTTACTAGAACTTATGAGCTCTGCTGTATCTCTGTTGCTTTGAAAAAATGCCCGTCCATCTTTTTTTAAGTTGCATCCCACTCTAACAATAAGCCAAGTCTACAGCATGTAAATATAACATTGCATTAATAGTTCTGCCTTGGATTGTCTACATTGCATTAAGATACGTTTTATGAACAGCTTGAAGTGTGATTAACAGACTCTTCTCTAATTTAATGTGTGCCATAAATTCCTTCTCTCTCACACATGGACATTTTGGGCCAGATACTCAGCTGGTAAAAATTGGCAATGTATACCTGCCAAGTATTTGGCCTGTTTTGTATTTCATGCTTTCAGTAGTTCCAGTACAGAAGGCACTGCTGGCTAGAGGTTAGAGCAATGGGCTGGAAGCCAGGACCTGCTCAGGTAACAAGAAAGTCCCATTATCCTGATTCAGCCATGCAGGTTGAGAACCGCTGAACTAGAGAATGTGTATATGTACCCATGCCTTCTACTGGAAGAAAATCAGAGCTGCCATAGACCCTGTGCTGCTAACAATGGAGGCAGTTGTTGACTGGAAAGAGTTGACTGGAAAGAGTTCCAGGTTGGCACCTTTTCTGATGGGAGAGGGTCCTGGGTAGCCCAAGTGGCAAGGTTCTGTGCTTCCAGAGCAGGAGTATTTGAATTCAATCTCCACCATTGCTGCGAGGTTCCAGTTGCCCATGGTGAGCAGCATACTAATGACAATGGGGAAGTTGCAAGTGGCTGCAGATTTGGTGGGTTACACAGTAAATTATCTCTCTTGAAGTATGGTTCACGGGAATTTTCCAGTCCCTTGGAAAGCTGACGCTTCTCTGTGGATCAGGTTGTGTCTGCCTCCTAGTGGCCACTAGAATCCTCAGGATGCTCATTAGACCCACTGTATGTGGTCCTTGGGTCCAATCCCACCCCCATATCTTGGGCCAGGACAGAACACTCCTCTCCTGCCTCACTCCAGGTGCCTAGGGCTCACCCAGTTCCACTAACACACTATTCGCCCCTCTTTGACTCTCTATCCCAGGGATTGTTCCTTTTCATTCACAGGGCCCCACATTTTTCAGGGCCATCACCCACTTCCCAGTCATCAGAAGGGCATGGCTTGAATACCTGTCCCACCAGGCCACAAGGAGTGGTCCTTCCCCTAAGGTGGTCTGACAAGCTTCACATACGCTTAGGGGACAAACTGAGCAGGGGTTCCCTGCCTCCCGCCTTGGCTGAAATAGCACTCTGCATAGTTTCACTCCATTAATGGGCACTCTCCCAACATGCCCAGGTTTTCCACATTGGTAACCTCTTACCAGGAATTCCCAGTCACCCGCAGGGGAATTTCCCCTAGATTGTGAGACTGACTGGGGGAGGGGAGAGGTAACCCTTCTGAACCCTACATCTAGGGCTACCAAGGACCCTCTTCCCTTGAGCATTTCCCTCAGCCTCCCCAGGTTGGGTCAACCCATTCTTCTGACACTTCCCATCTAGCATGACACTCAGCTCCCTTGGCCTTCATAGGCCTCTGCTCTCTCCACCACCTCATCCACACATGATGGCCAAAAATGCTTTACCCAGCTTTGGGCTCCCACAGACAGGATCTGCAAAAATTGTTCCAGAACCACCTGGTCCATGGTTCTCTCTACAGAGCACATCTGGACACAACTGACAGGTAGTGAGGTCCTGCAGCTGCTGGGCTACTAGACACGGATGTGCTCCCCATGGAAATGGCTCAAGCAGGGACGGGTGGCAATATGCCTCCAGAGTCGGTCTCAGCCTGTCTAAAATGGCTGATTTTTCTTGAGGACACAAGCCAGATTGCTCATTGCTCTAGGCTCGTTAGGTTGCCTGGGCCTATCCCATCAGAAAAGGTGCCAACCTGGCCACCCAAGTCAACTCTTTCCAGTCAGAAGCACTGGCCATTTGCTCAAAGATGGTGAGGAAAGCCTCAGGGTCACCTTCTAGACCCAACTTCACCGACCCAGGGCCAGGCCTACCTGAGCTTCCTTCTCTAGGATCAACAAGATTCCCTGGAGGCCACTTCCAAAGTGCATCAGACCCCGCTTCTGTTGCTGGCCCCCTGGGAGAATTGCCTGGGGCTGATTCTGCTGTTCCTGGTGTTGTTGCTGCACCACCTCCATGAGGTGGAGAACATCCTCCATCTTTTCCCTTTCGCATTTAAAAAAACTAAGGGGGGCCCCCACCAGACATCCCCCCCCCCCAGCCCAGCTGTCACTTCTGCAGTGGTCTTTTCCATAGCTGTTTTTGTTCTCTCTTCTGCTGCCTCGATTTCCCCTGAGTTCTGGAGATCAGTCACGTGCTCGTGTTCTCCACCACGTGTAGGGCTGCTGGCCTGTCTTCCCCAGCCCGGGGAGGAGTCACACTATGCCCACAGGCTGTCCAGCCCGTCCATCAGGGCACAGTTTTAATCTTCAACCACAAAAAACCCTCACAAATAAAGCAGGCTGCAGGGACTCAGAGGTCTCTCCCCTGGCATCTCTTCCCTCTTCTCCAGGGCCTGCCACAGGAGCTAACCACCTTCCTGCAGCCCGCTCCGTCTGACATCTCTAAGCCCCCTGGATAAAACATCTGAGCCCTTCCCAGCTGGGCTTGACAATCCAGCAGGGCTAGCTGGCCCCAAGCCCCCTGGTTTTTAAAGCTGCAGACCACCCTGTTTCTGGGAGACTTCTGCTGGTCAGCCTAGCGATTGGAGGCCATCTCCTGTGTGTTCTATTTACTGATCCAGCTGCATTCTTGCCTTCTAGTCATACCCACGTCCTAGCTGTTAGTTCCATGGAGTCTTTCTGAAATAGACCCGGAGATTGAAAATATACTGACAGGGCTCAAAACTACACTCACGTTACAAGTACAGTGTGCTTACTAATAGTGCTAATGCCTGTGTCTCAACACTTCCTAGCCTTTAAGGCCAGAAGGGACCATTGGGCCATCTATTCGGACTTCCTGTATTTCACAGATTATAAAATTGTGTCAAGTTACTCACTGTTTGAGACCAACAACCTGTGTTTGGCTAAATCGTATCTTGCAGAAAGGCATCCAGTCTTGATCTGAAGACATCAAGAGACTGAGAACCCACCACTTTCCCCAGTAGTCTGTTCCAGTGGATAATCACCCTCATGCTTAAAAAGTGTTGCCTTATTTCTAATTTGAATTTGTCTGGCTTCAGCTTCCAGCCACTGGTTCTTCTTATGCTGCTCTCTGCAACATTAAAATAGCTCTTTGGTAACCTCGTATTGGCTCTCCACATGGTACTTATACTATACAGCATAATCAAGTCACCACTCGATCTTCTTTTGATAAGCTAAACTGACTGAGCCTGTGAAGTCTCCCCCCCCCCGGCTATTTGGGGTAAATAGCACTGACAGGAATATGGACCTGACCTTACCGGTTATGAGATACCTTTCTCCACATATTTCAGCAAGGTGCCCAGAGTTTTTGAGTTGACTGTAGTGCTGATGGAAGGTCCCAGACCAACAGCCTTGGAGCTGAACAGGCAATAGCAATGCGAGTCTCTTCCATACCATCCTGCCCCATCCCTCAATCCCAAAGAGAAGGGCTGAGAGGGCAGCTCAGCCTCCATACTCCATTCAGCCCCTAATTTCTCTACCAACATCCCCAGCGGGGGTGACAAGTAGCGCTCATTGTGGTGGTGGGTTTGTGACGCTTGCCCACTAAGAACTGGGCTGCCTCTCACTAAATTCACTTAGTCCTCTGATTAGCCATCAACTGCTAACCACTTCAGATCGCTCCTAAATGGCATCCTGAGTGGTAATTAATGTGTGTAAAAGCCCTCTGAGGGCGGTGTATTTATCTTCATTGCATACATGTTCCATTGAATTGTTTTATGTGATGCATTCCAGTTTTTTTAGCAGTAGGTGGCAGCACCATTCCAAAGTTACAGCAAGTGGCTGGGAGTAGATTCAGCAATATTCAAAGTGGAAAACAGATGTAAATTTTTATCCAGGAGGGTAATTAACCATTGGAACAGCTTCCCAAGGGATGTGAGAAATCTGCGATTCCTTGGGATCTTTTATCAAAATCCAGCACTAGTTCAAGCCACAAACTGTTGAACTCAAAGCAGGGATGGCTGGGAGCAGTTCTCTGGCCTGTGCTGTGTGTGGTCAGCGGGGTCCCTTCTGGCCATGGAAAGCGAAGTTAATGGGAATTCGTGAGAACGTTCAGGGAGGGAATTGCAGAGACTCCTTGTGGAACACAAACAGGATACAAAGTCCTAGACAAACCAGCGTTGGTTCCCCCTTTTCCTGGGTGGGGAGCAAAGCACTCTTACATGGTTTTGAATCAAGTTACTTACAGAGTACGGGCCATGCCCTCAGCTGGTACAGCCTATGAAGGGCATGCATAAAAGTTACAAATACTTTCTGTACCAAAAAATTTGGAAAAGCGCCTGCCCTCATTTCCCTTCTGCATCTGAGGTCAGGGTCCTGGGTCCCCCAGGTGGAGGTGGGCTCCCAAGAGAACAAGATGGCAGCCGCAAAGAGTGCTGAGCTGGCGTGACCCAGGCCAATTCGAACCTCGCTCTCAGTTACAGGATCCATGAGGGGCTACTTGTGCTAATAGTGAGTGCTCATTATCTCTGGGGGGGAAATTAAATCATTCTGGGGGATTGGACAGGGGGCTGAGGCAGGTTAGTTCAATTTAGCAGAAACATCCCGTTAAATGTGCTTATCCCCACAGTCTCAGGCTGCACATTGAGCGGATGTTTTCAGAGAGGCCCTGAGCAATGTGCGAGGGCTGGGAGAAGATAAGGTACTTCCTACATCACATTGGTGTGGAGGTTGTCTGGCAGCAGGCTTTTCTGTGAGACTTTCGAAGCTTCCTCATTTCGGTGGCACTGGAAATACTGCAAGCGTAGCTATTCTCATGGAAGGTGGGGACTTGTGCTTGTATGTGGAAACGGAAAGTTGCAGAGATGTGTGCAACTAAAACGGCAAGAGAAGCAGCACAAACTATTGCACTTTTTTCTACCCCTCCAATAAAAACTTCATTTGACCTGGGTTTGGACTGATTGTCTCCGTTAGCCTGTCCTGGCGACTGGCGCCTTATTCTGAATGTAAATAATACTAGGGGTGTCAATCACAGTTAACACACGAGATTAACTAAAAAAAATTAATCGCAATTAATTGCACTGTTAAACAATACAATACCAATTGAAACGTATTAAATATTTTTGGATGTTTCTCTTCATTTTAAAATATATTGATTTCAATTACAACACAATACGAAGTGTACAGTACTCACTTATTTTTATTACAAATATTTGCACTGTAAAAATGATAAAATAAATAGTATTTTTCAATTCACCTCATACAAGTACCATAATGCAATCTCTTTATAGTGAAAGTGCAACTTACAAATGTTGTTTTTTTGTTTGTTACATAACTGCTCTCAAAACAATGCAAAAATTTAGAGCCTACAAGTCCACTCAGTCCTACTTCTTGTTCAGCCAATTGCTAAGACAAACAAGTTTGTTTACATTTACGTGAGATAATGCTGCCCACTTCTTGTTTACAATGTCACCAGAAAATGAGAACCAGCATTCGCATGGGACTTTTGTAGCCGGCATTGCAAGGTATTTGCATGCCAGATATGTAAAATATTTGTATGCCCTTTCAGGCTTCAGCCACCATTCCAGAAGACATGCTTCCATGCTGATAACAAATTTTTTTAACAAGCATTAATTAAATTTGTGACTGAACTTATCCCCTGCTGTTTTACCTGCATTCTGCCATATATTTCATGTTATAGCATAGTATGATGACCCAGCACATGTTTGTTTTAAGAACACTTTCACTGCAGATTTGACAAAACGCAAAGAAGGTACCAATGTGAAATTTCTAAAGATAGCTACAGCACTCGACCCAAAGTTTAAGAAGCTGAAGTGCCTTCCAAAATCTGAGAGGGCTGAGGTGTGGAGCATGCTTTCAGAAGTCTTAAAAGAGCAACTCTCCGATGCAGAAACTACAGAACCCGAACCACCAAAAAAGAAAATCAAAGCTTCTGCTGGTGGGATCTGACTCAGATAATGAAAATGAACATGCGTCGGTCCGCACTGCTTTGGATTGTTATCGAGCAGAACCCATCATCAGCATGGACGCATGTCCCCTGGAATGGTGGTTGAAGCATGAAGGGATATATGAATCTTTAGTGCATCTGGCATGTAAATATCTTGTGACACCAGCTACAACAGTGCCATGCGAACCCGTTCTCACTTTCAGGTGACATTGTGACTAAGAAGCGGGAAGCATTATCTCCTGCAAATGTAAACAAACTTGTTTGTCTGAGCGACTGGCTGAACAAGAAGTAGGACTGAGTGGACTTGTAGGCTGTAAAGTTTTGCGTTGTTTTATTTCTGGTCCCGCCCCTTCCACTCCCGGCATGTGGGCCATGCATCGCCCAGGCCCGCCCCACCTCTTTCCCCCCCCCCCCTTCCTCTACCTCCCCCCAGCGCCTCCAGTACGCCACCAAACAGCTGGTTGCGGTGGGTGGGAGGCACTGAGAGGGACGGGGATGAGCTGATCAGCAGGGCCCACCCTTGGCAGGAGGCGCTTGGGGGGGCGGGAAGAGGCCTGCCGGTGGGTGCTCAGCACCCACTTGGCATCTATGCCTAGGAACTGTGCAGCCCACCTGGGCAATTTAAAAGGGCCCGGGGCTCCTAGCCGCTGCTACTGCAACAGCAGTGGCAGCAGGGGCCCCCGGGCCCTTTTAAAATGCCCGGGCTCCTGGGAAATTGCCCCCAATCGGTGGGTCTGAACAGACAATAAAAGGTTTTACAAATTTAGCGCCACTTTCATTGAATAACTAACTTCAACTGCAATGTACAGTGGGTAACTAGGTTTATTTTCTGGCAGTAGTTGAGATTAAAGTACACCAAGTTTCAACCGCCTCTTGGAGGCACTTTAAGAGGAAATGTACATACGTTGCCTAAACAGCATCATGCAGCTCCTCCAGCCTGGTCACTGCCATAGCACATCTTCACTGCACAAACGCCATCTCTCTCCCTTATATTTTATGCATCAGTTGGTGATTAAAAAGATTAAAAAGTGGTGGTTGCATTAGCAGTGACTATAGCACTTCTCTTTCCAGTGCTCCCCTGCTATCTTCCTCTCTCACCTTCATTGGGAAATCAACTACCACCATTCATTAGCAGACTTGGCTGAGCCTTCTTCCCGCAAACTTGGTTTGGAAGCTTTCCAGGTTAGACCAAATATTAAGGTTGGCTGAAAATTGTCCATTGAAATGTTGGACTAAATGTAATTGTACTTCCCCACCCCACAGGGGTACGGCGAGGATAAATACACCCAACAATTATGAGGTGCCCTGCTGAAGAGTGACTTGCTGGCCAGCACACCCGTCTGAATCAGAAAATGTACAAAAAAGGGCCACAAAAATGATGAGGGGTATGGAACAGCTTCCATACAAGGAGAAATTAAAAAGACTGGGATTGTTCAGCTTAGAAGAGATATGACTGAGGGGTGATACCATAGAGGTCTATAAAATCATGACTGGTGCGGAGAAAACGAATAGAGACGTGTCATTTACTCCTTCACATAACACAAGAATTAGCGGTCACCCGCTAGTGCAGGGGTCGGCAACCTATGGCACGCGTGCCAAACATGGCACGCGAGCCGATTTTCNCGATACCATAGAGGTCTATAAAATCATGACTGGTGCGGAGAAAACGAATAGAGACATGTCATTTACTCCTTCACATAACACAAGAATTAGCGGTCACCCGCTAGTGTGTTTAAAAACAAAAGAAATACTTCATGAAATACTGCTTTCCACAGTATCCTTTGCCAGAGGATGTTGTGAAAGCCAAGACTATAACAGGGTTCAAAAAAGAACTAGATACATTCATGGAGGATAGGTCCATCAATGGCTATTAGCCAGGATGTTTGCCAGAGGCTGGGAGTGGGCGGCAGGGGATGGATCACTTGGTGATTACCTGTTCTGTTCACTCCCTCTGGGGCACCTGGCATTGGTGGCTCTCGGAAGACAGGATACTGGGCTAGATGGACCTTTGGTCTGACCTAGTATGGCCGTTCTTATGATGCACAATCAACCTGTGGAACTTGTTGCCAGGGCATGTTGTGAAGGCCAAAAGTATAACTGAGTTCAAAAAAGAATTAGATAAGTTCATGCAGGACAGGTCCATCAATGGCAATTATCCAAGATAGTCAGGGATGCAACCCCATGCTCCGCATGTGTTGTACAGACAAAACTACACAGGATCTTTTAAGGGGCAGGACAAAGATGCCACATTTATTATAATAACAATTTGATTTATGACCAACTACTAATATCTTAATCCTTATACACACACATACACATTCACACACACATTCACACACACACATCCATCAGATGTTCTGCAGCTGCTGCATAGTTACCAATCCTGAACATAGCTTGATTTTGCAGCTTGGGTTCGTAGCTTGTGGCAGCTAACTGGCCAGGAAAGCCGGGCACAAGGAAGGGCTGGGTCTCTGTTGGGCATGCACTGATGCCCTTCCATGTTGGCAGCAGAATGTTACCCTCCAAAGTCTTCCATCTCACCCATCCTTTTTGTAGGCTGTAGTTTGAATCCAGAGTCTACAGGTCTTGCTGTGTCACGCTGCCTCTGGGTTTGGTGATTGATCACCCATCAATTGCAGATGTGACTTTCAGCCTCGGACCTGGCTTTGATCTTCCTTCTATTGTACCTTTTCTTTTTAGGGTGGACTCTTCTTACTTTGTTAGGGCTCTTGTCTGCATCTTCAGCCGTTGGTGTTTGAACTCTATTTCATCAGGACAGGCTGGGGCTGGAGGTTGATTCCATCATCCATCCATACCTCATTCACACATCTAAACTAAACTGATAAGATTACAGCAGGGTTTGCAAAAATGAAGGTTGGAGCCAGCTTTTACAAAATGGAGTAAGCGTTTTAAAATGGGGTTTGAATTACAATATGGCAAACAGTGAACAGAAGTTACAATGTAGGCAAGTGTAATAAATGGTGAACAGAAGTTACAATACTGAAACAGTGCAAGTCTCAGTGATTTAAGCAGGAATTGGATTGATAGTGAAACTTACAAAGGCAGCTGACCCAACAGCTATGGCTCTTAACAAGCATCTTAATTGTCAATTAGCCAGTTATTGGGGTAACCGGTTTTATGAATGAATGTTGTTTCATTCATAAAACTTTACTTATGAAGTTACATTAATAAAGTGAACAATTAAAAACAATTTCATTCATCAGTTCTCCACATGACCCTAAACCTCCAACTGCCAAAAGCTGGGACTGGATGATGGGATGGATCACTTGAAATTGCCCTGTTCTGGTCATTCCCTCTGAACCACCTGGCCCTAGCCACTGTCAGAAGACAGGATTTTGGGCTAGATGGACCATTGGTCTAACCTAGTATGTTCAACGGTTGTGAGTTGCTCTGTTGAATGGAGACTCATCAGCCAGCACGCCCCTTCATGGTGTGGTGTGTTCAGGGTCCTTCCCTCTGGCACTTCCTTCCTCGTCTTGTATAGGGCAATGCCTCCCAGAGCTTTGTCCCTGGAGGTCCGGCTCCTTGTCTGCTTCTCCCCAGACACTCTGTCCCACCCCATCCCAGAAGCCTGAACTGTCTCTTTGGTGTCTAGCCCTTTTGCCAAGGTTTACCACAAGAGCTTACTCCACTCCTTGGCTTCCCAGTGTCTCTTGGCCTCTGCCAGAAGCTCCCTTCTTGGGAGAAGACCCCAAGACTCACTCTCCTCTAGACCTCCCACCTCCCTTCTACTGCCCTGAAATCCTTCATTAGCACTGCCATCCCAGCTCCTCCCCACTGGGCCTGGCCCACCCTCCAGGTGCCCTAATTGCTCTCTGGCTCCAGTAACTCTCTGCCAGTGTGGGGTACATACCACTGTAGTCCAGTAATGGGGGAGGGAGGTATGTAAGTACCTTTACAAGTATATCTACATAGGGTCATTTCCTTTCCATGATCGCTGTTCAACTGGACTGCACACTTTTTGGTCTTAAAAGCGAGGGTTGGTATTAATGTAAACAATACAACTTCCCAGGGTTACCCCCAATATCAGCGGAAGTCTCACTGTGCTATTACCTTCTATCCCCACCCCCAGTTCTAGGTATCTCTAATGCAGGGGAAGTCAACAGGCGGACTGCGGGCCAAATCTGGACCCCCAGACGCTTTTGAACCAGACCCCAAAATCTTATTTACTAATTATTTTAATTATTATTTTTGCATTATTTTCTCTGGAGTCTGGACCTCGACTACACCTTCATCAAGAAATTTGGACCTTGACAAAAAATAATTGACTACCCCCTGCAATGGTTGAGACCAGCAGAGGCATTTTTACTGTCTGTCTTCAGAATTGCATACCTAGGGCCTGGAGGAACCAGCTCGGCATTTTCAAAGGAGGTTTTCAGCCTTGCAGCAAGGTGGAGACTCCCTTTTGGCTAAGACTTTGTTGCATGGCTCAGAACTAAGGTACTGGCTTTTCTCATTCCTTTCCTGGCAGGGCATTGGTTGAGTGGAAGAAGGTTAATATTGCTGCTCATATGGACAGCTGTAAACTGATGTATCCTAATATTGCTACATTGGACATAAGTTGTTAATAGGGAGAGGTTCAAAAACAGTTAATAGATTTAGGAGCTCAAGTCCCATTGATTTTCAATGGGACTTTTGTTTCTGGCCACTAAAAAGTTCTCCTTCTAACACTGAACTCAAATCAATGGAATGCCAAACCTTTTATCCCTGCTGAATTGCATATCCAACCTGAGATTCCCGTTCTGTGCTTTTAAAACAGAGGCATGTATCCTTAAATATTAAACAGCATTGATAAAATCATCCTTTCAGATGACTGATTTATCTAGCTCAGTGCCCTATAAAAAACAGGAAACATTACAAAAACTCTTATTTAAAACAAAATTCTTTAATAATTTTAACTATAAAGACAATTAGTACTTGAATGCAGCATGGATAATAGATTAAATACATTATTACTTAAATATCTCAAAGCTGATGTGTTTTGCAAAACAAAAAGGGTTGATACACATAAGCCTAGGGTTAGTTGCCAGTTGTTTCCATATGAAGACTGAGTGCAGTATATCAAAATATTTATTAAACATTTCTTAGTACAACTGCTGTTACATATAGTCAACCCCTATTTATATATTTTTTTGCCACAGTGAATTCATCTGCAACAATATCTTGAATTGGAAAACAAAGATTACGCTAAAACAAATAGTGTTGATGTTAGAAAGTTTGGTCACATAACACATTGGCTATTCCATGTCCATAGACAGGTTATCTTCTAAACAGTAAACAACGCATTATCAGTGCATTAAACTGGGTTCAACAGAGTCAACATCAATTTGACAGAACATGAGACAAGCAGTAACCAAATCACTCTACAAAGTAACTGTTGCTTATGCTCCTTGAATCTCCCTTCCCTCAGCCCGGGGAGCAATACTGTGCATGGTCAAACACTGGAGTAAAATTCTGTTGCAAGACAGTGACTGAGGCCTCAATTCAGCGAAGCATTTAAGCACATGCAAAAGTCTATTCCTATTCAGCAGAGCATTTAAGCACATCCTTAAGTCTAATTCAGTGGGACTTCGTGTGCGTCAAAGTTTTGTAGAAGAGGGATGGACTTAAGACTGTTCTTAAAATTATGCTTAAGTGCTTTGTTTAACTAGGGCCAGATTCATGACATGCCAGATAATCAAATGGGTCATTAAACTTTCACTTGCAAAATCTCATCAATGCATTCTCAAGATAGGTAACTACCTGATTTGTGCTCAACAGTTGTGGGATTCTGTGCACACAAAATGTGCAGGTGCCGATTTAGAGGCCTATACAAATTTGACTCAGTTCAGTTGGTGACTGAACCACTCCACTGCAAAACTGTAATTACAGATTTGTAATTGAAAGTAGTTAAATGGCTCCACCAAGTGAAAACAGAGATTTTCAGAGCCAGCCAGGGGATTAGGCCCCATTTCTATAACTGATAGAACGCCTGCCAACGCTTGTGCCCGCCTGGAACTCCCGAGAAGCCAATGAGACTCTCCATGGGAGCAGCAGTCCACCCAGGCGCTGTCAAATGGCAGGACCAGGAGTGATTTAGCCACACAACTCTCACTGAAATAAACGGGGGCTGTGTGGTTAAGTCCCCCGGTTGGCTTTTAAAATCTCAACTGATTCATAGTACGATAATAAGAGATGTATGGAAATTACGCTTATTGTGCTAGTTGAGTAATAAGGCAGCGAAAGGCTGGATAATGCAGTATTGCATATTTCTGGAGATCCACTAAAAAACACCATTTGAATTCTGCATTATAGGATTTTTTTTTTGTAATAGCTAAATAATCATGTAACAACACACACCACCCTTTGGGATCTTGTGCACACTATCAAAAAACAAAACAATAGAATTTCATGCTCGGAGAACATGGTGACTGAGAAAAATCAGGCACTTAGCAGCATCAGCTAATTGTATGTAATTTTGCATGCTCAATGACAAAACGTTTTAAAACTTAACTGTGTCATTACATTATAGGATTTTCAAAAGCAAAGAAAGTAGAGAACATCCCTGACATGCAAGAAACATTTTTGTTCATGTACCGAATAATCCATTCTATATTCCATCCACGTAAAGGTACACTGTACTATCCAATATATTGCATAAAATATTCCGTCTACAGTACCTCTATAGCAAATAATTCAGAATCAATATTAAAAGCTAAGCATATAGGCTTCAAAACATTCAAGCCTATTACACACAGGTGTCTAAAGTGCAGTTATCAGGAAAAGTGACTAAAACTGATGCTACGGGATTCTCTGTTCATTCCCGCATTGACTCCAGTTAAGATTTACTATGTTCTCCTGCCTTCCATCAGTAAATGGTTCTCCAGTTAGAATTTTATTCTACAGCTATACTGGTTTTGGAGTGTTAACCAAACTGTACATTTAAACCCCAGTCCTGCAATTTACACAATGCAGGTGCAGCCCCACTAAAATCAAGGGATTGCTTCATCTGCATATTGTCAATTGTAAGATCGGGCCTTAATGTTTGCAAAATAAAGAAGGTCTGACTCTCAGAACCACCGAGCTGTTGAGGAAAAGAGTGCCCGGACTTAGCCACTTCCTGAGCAATCACTAGAATTTCAGAAAAAAATCTTCCAGTATGATGTGTTCCTCTTGACCATTCATCTTCTGCCATCAGATGCCAAAAATACGATATAAATTGATTTTAAATTACTAACGGATAAAATGCATTTAATAAACGTTAGTGATTGCTGCCCAATTGTTGAATCCACAGTACACAAGGTAGGTAGATGTCAAAAACACTGAGGGTAGTGGAAACTGCTGGGGTGCCTACTGCGTTTGAAAGTCAAGCCACTTGTTAAGGTGCCTAAACATGGAGTTGGAAGCCTAGGTTTAGGCTCGTATTTTTGAGACTCTTGGCTGGTAGCATTAGCCGCCCCACTTTTAATTTTATGTCTGATAAATGTAACCAGCTGTTGGGAACTAGATGTTGCAAGCAATCAAATTCAAATAAAAAACAAAAAAAATCAAGTAGCTTTGAACTTTTCCTTTAACTTAACTCTTGCCAAGGAGTGAATACATTAGTATATGTTAAGCCACCTAAAGGTAACATAAATGCACAGATATGTTGGCAAGCAGGTTTAAATTCAGATATCTAGAATTAAGGCCTTGAACCTGGGGTCTTTCTGTTCATAACACCCACTAAAAAAGTCAGTCAAATTTGAGTGCAGATGAATAGGATCAAGTGTATAACCAGAAAGCCTCTGACAGGTATCTAACAAGTCCACTTACCTAAAGCTAATATATTCAGCCATAGATTAGTTCAATACTTTGCAATCCTGCTAGTGTTGCGAGGTCTGAGTTAGGCTACTTGTCTTTATCTCTGCATCCTTAAATTAAGGGCACTGATCGTGTGCAATATACATGATAGAGGTAGATGTGCAAGTGATAATTCTATTGCATATTCCAAATTCTAACTCAATGGTGCTTTTAAAATGATCAGTTTGTTCGAAACACTTGCTGGTCGTGGATCTCCTGGTGTCACAACTGAACGAAGAAACAACATTTTCTCTCCCATAAGGAAGAGTTCTGGAGATAACTAATACTGTTAGCCAATTTCTGCTTTCAAGTAAGATGTAGGTGAGATTCCTCCTTGCTGGTAGGTCTGAATCTTCCACATCCTATACTTGTTGCAAAAGCACTTTTCATTGTTGAGCTGCATCCGAAAAATCCTGACTCCTGATGTCTGGGTGAAAGTGGTGTTGATTTTTATTGTCAGAGAAGGTTAAATGTCCTAATGTTGTCACTAAGGCAGAGGTTCTCAGACCGTGATCTGTTAAACACTTGTCGATGGTCCACTGGAGAATTGATTGGTCACATGGTAAAGGCCCTCCTGGTTTTTCATAGATCTTTTTAAGGCCAGAAGTGACCAGTATTATCATCTAGCCTGACCTTTTGCACGACACAGGCCACAGAGTTAAAGTTTCCAACCTTTAAATTGCATCACTTGCTACTTTGCAAATGTTACTTTTCCATGGACGTAACAGCCACAGAGATGTAGTGAGCTCACAAATGGGAAGGGAAGATGGTCCATGTGACACTGTCTTGTCAGCTGTAGCCCACTCTAAAAGTTTGAGATCTGCTGCTCTAGGGATGTGTCTACACTTCAGGAGCTACAGCGACACAAGTACAGCGCTGCAGCTGTGCTGCCGTAGTGCCATAGTGTAGATGCTACAGCGACAGAAGAGGTTTTTTCATCACTGCAGTAAATCCACCACCCCTTTGAGAGGCAGTAGCTAGGTCAATCTAGTGGTGTCTATACTGGGGCTTAGGTTGGCTTAACTACATCAGTCGGGGTGAGAGTTTTTCACACCCCTGTGCGACATAGCTAAGTTTTAGGTGTACACCAGGTTTCAGAAAATAAATACTTCTTTGATCTGCTTGGTCATACACAGAATATAAATAGGAGCAATGTAACAGATACACGCATGTTCTTTACACGGTAGTTTGGTACATCTATTTTTCAAGCAACTGAACAAGGCCCTCTAGGTGTCATGTTTGAAATAAGAATATAAAGTTTATTCTGTCCTGACATTTTCAATAGGACTTACAATTTGTCAGGTAGTGCTTCCCAACACATCCATCACTTTAGATGACTATTTGTAGTTAGAGGCTTACACATCTCAATTACATTCTTTATGTAGTGGCAATGTCTTGCAGAGAGGCTCTTGGGGAAAAGTGTGTGTTTTGGCTACTTAAAGTAAAAGAATAAGCCACCCTGCAAAACGTTAAGCTAAAAATAGAAACCTCAAAACTGTTTTTACTTTTTTGAGCAAAAAAATTAAACAGAAGCAAACTGACAAGATGTGTTAACACTTATTTGACATCCCGACAAATGAATTTTACATGATCTGAAAAGGAATGTGCTATCTTGCTTCTCACCAGCACGTAGGCTGTTGAGCAAGTTTTTTGAAACACATCTTATACAAGCACAGAGACATCTCTTCATCGGGAAATTGGCTTTTAGCACACGGCAGTGACTGCACATACACAGATAAATCCTGAAAATACATAACCCCCCGACTCTGCAACAAGAAAAATAAGGCCACTGAAAAAAAAAAAAAAAAAAAAAAGTTAAAAAAAAAAATATTAAGTAACCAGGAGGCCATCAGTGACTGTTGATATGTTCTGCATGGTGCAGATATAAAGCAGAACTGCTGCAATGGGATGGTGCTTCTGGCCCTAATTCAGCAAAGCATGTGCTTGACTCCCATTTGTGGCAGAGGTGACTAAAAAGATCCAAAAGTCCAGCTCCTCAAGGGCAGGGCACAGGCTTGCTTTGGGGCATTTGGTGGGGGAGAAGAGGCACCCTCTTTAGTTGTATTTTTGAAACCGACTGCAAAGCTCTTCTCAGAAACTATTTTTTCCAGATAATTAAGGCGCCCAATTCAGGAAAGCCCATGCTTAATTCCCATTGACTTCAATGGGACTAAACACCCTTCCTGAATAGAGATGGGTTCCTGACTAGTGACTTTAGCTCTGTTTAAGTTGCAGATCTATCAGATAATGTTTACACAGACTGCAAGCTAGCTGTCAACTGCTAGTCAAACCACCATTTAAAGATTTACATACTGATAGTGGTACTATAGAAGGCCTCTAAAGTGCGTAGGTAAATTGCAGACAGAGAGAAACACATTAAAAGGAAAAGATAATTTTGGTTAGTATTGATTGTACATTACAGGATCTAGTCTTTTACTTTGAAGAAGTAAAGCAAAAAAAAGTTACATGGCCAAGACTTTGCAGATCTTTGAAGCAGCTTTATAGGTGCCCTGGCCCCACTCCACCCCTTCCCCCAAGGCCGCACCCCTGCTCCTCCCCCTCTCCCAGAGCCTCCTGCATGCCACAGAACAGCTGATCTGCAGCGGGCAGGAGGCACTGGGAAGGAGGGGGAGAAGTTGATCAGCAGGGTTGCTGGCAGGGGGTTGGGGAGAGCTGGCTGCCTGTTTTTTCCGTGGGTGCTCCAGCCCTGGAGCAGCCATGAAGTCGGCACCTATGACCACAGCTACTGCCGCTCGTTGGGGGTGATTTAATTATGTTGACCAGAGAGCTCCCTCCCGTTGCCATAGAGTGGCTGCACGGGAGACCTTACAGTGGTGCAGCTGCATCAGTACAGCTGTACCGCTGTAAGGTCTCTAGTGTAGACATGGCCTCAGCGTGCTGTCGATTATGCCGAGGAGACCAAAAAAAGGCCTGATTTCCGTAAGTACTGAGCTCCCTTCACTCCAACTGAAGTCAATGGGAGTGAAGGATACTTAGCACCTCTGAAAATCCGGTGAATATTTGTAAGATTGTAAAATATGGGGGGGAGGAAGAGAATTTAAAGCTAGATCAACACAGATATTAACAAGCATTTAAATATAAGTGGCTGTGAATCTGTGAGCATGAATGATTTGCAAAATGAAAGCAGGGTTAGGAAAGGGTGTTCAGTACTTGCTAGGGATATTCAGAATGACCAGAAATGGCCTCCTGGATTCTCACACAAGTTAGAAGGACTTGGGACAGTTGTCAAGTTTCCTCACATTCATAGCAAGAATGTCTAAGTGACTCTAAACCCCTTTTTAAAAGGGTCCTTGAGCCATTTCATTGGTGTGCCCTATCCCCAGGCATTGCTGGAAAACACTCCCGATGGGTCCTGCATCCTCAAAAGAAAATGGAAGCCTGACCTAATTTAATACAATTTCTCTACGCGTCCCACTCCCTTGACTTACTGCAAATAGCAACATATAAGCATGGTAAAAGAGCCCTAAATAATTACATACCTCACTAAACTGTATAAAGGTGCAAGCTTGAATTAGTTCAGAAGGATTCAATTCACGACAGGCCCCCTGGATGCTTAGATTGGCCATCACTTGGCCTACCATTTTCATAATTCAGTTACTAATATTAGTTTAACCACAGACCAGACGGACAACTGAATGAAAACATATGCAACCCATTTCAAAAATGGTAAGGTTTCTGTGACCAGCACAAAATATTAGCCCAGTATCTTCAGCTATACAACATATACACAAAAAATACTGTGTCTTAATTTTGTTTTAACACCTTAACAATAAAACTGTTCTAAACATTATTCCCATAATGCGCCGACTCTTCACTCTGTGTTGTGCCTGGCAATACCAGTAATAGAGAAGTCTATTTCCTGCTACACAGCCCTTGAGCTGATGCATAATTTTGCCACATCAGTGTCAACAGCTGTGGAATTTCTTTATTCAGCCAATGGTCACACTTGGTTGGTTGGATCTCTCACAGTCACTGCTTCTTGGGGGGTTCCACAAGGAGAATAGGCCATATTCCAAAAACAAACTGAAAAGAAAAGGGGGAAACAAGATTTGCTTGCAATGTAGCTTCTCAGAACAGATGAAATGCAGTTCACTTGTTCTCAGTTTCTTGGAATTAATACACAGAACACAATGTAAAAATAAAGCCAGAAACAGGAAGGCCTGGCCCATGAGCCCAGAAGCATGCTTAAGTGTAAGCCAACTGAATGGCCCACTTCTACACTGCATCAATAAGTACAAAATGTTTGACAGCTTACCTTCACCTTTGGCCTGTACTTCAGGAAAAGTGTCCTTGTGTATAAGCTAGGGGGAGAAATCCAATGAGCATTTAACAACTGAAGTGCCAATACAGTCGAGGTACACAGCTACACTTCAGGCTTTGTCCAGAGCAAATACAACACTGATGACAGGAGTGATCCCCATGATTTCCTGACCGTACCAGGAGCACTTCTGTGATCACAGCTCAGCCTCAGCTTGTTCTGCCTGGGTTTACCTGGCACAAACGGAGGACTAGTCACAGAGCCCTGTTTTACTGGCGGTCACTCAGCAGCAAGTGAGCTGCGTCTCCCCATCCCCACCCTTAAGGAAAGGGAGAGAGGAACCTAGAAGAGCATTCCCTCCGCCACAAGGGAAACAGCAATCAGGGACTTGTCCCTCCCTAGCCTGGAAGGGTGGGAGAGCAAACTCCCTGAGTGGCCAGGGTGCTGAGCAAAGTTGCATGCACTGATCAAAGAGCAAGTATAGGTTGCTCACAGCTTTTACACTTGTGCTCATCCACCCCCTCCTCCCACTGTGTCTGCGTCAACAGTGGGTTTTGTTTGGTTTTACAGACCTTTACTTCAGGGAGGGAGGCACAGCTCGCACCTTCAGAAACCATGCTGGGTATGTATGACAGTCACATGCGCCCTTAGCATTTATACAACACTGAAACTATAACATTAGTAAATGGAAGGTGGCACGGTCTAGTTCCTGGAGCAGGGTTCTGGGTCAGGGGAAATGGGGGCTATTAGAGACTGTGACGTCGGGCAAATCTCTTAGGAAACCTGAGGCACAGAAGTGCCTGAGCAACTCACTGAAAGAACTCAGGAGTTCCTAGCTCCTACCCTGGGGCTTAATCCGCTGGACTCCACTGCTTTATAACAATCGTGATAGAAGTCTACAAATATTTGAAGCTTGTAAACAGCAAAGGGTGATGGGGATTATTTATCAGGGCACAAAAGTATATCAACTACTGTAGAAGGAGAAGATTAAATTAACCAAAATTGGCTCAATATTAGAAAAAGCTCTTACACTGAGATCACAGATGATGGAATAATCTGATAACAGCCCTGCCACTTCAGAAATGTAAAACTAGACCGGAGAAACACTAGGAAAATGATACTATAGGGAGATCACTTAGCTCAGGGGTCCCCAACGCGGTGCCCGCGGGCACCACCGCGGGGTGTAAGTGCGCCCGCGGAGCCCTCCATTTTTTTTTTTTCCCCTCCGCCGGCAGTGCTGGGGTGGTTTTTTTGTTTTGTTTTGTTTTGCTCCACCGGCAGCGCTCGGGGTTTTTTTTTTTTTTTTTCTTTTTTGGCGCCCGCCGGACAAAAAAGGTTGGGGACCACTGACTTAGCTCATCTGGAAAAAACACTCCCAGGGGTAACGCATGCAAAACCAATTTCCCCCCCATTTATGGCACTGCAAATCTAGCCCACAGTATTTAAACTGTCTGCATTAATTTGCTTTCTGTGAAGAACTGTCTATATCTAGGTGTACTCAAGCCGTGCAGAGCACCTGCCTTCTACACTGAGCAGCTGCGTTCAAGAGGACAGCAAGAAAACGCTCTCACAAGGAGGCTGTTGGGACTGTCCCTAGTGAAAGAACCAAAAGGAAAATAACCAGCTTTATAACTGGCAAAAAAAAAAAAATCCCAACCCTGCTCTCAGTATGGAAAAAAGTGTTTGAGAAGCAATTACAATTCATACACTAGCTGGAATACCTCTTAAAGATATTTATTTTATGATTAGGGCCCTACCAATTTCATGGCCGTGAAAAATGCCTCACAGACCGTGAAATAAGCCCTTCCCTGTGAAATCCCATGTCCTCTTGTTCCTAGGAGCACCCCAGCAAAGAGGGCTCCTAGCTCTGGCTGGGCTGGGGAGGGACAGGACTTGTCCATCCCCTGCACAGCTGCTTTGGGGGACGGGGCAGGAGACCAGACCCACCTCCACCTCCAGGAATGTCCTGCGGCTGCAGGAAGCTCTGCGGTTGCTGCCTTCAGTGTCCAGCTCAGAAGGCAGCACAGAACTGAGGGTGGCAATCCCATGACCCCCCTACAACATGTTTGCGAACCCCCCACTATCAAGATCCCCCACAATCACAATACCATGAAATTTCAGACGTAAATATCTGAAAATGTGAAATTTACCAATTTTCTAATCCTATAGCCGTGAAATTGACCATAGCGGACTGTGAATTTGGTAGGGCCCTATTTATGGTTCAGAGGAGAGACAAAGCCATTTTGATGGCACGTTACAAATGAGCAACAATAATATTTTAACTTCCAGCCTAAACCCGGTTCTAATTCTGATCTAATATAGACAGTGGTAAAGAAAGAGCCAAAACTGATTGGAATATTTGAAAAGCACCTCCCGTGACCATGAATTCATCTCCATTCTTGCAAGTACTTATTCTCATGCTTAACTTTACTCCAATGAGTAGCCCCACTGAAATCAGAAGTGCCTGGACATCAATGTAGTATTCTAGATGAAGACAGCACCATCGTCTCCCTGCTCCATGAGATATCTGCACCAGTTTTCAGCAGTGGTAGTGCTCATAGAAAGTTAAACACGAGCGTAAGTGTTTGCAAGATTGCAACCCGAAGGAATACAAACATTTAAGTTAACATCTTATGTTTGAAAAATGAAGCAATACAACCTCAAGTGCACTGGCATTTTCACTGCTGGACAGATAAAAACCACAGGATTGCCATTATGAATTGCAACCCACCCTGCAGCACAAACAATTCTAGACTCTAATATATTGTATATAGTCTTCTTAGACAGATTTCTCTACCAGTTAGAGAAACTTCCATCCCATTAGTTTAATAAAAATGGTTATTTTTCTGATCCTTTCAGCTAATATGACATTTAAAGGGCAAGATGCAACTGGGAAAATACCTGTCAAAAACTAATCCTAAAACAGTTTCATGAACATCTACTTTAGGCAATGCCTGCTACCAAGGTAAATTCCCCAATACCCACAGAACAAAGCATAATTATGGAATAGATATTATTTTACTAGTGTGTCTGGTACTCTAAAATGATGCACTCCCAACTAGCAACTCAAATCTAAAACCATTTATAGAAACCCCACATACTTTGCTTAACAAGCTATGGGGAAAAAGGCTGTTTCCTACCTTAGTAGGATATGAAGGTAAGAGCCAAGGCCCGTAAAAATGTGCCACCAAGCATGAAACTGTGTCACGGCTCCCACGACAGGAGGCATCTTGTCTCGTAATCCCCTGTTCAAAGAAACATAGCACAATGCATTTTTTTCCAGACTACGCAGTCCCAAGAAGCAGTGTTCACTTGTCAGATCGTGTCACTCTTTCTGTCTCTCAGTCATGTACTTCATGCGTTCAGTCTTTACTAAGTTAATAACGACTACATGGTTTTTTTCCATTTCTAGTTTGGGAAGATGTTTGCTGAACCAGTCTTCTCACAGGTTTGGAAAACTACTGAGAGTCTTCTACTGGAAAGGAGTCCTTAAATGGTTTAGACCCATAACTTCAGGTGGTATTACTACTTAAGACACCAGAAAATACTAATGCATCTTACTTCTTTCCCGCCAGTTTCCTGGCCAGTGTGAAAAAATAGAAGGTTTGAGAGAGAGAAATTGGAACCCTTCTGAAGAACTCTGTAGAAGCTCAGAAGCTTCTCTCCCACCAACACAAGTTGGTCCAATAAATATATTACCTCACCCACCTAATCTTGGGACTGACATGGCTACAACAACACTGTACACCCACTTCTCTGTATCTGGTAGCCACTTCATCCCCACTCACCAACCTCATGTGACGTTTGTCTTGCCTTTCTCTCCTTCCCAGTGTGAGGCAAGGACAGACTGGGTGGACAGCTGTGAACCAAAGCACCAAGGACAGCAACTGCCTGATATATAATTCAAAGTGACTCTGGGTATGTGGGGCCCCAGAACCTGGGCTCCAGCCCGAGCCCAAATGTCTACACTGCAATTTTATAGCCCTGGGAGCCCAAGTCAGCTGCCATGGGCCAGCCACGAGGGTTTTATTGCAATGTAGACATACATTGAAGAGCTTTGCTGGTAGGAAGCAGAATTCAGTGCAGAGCTTGAAATGCTCTGCCCAGTTGGTTGACACTTGGCACTTTTAAGGGAAGAGAGCTGCTGGGGAAGAGGACAAAGCAGAGAGAAGGGAGTCAAGTTCTCTCAGCTCCTTTTCCTCATCAGAGTTCTAGAGACAAGTATGATTAAGTTGGTTTTAATTTGAGGTGGAGAGAGACAGTTTAAATATATTTTCCTTCCTTTTAAAAATCTATTTTCACATTCAATCATAAAAATTGGAAATGGTAGCTGATTTTATTTATTTCCTGTAGCCCCTACTAACTAGTTAGTGTTAGTCCTAGAGCTGGGTTGAGCTGGATATGCTTGTGCAGACACAAATGTGCTCATAAATAGCCAGGTTAATGTCATTCTGCATTAGGAACAGAAAGGGGAACCTCCACAATGTATATGTAACACATCAACACTCCTGGATCCATGCTCATAGCCTTGAGTGGCAGGGCCTCCCAGAGCTCACGATTCAAAACTTGGTGGCTCCATCCAGGGGGGTGCTCTGTGCTAACCTAGCTGTGGAGCCGTAGCAACCTTCAGTATTTTCATCAGTTCCATTCTCTGTGGAAGTTGAAACATGTTACAGAAGTGAAGTACAAAAAGGTTACAAAATCCTGAAATTTAAGAGGAGGCGGGTGAGTTGGTGTGATTCATAACTTAGGGCATGTCTACACTTACTGGGGATCGACACTGTGGGGATCTATGCACCAGGGGTCGATTTAGCGGGTCTAGTGAAGACTCGCTAAATTGATCGCAGATCGCTCTCCCATCGACTATGGTACTCCACCAGAATGAGAAGCATAAGGTAAGTCGACGGGAGAGTGTCCCCCATCAACCCAGCGCAGTGTAGACACCGCAATAAGTTGACCTAAGCTACGTTGACTCCAGCTACATTACTCACTTAGATGGAGTAGGGTAACTTAGGTCGACTTACCCCCGTAGCGTAGACAAGGCCTTACATTTCCAAAGAATAAAAATTACAAGCAAGAAAACGTATCTTCTCCAAGGGTACCAGCTGTAGTAAGTCACCCCTGGAGATTCCAAAGCTCCAGGGACTTCTGATTAAAGCTATGGAACAGGTACAGTTGAATTAAAAATTACTGCAACAGGCAGCAACACACATTGTATGGTAGGAAGTACACTGACATTTTTTTCTTTTGCCAACTGGAGACAGAAAAAGGTGCTTCTAGCTATTGATGCAAACTGCAGGCAAAGGGCAGACTCCTTCAATTGATGGAGTGGTTTTGACCTCACTGTTGTGTCAGCATGGCTGAAAAAGTAGTCAGCCCTTGTGCCAGTACCTGCAGCTTCAACGAACACCCCGTCATTTGTGCTGACAGAGTCACATCCCGGCGCCAGATGTATCAATAGCATCAAGTTTTGGGCATGAGCCTCAACTGACATAGCTGGCACAGTCACAGGTCTGAAAGCTCCAAGAGAACTCTGCTAGGCCCAAGTTTCAGCTGGCCCAACATTGTGCACACATCATTAAGGAGGATGTCAGGTTATACAATATGCCTTGCTGGGTTCTCGCCCAATATAGTAAACTACTGGTGCAATGCTGTCAAAGTTGGAGTCAGTATAGGCCAAGAGAGTGCGTGGACAGAGGAGTTGAGATCACGGGAGTCAACTGGGATCTTCTTGATGCGGGCCTCAACCTGTCCTTATAGAGAGATGAGTAAACATCCTCCAAATTGGTGGTTAGTACTACAGTTAGGATGCACCGAGGGAATTAATACTTCAAGAGTGATACATCGTCCAGATCTATCTTGCCAGACCTGTGCTCTATGATGCATAGACTTGACATCCAGCTGTGAAATTTGACAGTGGCTTTCTATGAGCTTTTGTCTTTGAGGCCTTCCTGGCTAACTTTGCATTGGATTGACTTGAGGTGTTGTGGGGAGGCCAGGAGAGTCTCTTCAAATGCCACACCAGGACTAATTAGCTGTGATTCACCCTGAAACTCCTCCAAGAGTGGTCACTGTTCATTAGTTGACAGACATACACCTATATTGGATGTTTCCTGATCTTGTGGGGCTGCTATTTTTTACATTTTACTGAGAAATAAAAGAGGAAGAAGGAAAAAAAGGCAAAACCTGGAAAGATAACAGGCCCTAAAACTCCCTTTAGTGACCACAGTAAGTTTTTTTAAAGTCTAGAATGAGACCAAAAAAAAGGAAGAAAGAAAATGTGGCTGAATGATATTGAGCTCACAGTTCTGACTCCAGATCAGTCAGCAGCAGTTCAGCCATGGAAGCCTCTTCAGTATCAATGGCAAGAAAAGGACCAAATGATGTAGGCACTAGAGGTCACTATGGGTATGTCTATACTGCAATTAAATACCTGCAGCTGGCCTGGGTCAGCTGGCTTGGACTGCGGGCCTGTAAAATTGAGGTGTAGAAGTTTGGGCTCGGGCTGGAGCCTGGGCTTTGGGACCCTCCCCCCTGGCAGTGTACCAGAGCTTGGACTCCAGCCCGAGCCTGAACATCTCTACTCCAATTTTACAGCCCCGCAGTCCAAGCTCACACAGGCCAGCCACAGGTATTGTAGTGTACAAGTATCCTATGGTTCCACAGCAGAGGCAACCCAAGGTGTCTTCTTACTGGATATAAAGCTGTTTGAATTTTGAACTATGAAAGTTCTCCACAGCTAGGAGCATGGACATAGGAGTGTTCTGTTATCACCATGCTTTGGTGAATGTGCTCTCAAACGTGTGTGTATATTTAAGTAAAGAAACGACTACTGATTAAGCATCAAGTTTAGCATCAAAACTCTCAGTCCACGAAAGAGGTGCTTAAACTATATATATATATATATATATATATATATATCTCAAACTTTTTCAAGAACTAGTTTCAAAGTAGCTGTAGATAAGCAAGATATTTAGTATTCCGCCTCGAGCGCTGCCAACGAAATGACCAGTTAAATTCCAATTCCAGAATTTCTACATAATTTTTCACGCTAACAATGCTTAGAATTTGAGCAGCCGTTAGCGGTCTACTAAGTGTTGAGAGAGCTAATCAAGGGCAGACTGGATAAAACACTTGTCAATATTCTGTGGGGCTTATACTGCACATATCAGGAGATGGACTCAATTATTCTGCAGAAAACAAATAAAGCCATGGAACTCAGAGATTAAAAGATATGCAGACAAGTTGAAAATGCTTACCTCAATTTATCACAGAAAATGTTGTCTACATTCCAAAAAAAAAATCCCATTAAAAATACACTTAAGGATGTATAGCCCAGACCCCTAAGCCATGGGTATACCCTAGGGGGAGAGAAGCAAAGTGAAATTTAGTTTTTAGGATACAAACTGCATTTAAAGTACATATATACATTACACTATTTATAAGTTAAATGCCTGGTGGAAAAAACTTTAAAATTCCTTTAAAGGGACACCATCAGCTTGAAATCTAATCACATTTTAAAAAGTGAATTAAAGGTACAGTACTGTCAGGTAAAACATATCCCAAGTCCCTTGCTCTTTTGGGGTGATCACTCATATTTTCCCCCTAGACGTTTCTTACCCTGACAGCTAGGTGTGAAAAAACCCAACACAAACAAAAGAGGAAACAACTAAACTGGCTATTCCAATGCACGGACTAAACCGAAAGAATTTCCCCCCCTCTCTAATCTCTTTTGGTTATTCTTTGGTATTACTTCTAAAAGTGATAGGTAAGAGCGTTTCAGACAGAAGCGCTCTGGGTTGTTGTTGTGTTTTTTAAGTAGATGGTGTCCCTTTAACATTCAAAGCAAAAATTATTTCAGCCTTTTGATAAAGCGGCATGCCAAAGCCAACCACTAGCCCACCGGACAGTTTTAGAAAAAGTCGTTTCAGATTGTGTTTTACCAACAAGAGCTATTAGGAAAAAAATCCTATTTAGGACACAAGACAAATGTGGTGAAGAACCACAGATGCAAGGCAGCACATCGTTCATAAACCCAATCTTACTGTTTGCATTCATGTAGGCCACAGAATCATTAACTTCTTAGTGGAAGTAGGTGAAGTTTGTTCCTTTGACAGCACTAGGACAAGTCCTCAAAAATATCCAATTCCAACCCCAAGAAGCTACCATGAAACACAGTATCAAAGGGGTAGCCGTGTTTGTCACTTTTTACAGATCCAGACTAAGAGTCCTGTGGCACGGCTCCAATATGTCTGTTAGTCTATAAGGTGCCACAGGACTCTGTCACTTTTTACATGAAACACAGTTCATGTTATTTTTATCACCACGAATACACAGTTCGGAATTTGGATTAAGATGCATTCCTGAGTTGCTTATTGTCTTTTGCATTATTTTTGTCACTGTGATTTATCATCTATAGAAACAGCAATATCACCGATAAGAACATATCCTGTAACAAGACAAATGGATAGGGCTTTTTAAATGTAAATAAAATTAGTTGACAGTAGTGTTCCCTGTTAATATACATTTTGGAGTTATGGAGTCTAGTGATTGGCATTAGGCGTGTGGCTTATAAGCTTGTAGATCAGTACTTTTTCCTCAAGGCAAAGACATCAGACATACACTGCATGTGTTACTGAGGGAGTAAACACAAAACCCATTCACGTCATCAGCAGATTGATTTCTAACTAGCATTTATTTAGTCCCATAAATATAATAGGCAAGATGAGCCAAAGCACCAAAACATCCTTACCCAAAGAGCTTACTTTCTAAGGGCACAAGTTAGCTGAACATATGAACGAGCAAAGAAAGGCATACATTATATACTGTTAATTACAGTTGGAAGGGCTCATTAAATAGGTGGGGTGATGTGTTTCATGGAGGAGGAAAGAGAAGGGGGTTTACATGCATTATTAACTGAGAGTCTGGTCCACGAGCACAGAGCAGCATAAATGAAGGCACAATGTGGGACTGGGCGAAAGAGACCCTCTGAGCAATCAGACTAGGAGGGGTGCGGGGAATGAGAGGCGAATGGTGAGGAGACACAGGTAGAAGCATAGTTCTGAAGAGTTCTGGAAGTAAGAAGCCAGAGCAGGAGTCTAAGGAAGGGGGGCCCAATTTGAGTCATAGAAGACAAAGATCTTAGGGGCTGGGTTTGGATGGATTTGAGGAAGACACGATATTGGGGGGGGGGGGGGGGGAAGGGGGGGGGGGGGGGGGCATAAGGTAAAGGAAGGATATTTTTGCAGTTAGGCACTAGACTGTGCCTCAAGACAGCAGAGTTCAGGAAGGGATGAATTTTGGGAATGTGGAGGAAGTAACTACAGGAGATGGTGAGGGTCTGGATATGAGAGAAGGAGAGTGACTGAATGCCATCAAGTATTGGGTAAGAGAGGAAGGTGGGGTAAGAGAAGGAAAGGTTTGGTTTTACACATTTTAACTGGGGTGACAGAAGAATATACAAGATAAGATGTTGGAACGATAGGCAGAGTTGTTGGGATTTACAGGACTGGAAAGATAGTAAACCTAAGCTGAAAACACACACACACGCACTTTTTTATGGTAGAAAAACTCAAGATGGATATATATTGCTCAGAGCTAAGCAGTATCTGAACCCTTAAGAGAAAAGATCACTCAAGGAGGAGACACATAAAAGAGAGGAGAGCGCACAAAGCGAACCTAGAAACTTAATTTAATATATTTATTCACACTGGCTGCTCTCTCTGTTTCTTCAGTTTTGCCAAGAGACACTTTTCACTGGTTCTCAGTTCTTCCAGCACTTTTGATACCATTCCTTTTAATTTTTGGGAAAAAAAATTCCCAACTTCACACATCATACTTCACCCATTCAAAACAGTAACTTCAACAAAACGTTTACCTTTTAGCATCCAAGTACTTTACATGCTAATTTTAAGTACTGGGCTGCAGGGAAAACATTAACTGAAGTGCTTAACCCCGTGACTGACCCCCCACTTCAGCCAGCTACTAGAATTATTGTTTGAACACTGGCAGCATTTGCAGTACTTTACAAAACATAAAGGAAGATAGAGTCCCTATGCCTGAAGGAATAAAGCTACCATCAAAACAGCTGACAAAAGACATTGATCACGAATGTGTGTGGTCCAGGCTTGCCTGAAGGTACACACGAAGGGTTTGTCTACACTATGCACCTTTTAGCGACACGGCTGTGCCACTACAGCCATGCTGGTAAAAGGCGTGCAGTGTAGCCTCTGTTTGTCAGCGGGAGAGCGCTCTCCTGCTGACAAAAAACTTCCACTCCCAATGAGTGGCAGTAGCTCCTGCCGACAAAGCGCTGTTCAAACCGGCGCTTTTCGTCGGCAAAACTTGTGTCTTTTGGGTGTGTGTGTGTGTGTGTGTGTGTGTGTTTTTTTAACACCTCTGAATGACAAAAGTTTTGTCGTTCAGTTGCCAGTGTAGACAAAGCCTAACTTCAATCAAATATTTTTACTGAAAGACATGAATCACTCCTCCATTACCACAAGACAGAGAGCATATGACCTTGCATCTCTCACTCGTTTAGAGAAGTGGTCAGCAATGCCAGTTTCTCATGTTAAGGTGTTTTTAAAATGCACACCTCTTAGATGCAAACACCTAGTTAGAACATATCTTGTAATGCTGAGCTAAATAAACAGTCACTTACCACAATACAATATATACAGACCGAAGTACAATAATAGAAACCAGTGCTCCATACACAATCTGCAGGAAAGTGGAGATAAAATTCAACGTTAGTGTGACCCAGGCAGGCATTATTGTGTTTGTATTCCATACTAACGCAAAAGAAAACTAAACGTTTGATGGTTTGAAAAAGTCAGTAAAGATACTGTAGGTGATAAACCATCATTTTGTCTATTCCTCAGTATAGAGAATAGTTTTTCCCCTTTAAGTTTCCAAACAAAACCAAAGCCACAGTACAAAATGCCTCCCAAAATAGAAGTGTGGTTATATCCAGGCCCAACTTTTGGAGAGGTTTAGCTCCTTCTGGAGATAGGAAAATCCAGATTTCAGAGACATGTCAGGAATTGAATTAGAAAGCAAACACTAGGCAGCACTCTTGTATCCTAGTCACTATGGTGAAGACGAGGAAAAGTGCAGTTCACAGCTTGAAGGGTAGTCAGCATCCTGCAGTTGAGTTTTGATTAGGGAGCACATCACCAGGTCTTCCCTTCTCTGGGCACTTTAATCCAGGCCTGCACAAATGACAGTGGCCTTGGACAGTGTTAAAATCAGCAACTCCTTCACAGAACGCGTTTGCGACTAATGATACCGTGCAGCATTACTGAAAGCAGAAATCTGAATAGACTTCACTATGTCTACCATTCAGCAAAGCCCAAGGGAGCATTATAAGTTAACTATGGCATATGTTCAGCATTGAGGCCTTGTCTAAACAGGGATGAGGTAGTGTTCTATGAGTAGACCAACAACTCAATCATGATATGCCTGTTTATCTGAGAGGACCTAGTGAAACTGGTCAGCAATTATAAAGGTATTAGTGGGGGCTCTAGGAGACAACACAACTTGCCCATTAACTGATATGATTATCCTCAGTATCAGTCTCCACCAGAAGAGAATTTATTTTACAAAGAGCTTGGCCACACCATGGCATGGAAAGCTGTAGTGTAACTAAGCCAACTGTGAGGTTTATAGAGGGGGGGAAATCCTAGAAATGTACGGGACAAGCTGCAGAAGTGGTTGAACAAAAGGATTTTAGGAGTTGCCACGGGGGCTAAGTTGAAAAAAAAAATGTGAATTCATCTCTATACACTTTTAGGTGAGGTGGATTCTCATGAGGAATAAGATGGTCTTGCAGTTAACACACAGCACTGGGAGTAAGTTAACCTCTCTGCATATGGCAATGAATCCACAGGCAGAGTTGTATAAACAGAAGGCAGGGACACAGTCTCTCTCGGGACAGCATGGAGGATGGAACTCTTGACACTGGTGTCAGCACCACAGACTGCTCTTTCAGACAAGCTGACTTTTGCAACTTCAGCTGAGAACACCTTACTTAGAGTAGCCTACGCAAAGCGCCTCTTTTATTAAACGGTCTCTCTCTCTCTCCTTTTAATAAATCTTGTTTTACTGAGAAACCTGCTGCTGTTTTGGGGAAGCTTCACTTAGTCAGTCAGAGAACAAGCACCTGGCATCCTCAAAAAGAGAGGTGCTGTAGGATAAACAGTTACTGGAACTGAAACCCCTGTGCTGGCATTCTAAATTTTGGTCAATAGGAAACAAGCAAATGCATTTATTCCCAGTGAGGTATACTACAAAAAGCTGGGCAGATGATACAGAGGGGAGCAACCATGAGACTGAAAGAGAAGAGAGGTGGCCGTGGGGTTAGGTAATCTCATAAAGCAGAGATGGGACATTGATTAATGCTTCCTGCCCCCAAAAAGGAAGAACAGTCTGAATTAAATTAAGTGGCAAAATGAGACAAAAAAGAAGAGGTGCTAAAGTCTTAGCTGGTGTATATCAGCACAACATCACTAATTTATACCAGCGGAGAATATGGCTCAGGAAGGATTGTACCCAAAGACACCACCCCAGTGTGAAAGGGAGCAATTTAGGAAAAGAAATGAATAGGAAATAATTTATGGCTGCCCACAACCTTGCCCACATGCAGCAGGGGGTTGGTGACCTCCTGAGTTCTCTTCCAACCCTAATCTTCTCTGACTCTATGATAAGCCACAAATGGACTCCACTAACAGTATAGGTTATAAGGTCAACAGCCCAAATGAGAACACATTAGCAGAAATGATAGTATCTGGCACTTTTCACCCATAGATCTCAAAGCACTTTACACAGGAGGTAAATATTTTCCTTATTTTACACATGGGAAAATGGAGACAGAGGTGAAGTGACTTGTCCCCCAGTTATGCAGCAGTCTAGTGGCAAAACTGGATTAAGACCCAGGTCTCCTGAGTCCCAATCCAGTGCCACATACACTGGTCCACACTACCTTCCATTTACCACAGTATTCTCCTGGTACATCAACAAATCAGTGAGATGGACATGGACTCCTTGGCCAATAAACCGTAGCATGAAGCCAAGGCAGCAGCAAAGTAATATTTCAAATTACACAACTTGGGCATTAATTTTTGAAAAGTTTCCATATGCAAACCCTTTTTTGTTTTGCAGCACACTTCTAATCTTCCACTTTTCTTCTCTCACTTCCATTTGCCATTCAGCCATTTTAAGACCACTCCGTCATTCAACAGAGAGGTAGAAGGAGAAGCCAGGAGTGTTTGCCCTGGAGGGACCACAGAGGGGAGAATACAGGTACACCTGCCCTAAATTGTGATATCCTCCATATCCCTCTCTATTTTTCCTTCCCCATTCCCCGACCTTCCTTTGTTTTTCCTTTTAGCTAATCCCTTGCTATCTTCCCTTCTCTCACTCTTGTTCTATACTAAATATAAATATTTAATAAACAGAACTCCTTCAAGAATATTAAAAAACCAAGACCACTACAAAATTGAGGAACTCGTATGGCATTTGCAAACCAACATTTTACTGACACTGCTTGTACGTTCTACCCCTTTCCCCACCCTTTGTTTTGTTTATTTAGCCTTCGGGCCAGCAGCTGTCTGGCAATGGAATAACTGGGGCCTGTAGCCACCATCATAATACAAATAAACAACAAATTGGTCTGGTTATTGGCATAACAATACTGTAACTGTAGCAGCTGGGGAAAATCCCTTCACAAAAATGTAAAGGCCTCTATTGAAGGATTGTATATTAGTCTCAAATCAACCTTTAGCATTAAAGAGGAGCGGTTATGGTGACTGGCAGCACACAAGAATGTCTTATTGATAAGGCTACGATTCTGTCACGGATTCTGTGACTTTCCAGGACCTCTTTTGGGGCAGGGCTGGAGCAAGTGTCAGTCCCGAGGCCGACCGGAGCCCTGAGTCTGCCGAACAGCGGACCGGTGGCCAGCCCAAGTCCTAGCGAAGCAGCAGTCCCCGGCTGCCGGAGCAGTGGCTGGAGTTGGGTGAGTCCCTGGGGCTGGAGCGGCTGCTGTTTGTCCACCCCACACCTCCACGTGTTTTTAGTAAAAGTCACAGACAGGTCGCAGGCTTCTGTGAATTTTTGTTTACTGCCCATGACATGTCCCTGACTTTTACTAAAAACACCCATGACAGAAACTTAACCTTAACTATCCATATGTAACAGAACGGAACCAAATCTGACCTGAGTCTTTATGGTACTTAAAGTGAAGCTCCAATCCAGATTATGGGAAAAGTGCACAGTTGACCGGCCCCATTTGTGTTCAGAGTAAGAGCCAATTAAAGTTGTTACTAAAACAGTCACTACTTTTTATTCACCACTGCAGTGCAGAACTAAACAAAGGGATTTGCCAGCATAATTCCAATCCAGTTTATGCATTAACAGAAAAGTTAAGTAAAGTCTTATTACCTTTATTGGGGCGATATGTGACCCAGAAACAACCCCGCTAGACTTGACACAGTTATCGTTTGTTAATACTGAGCCAATGGAGGAAAGCTTTATACATATGCACATACTACTTGTGTTTAAATGTCCAGAGGGAGTTCACACCTTGCTGCAACCAGAGATTGAGTCCTCCATCTTTGTGTCTCTCCGTACTGTGTATAGTTTGAGGTCCTTTTAGTATTTCCAATGCATTAATGAACACTTCTATCTTGTCTTAACTCTGATTTCCAAAAAGGACAAATTTAAGATGATCTGTTTCCCTTTGACACCCAAATCAAGAGACTTGTTCTAAACTGTTAGAAAACTCACTAAAAGAGACAGCACGCTAAAGGACAACCAAAGGATAGTTTTGATCATTTTCCTTACTGCATTCTTCTTACTTACAATTTCCATCTCTAAATATTTCTCTATTTCTGCACGGATAGACATTTCTGCTATACAGACAGATTTCTGTCACACTGGTTAAAATAGTAGCCAACGTCAAGCTTTTATCATGTAACAGACTTACACTGGCTCTTTGTACAAGTATGAAAGGCTTTTACTCTGTCTAGCGAAACACCTGGCTTATGGCCAGCCCACAGGCCAGGTAAAATACTGGCTAAAAATGTTACTNTTGCAGTTAACACACAGCACTGGGAGTAAGTTAACCTCTCTGCATATGGCAATGAATCCACAGGCAGAGTTGTATAAACAGAAGGCAGGGACACAGTCTCTATCGGGACAGCATGGAGGATGGAACTCGACACTGGCGTCAGCACCACAGACTGCTCTTTCAGACAAGCTGACTTTTGCAACTTCAGCTGAGAACACCTTACTTAGAGTAGCCTATGCAAAGCGCCTCTTTTATTAAACAGTCTCTCTCTCTTTCTCCTTTTAATAAATCTTGTTTTACTGAGAAACCTGCTGCTGTTTTGGGGAAGCTTCACTTAGTCAGTCAGAGAACAAGCACCTGGCATCCTCAAAAAGAGAGGTGCTGTAGGATAAACAGTTACTGGAACTGAAACCCCTGTGCTGGCATTCTAACTTTTGGTCAATAGGAAACAAGCAAATGCATTTATTCCCAGTGAGGTATACTACAAAAAGCTGGGCAGATGATACAGAGGGGAGCAACCATGAGACTGAAAGAGAAGAGAGGTGGCCATGGGGTTAGGTAATCTCATAAAGCAGAGATGGGACATTGATTAATGTTTCCTGCCCCCAAAAAGGAAGAACAGTCTGAATTAAATTAAGTGGCAAAATGAGACAAAAAAGAAGAGGTGCTAAAGTCTTAGCTGGTGTATATCAGCACAACATCACTAATTTATACCAGCTGAGAATATGGCTCAGGAAGGATTGTACCCAAAGACACCACCCCAGTGTGAAAGGGAGCAATTTAGGAAAAGAAATGAATGGGAAATAATTTATGGCTGCCCACAACCTTGCCCACATGCAGCAGGGGGTTGGTGACCTCCTGAGTTCTCTTCCAACCCTAATCTTCTCTGACTCTATGATAAGCCACAAATGGACTCCACTAACAGTATAGGTTATAAGGTCAACAGCCCAAATGAGAACACATTAGCAGAAATGATAGTATCTGGCACTTTTCACCCATAGATCTCAAAGCACTTTACACAGGAGGTAAATATTTTCCTTATTTTACACATGGGAAAATGGAGACAGAGGTGAAGTGACTTGTCCCCCAGTTATGCAGCAGTCTAGTGGCAAAACTGGATTAAGACCCAGGTCTCCTGAGTCCCAATCCAGTGCCACATACACTGGTCCACACTACCTTCCATTTACCACAGTATTCTCCTGGTACATCAACAAATCAGTGAGATGGACATGGACTCCTTGGCCAATAAACCGTAGCATGAAGCCAAGGCAGCAGCAAAGTAATATTTCAAATTACACAACTTGGGCATTAATTTTTGAAAAGTTTCCATATGCAAACCCTTTTTTGTTTTGCAGCACACTTCTAATCTTCCACTTTTCTTCTCTCACTTCCATTTGCCATTCAGCCATTTTAAGACCACTCCGTCATTCAACAGAGAGGTAGAAGGAGAAGCCAGGAGTGTTTGCCCTGGAGGGACCACAGAGGGGAGAATACAGGTGCACCTGCCCTAAATTGTGATATCCTCCATATCCCTCTCTATTTTTCCTTCCCCATTCCCCGACCTTCCTTTGTTTTTCCTTTTAGCTAATCCCTTCCTATCTTCCCTTCTCTCACTCTTGTTCTATATTAAATATAAATATTTAATAAACAGAACTCCTTCAAGAATATTAAAAAACCAAGACCACTACAAAATTGAGGAACTCGTATGGCATTTGCAAACCAACATTTTACTGACACTGCTTGTACGTTCTACCCCTTTCCCCACCCTTTGTTTTGTTTATTTAGCCTTTGGGCCAGCAGCTGTCTGGCAATGGAATAACTGGGGCCTGTAGCCACCATCATAATACAAATAAACAACAAATTGGTCTGGTTATTGGCATAACAATACTGTAACTGTAGCAGCTGGGGAAAATCCCTTCACAAAAATGTAAAGGCCTCTATTGAAGGATTGTATATTAGTCTCAAATCAACCTTTAGCATTAAAGAGGAGCGGTTATGGTGACTGGCAGCACACAAGAATGTCTTATTGATAAGGCTACGATTCTGTCACGGATTCTGTGACTTTCCAGGACCTCTTTTGGGGCAGGGCTGGAGCAAGTGTCAGTCCCGAGGCCGACCGGAGCCCTGAGTCTGCCGAACAGCGGACCGGTGGCCAGCCCAAGTCCTAGCGAAGCAGCAATCCCCGGCTGCCTGAGCAGTGGCTGGAGTTGGGCGAGTCCCTGGGGCTGGAGCGGCTGCTGTTTGTCCACCCCACACCTCCACGTGTTTTTAGTAAAAGTCACAGACAGGTCGCAGGCTTCTGTGAATTTTTGTTTACTGCCCATGACATGTCCCTGACTTTTACTAAAAACACCCATGACAGAAACTTAACCTTAACTATCCATATGTAACAGAACGGAACCAAATCTGACCTGAGTCTTTATGGTACTTAAAGTGAAGCTCCAATCCAGATTATGGGAAAAGTGCACAGTTGACCGGCCCCATTTGTGTTCAGAGTAAGAGCCAATTAAAGTTGTTACTAAAACAGTCACTACTTTTTATTCACCACTGCAGTGCAGAACTAAACAAAGGGATTTGCCAGCATAATTCCAATCCAGTTTATGCATTAACAGAAAAGTTAAGTAAAGTCTTATTACCTTTATTGGGGCGATATGTGACCCAGAAACAACCCCGCTAGACTTGACACAGTTATCGTTTGTTAATACTGAGCCAATGGAGGAAAGCTTTATACATATGCACATACTACTTGTGTTTAAATGTCCAGAGGGAGTTCACACCTTGCTGCAACCAGAGATTGAGTCCTCCATCTTTGTGTCTCTCCGTACTGTGTATAGTTTGAGGTCCTTTTAGTATTTCCAATGCATTAATGAACACTTCTATCTTGTCTTAACTCTGATTTCCAAAAAGGACAAATTTAAGATGATCTGTTTCCCTTTGACACCCAAATCAAGAGACTTGTTCTAAACTGTTAGAAAACTCACTAAAAGAGACAGCACGCTAAAGGACAACCAAAGGATAGTTTTGATCATTTTCCTTACTGCATTCTTCTTACTTACAATTTCCATCTCTAAATATTTCTCTATTTCTGCACGGATAGACATTTCTGCTATACAGACAGATTTCTGTCACACTGGTTAAAATAGTAGCCAACGTCAAGCTTTTATCATGTAACAGACTTACACTGGCTCTTTGTACAAGTATGAAAGGCTTTTACTCTGTCTAGCGAAACACCTGGCTTATGGCCAGCCCACAGGCCAGGTAAAATACTGGCTAAAAATGTTACTCTTTGTAGCAGCTACTGACAGAATGAAGAAGCAAAAACTGAAAGAAAGCACTTTTCCTTAGAGCCACTGACTTGATCCCTCAAAATTAGTGGCTTAATGGCTTGGATAGAAGATAGTCATAATAATGCAGGGATAAAAATTAACTATTGCTGTGAATGGAAAGACATCCATCGTTGACATATCTTGAAAAAAAGAACAAGAATTTAAAGTAGCGTGTTAGTAATAAGATGAATACATGTTTATTGTTCCAGTTTCTCACTCTCTCAAATAGTTCTTCCTGACATACTCCAAACACCAACATCCTCAGACACAAAGCATTTAAACATTGTAAAGAGGTGCTATGACACAGCAAGCTTTAAGTAATGCTTAAACCCATTCGATACATTTCCTAGTCTATCTTTTAAACTGAATTAAATTCTAAGTTTCTTCCCGACTCCCCACAAAAGATTGCTTCAGTTCTTTGAGATGCTTCTCTCTGCATTTCTAAATATGGCATTAAATAACTGCATCACTTAAATTACAATATTTTGAAAACACACAAGGCAGCTTTATGTAACTCGCCTCTTACAGCATCTGCTTTAAATTGGACTAGAGAAAACAGCAGGCCAAATAAGAAAGTTTGCAAAGTAGCTTAAATAAAAGGAAGCAGAATAAGCGTCTTCAACTTTTGTCATCACAAAACACTTCCCTCTCCACTGTATGTGGCAAAAATGAAGTTGCACATTATTCAGGCTGCCACAATTTTTCACCTTTGCACTGGAAAATACACCTTAGGCTTATCAGTAGTAAATACTTTGCACTTAAAGGTAGGTAACACCTTTCATCTGTGGGACCTAAATATAATTTACAAAAACTAACTAAAACCAGTATTTTTCAACTCTTTCACAGAAAGTTAAGTGACTCACACAAAATCACTTTCTGTATCAAGTCAGAGGCACAGTTGGGAATACAGTTTGGGGACTCTGAGGGAGACTAGTCCCAGACCCATCAGACTCCATTTCCAGTGGGGACAGGTTCAGTTTTCTGCTATTTCCCACCATTTATTAACACTGCTCCTGGCTTTCTGCCCCAGTCTTTATTAAATTGGCTAGCATCAGTTTGTCAGCTTCAACTATTATTGCAGATATCAGGAACTGTACCAAGAGAGTCTGGGTTTCTGTACATCACACAATATTTATCATTTAATATATTTTTCTCCAAAACAAAATGTTTAACATTAAATATTTACACATTATCTATCCTGGAACTGGAAGTCTTATTTGCAGTTTACAGTACAAAAAACAGATTTCTACACTATAGGACTTAAATGTGTACTTGAGTTTCTGAAAGACGCTTAAGGGGCGGGGAAGGAATCAGATGTTTAAACTACTACTTATATTACATCAGTATCTAGAAACCCTATCCAAGATTAGGGCCCCACTGTGCTAGGCACTGTACAAACACAGTGATGGTATATCTTCACTGTGGAGTTAACTCAGGTGATCAGCATCCAGATCTGAGCACTTCATAGAATATCAGGGTTGGAAGGGACCTCAGGAGGTCATCTAGTCCAACCCCCTGCTCAAAGCAGGACCAATCCCCAGATAGATTTTTGCCCCAGATCCCTAAATGGCCCCCCTCAAGGATTGAACTCACAACCCTGGCAGGCCAATGCTCAAACCACTGAGCTATCCCCCCCGAGTTAGCTTAGCCCAGTTGTGAGCAGCCCCACTGCAAAGCCCCACCCGAGATATTTTGTCCTCACTGGGACTGTACTCAGGTGTGGCACTAGAACTTCTGGGGGCATATCCCATGGCTCTTTGTGCTGCAGTCACTTGAGCTGCTCTATGATTCTTTCCTAGTAAATTGTGGGAGAACTTATCTGTCCTTCTGAGCACACAGAGGCAAAATGTGGGAAGTCACTGGAGGACTAATTAGCACTTGAGTCTGCTTCCTCACTGCAAAACAGGTGGGTTACCAGCACAAGTACAAGCCTCACTCTTGTTTCAGCCTAAAGATGGGCCAACTAGCTCATGTTAACAGCACCCCCAAACTCGAGGGCGAGGTTGTGTGTGGACAGAAGGGGGAGGGTAGAAGCAACACTTGAGTAAGGGCCCAAGTTAACTCTGCAGTGAAAACATGCCTTGAGAAAGCCTCACCACCCTGAAGAGCTCACAGTTTAAATAGACAAGACAAACAAAAAGGTGGAGGGGAAACGGGCACAGGAAGTTGAAGCGAGTTGCTCAAGGTCAGATCTGGGAACAGAACCCAGGCCTCTCACATCCCAGTCCAGGACCCTTCACTGGATCATGCTGCCTCTCTAGCAGTATAAAAGAATTTTAAAGGAAAAAGGAACAGTGTTCATTTTGTACAACAATCTGAAAATCTGGAAGGTAAGAAGCTTTTTCCATCATAAACTGTTAAATCTCCTTTAAAGTGTTTTAAATTACAATTGGACTGTCTACCACTAGCTGCGGCCTAAGATTTTCTTTGCTTAGTTTCAGTCCATTACTCCCGTTTACGCTCTTTGTGCCACCATAAACAATTCCACTCCTTCCTTGATGTTCACACACTTCAAACCCTTAGAAAGTTAATCAATCCCCCATCATTTGTCATTTAGCCACCTTAATCATGATCTTTTAAATCTTTCCATTCATCAGTCCCTCCAGCTCTACATTTATTTTTGTTGCTCTTCTCCAGATTCCCACCTGGCTAGAGCCTCTATACTCAGTGTCACAAATGGGATTACTTTTTTTAAAGCTGCACGATGGTCAAGTATCAGATATAATTAAACAGTTTCATGATTCCTTTTTGTTGGGAAGAACTTCTGACCTTTCAAATGTTCAGACTGCTAAGAATGAACAGAATGGGAACAGTTCTCTTGCAGCTTTAGCTTTTTAAGCTAGACTGAACTGGAATGATTCATTTGAATTGAAATCTTTTCTAATCAGAGAATGGCAGCAATACCCATCACTCCACAGGAAGGGTTTTACTTTTTCTTTTAAAACCTGGTGAATATTGATACTTATAAAAGTAAGATCTAATAAGCACTGGTAATGTCAGGCACAAGAAGAGAGTTTCTGAATGCAATCCTGCTACCACAATTTAAAACTGACCCCCCTATTCCTACTACAGCAGGGGCCAAAATATAGCCAATGAATCTGGCCCTCTACTTTAAGTGTGGCTCATTGAAACTGAAAGCCCCAGCTGCCCATCAAGTGACTGGATCAAGATGGTACATGATGCATTGGGAGATCTAGCCTCTCAAGGTCACACCTTTGTATTAGAGATGAGGCCACTGCTAATTTATTCAGTTAAGAAAATTAAGTGCAGCCTTCAGTTGGCCAAAGGATGGACAGGCCGTTCTTACCATTGCAGCACTGGGATTTCTAAAGCTCCTTGATACCTACTGTCAGTGTGGAGGAGAGACCCGCTGTACTTTTACCTATTTTCTTACTATGCCATAAACAAACAATCAGAAGCCCCTCTAACTGTAAGCAATTTAGGGGCATTAGCCAGGAAGAAGACAGAAAAACAGTAAAGAAAGCAAGCAGCTGACTGAAAAATGAGGCCTGGATCATGGGCACTGAAACAATGCAGGACCCTTCTGTTGCTACATCTTTGTGGACTAGGAGATTGAGAGGATACAAAAAGCACATTACTCTCTACGTGAACACACCTATTTGCCACTTCCTTTGTAAAACTGACTATAGGGACTGGATGAGATAAGTAATACCAGGAATCAAGTCCCCTATGGAAAAAAAAATTGTTTGGCTATTTAAGAGCGAGTATAGACTTGGGCCTGAAAGTTAAACTGCAATTATATATAAGTAAATTCACATTAATTCTTCAGAATGCATTCATTTCACTAAATATTTATTGAAGTTACATAGCAAGTCCCTGTGTACTCTATCTAAAATAAGGGGCAAATATTGAGGTGGAAAAAATACCTAGCTTAGTTACACAATCAGAGAAATATTCCTTCCTGATTTACAGTGCATTTGGGTAAATTCCATACAAAGATGAATGCAGTACTTGAACATCTGGAATTTGTTCATTTCCCTAATAATTAACAATTTGGAAAGAGCTGTCATAGCAGAAAAACAATATTTTTAAGGAGCTACGTATTTTCACTGTTACCCTTCACAATTTCATGGTGAAATGATGATTGATGGCATGAAGGCTATATTCTGAACTTAATGGAAACCAGATATAAACATTAAAGCCAAGAGGCAAGTCTTTAAAAAGTTTCCTAGAATTCTCCCTACTGCTACAGGAAAGCGACCTCGTAATTTGCATCATATTTAGCAGCTCAGACGTTACAAGCATACCAAGCGGGCTGCAGTCAAGCTGTAATACTTTCACAGCAGTGTGTAATACTGCTCAGTGGGCATTTGACTTAAAACAATCGGCATCAGTAAAACTTAATTTCTCCCGATGTTACATCCAAAATTATTTAAAATTAATAGATTCAAAAGCAGAGTGGTGAGTGGCTCAAAAGAAGAATTTCCTTTAAGTCTCTATTTTCACCCTGATCACCACAATAATGCATATGTTCCTCTTGTTACACAAGCATGGAAGTAGCATCATGATTATCAGGCCTTTTATTAATATACCAGCAGAAATACATATACCATTTCTTATTGTGCCGGCTGTGCCAGTGATGGTGGTATATTCTATGCCATGACATCTGACGAAATTAAGGTTTCAAGGCTCAGTCGTCCAAGGAGCTGAGCACCCACAAAACACATTAACTGTCCAGATGTTATCCTGTCAGTCAGTCAGTCATCCATGTGGGGAAATATCCACTCCCATTCTGTGTAGATACATAATCATGACTGCTAACCTTTTGCAGTTGTAAATACTAGCACAAAAAAAGGCAACACTCCATATTGGTAGTGCCAACCCTCACCCTATCAATACACAGATCAATCTCTAGGCATGCAAGTGACCACGGGGGCCTGAAAATGCAGCCTGTCACATTTCTCTAGAAGATGCAGGCTTGTCCCTAGACACCATCCTGATTTTTTTTTACCAGAAAAACATTGAGTCTTCAATCAAATATAGGTGGGTATAGATAAAGGGAAGATGACACATCCACTGAGGGAGAGAACTGGTGCTCAGTACTCCATCTCTCATAACAGACCCAGTAGCCCTGCTGCTGAAGGCCCTTAACTCATCTGTCCTCTGCAGCTTTCCTGGTATTTTCATGCCAGAATGACCTGTGCTTCTGAAGCCCCAGAGTCAAATCACTGTGAACTCAGATTTCAGAGTGGTAGCCGTGTTAGTCTGTATCAGCAAAAACAAGGAGGATTTCCCCCCTACTGTTACTCACACCTTCTTGTCAACTGTTTGAAATGGGTCACTCTCATTACCACTACAAAAGTTATTTTTCCTCGCTTGGTATCCTGCTGTTAATTGAATTGTCTCGTTAGACTGACCTCACACTTGGTAAGGCAACTCCCATCTTTTCATGTATTTATACCTGCTCCTGTATTTTCCACTCCGTGCATCTGATGAAGTGGGTTCTAGCCCACGAAAGCTTATGCCCAAATAAATTTGTTAGTCTCTAAGGTGCCACAAGGACTCCTCGTTGTTTTTGTGAACTCAGAGGCATAAATACCAGGAAAGCCACAGAGTACCAAAGAGTTAGGGTACTGAGTACATTTCCATACATCTGCTGCCTCTGAAGAGAAAAGACTCAATGTGTCTCTCTCACACACAGCAGCCTTTATATAGCAGCCAGTTTTCATCCCTATCTTCTGACAGGAAATAGGAGGAGCCAGCAGAAAAACAAACTGGCTGTATTGCTATTAAGGAGCAACTAGGGCTGGAGAGTTGGGTCACATGGCCTCCCAGCAAACCAAAAAGAGAGAAGAGCAGACAGGTGTCCCTCGCTCTCATGCACCCCACCCCACAGTAGCCCTGGTTATTTATATAAGGTAGCCATTGAATATCCAGGTAAAATATTCACTCAAATACTGAATTCACCCCATCACTCCTTGACAATGAAATACAATCATTAAGTTTTGAGATAGTTCTCCAATATTTTTTCCAGGTCACCAAATGACAGGACTGCAGTATGCCAGTAAAAAATGTGAAAGGCACAATTATTCTTTTTGCAAACTGTGATGTACAACACAAGAGTCTCAAATATCACACCAACATGGCTACAGCAACACGGCATACATTATTTAACAAGACTGTCTTTATGCTAAAGAATTAATTGCAAAGGAATAAGATTTACCTGATGAAATACAGGCTCTTTCAAATTTAGGTAAATCTGCAAAGAGTCAACGAAAAAGTGTTACGCATACTTTGTTTTGCATATGGATATCTTTGTTTTACATATTGAAAATCATAAAGACTTAAGCCATGTTAGAATAAAAATACAACTATCCACCTACACAGTACTAAACTTGATTAGGCATCAGAGTTCTTTCCCCTGACAATAGCAAGCACCAATATTCTTTGAGTCCCTCCAGATTTATGTCACTATTTTAAAAAAGTTGTTTTAATAGCTACCCTAAACAGATAGTTTTAGATGTGAATGTCTCTCAATTTATTCAAACTGCAACACACATACAGTAAGTTAAAAGTGCATTAAAATTTTGAACATATATAATCCTTGATAGGTACTGAAACAGACTGAACTATAGTCCTCATAGGCAATTAATTTTTTCTTGAAATTATCAATCCGTGTCTGTTAAATGATATCTCTAAATTCCCACGGATGCTAATAAAAAGTCACAGTAGACTCCTACTGCTAAGGTAGTGAGTTCAAATCCTGTTTTGGAAAAAAGTGGGCATTATATCTATGAAAAGAATTATTTTTTCATTTCAGTCTCAATCTGATCTGCTCCACAACATGCCATATCAAAAAGGCTCAGAAGAACAGTCAACGCATATAAAGATGCAAAATCTGCAATACATTAGGATAAGGGTCAGCAATGAAACTGGTAGGATTACTTGGCTTTATCTCTCATCACCAAATATAGAGATTCCATCCATGTTAGTTTTAGGTTCCTAGGAAGCGTCCCCTCAAACATACAGGGAGCAAATTGAACCAAGGAACAGAATCAAAATTAACCTTAACTGTGTCACATTTATTTTGATAATTTAAACAGCTAACTTTTAGTTGTGGCTGGTTTTGACTTCTATTTAGCACATATATTGCTTTCTAACTGTAGATCTCAATGCACTTTACAAAGATGACTGAGCATTATTATCCTCATTTTACAGATGAGAAAGCGAAGGCTCAAAAAGGTAAAGAAACTGCCCAAGGTCTCAGAACAAGACAGTGGAAAAGTCAGAACAGCAGACCATTTTTCTGACTCCCAGGACCTAGCACCTGGATTGTCTCCCTATATTCTTTATATGAATGAACTTTTCTTTTTCCACATAAAGTGTTTTGGATCAGTTTTTATTTACAGAAGGCATTAAAGTTTCCCATAGAAAAATTACATTTTGCACAATGCAATAACTAAATTAGTCTCCCCAGCTTTGAACAGAATTATTCCCCCCACCCCCGCCCAGTTTCAACAGCAAGCAATAAAGTACAAGAGATGGAATTTTGCCAGTTTAATATTCCTTAAGTGTTAGGAAAATTACTAATGCACATATGAAAGTTCTGCATAAGAAAAAGTTACTTACTATGCTGACTATGACACTGAAAGTTATTAATACAAAAAGCAGAGGATAATTGACACTGTTCTTGTGCTTGAAACATTCGTACCTGAAATAAAACACACAGGAAAGTTACATGTCTTACTTTATCATATATAAATGATAAATCCTACAAGGGGTAATGATGTTAAAAAGAATAATTTGTTGGAGATTAAAGGGAACCTGTGAGAAAAGTGACATGAAACTCATGGGCCCTGTGAGAAAATTTAGACTTTCCCACAAGGCCCTGTCACTTTTACAGATGGAATATATTTCACTTGTAATAAATATTGGCCTGATATTTACTCTTAATTATAGGTTACTGTATGAACAACTTGTTTGGGAAAAATACAAGCTAATACATGCAGGGAAAGATAACCCAATGAAAAGAAAACGCCTAGGAAGAAATAATGCCTAAAAAGGCTTACTTTTTTATGGACAGCAAATTAGACATAAGTCTGATGTGGTTACTAGAAAAAATACTGAAAAACTTTCACATAGTAACATGTAGCCCAAAATTGTATAGCATCAGAAAACAGTAAATTATATGGCTGTGGTGCAATCACACTTAGATTATTGGGTACAGTTTTGAGAACCACATCATCAGAAAAGAGTTTGATAAACTGGAAAGAACTCAGAGAACAGCAAACGTGACTGGGGCTGGAGGAATGGATGTGTAAAAAAAATTAAGACCTAAATATGTACAGCTTAGCTAAACGATGAAGAAGAGTTAATATGTCTACAAATCACCACAGAGGGAGAAGAATTACTTAGCCTTATAGTAATGGATGAAATGGAGAAAAAATATATATACTTATTATCTGCAAAAAATCTTCAAGACAGGAAGATGTACAGCTGCCAAGGGAAGTGGTGGAAATGCCACTACTTGGGATTTTAAGTTTGATTGAACCAAGGGCTAGGGAATGTTCTGTATTGAACAATCCTACTTTGGCAAGCAGATGAACTAGATGATCTCTCTTCTTGAGCTTCCATAATTTTACAAAATATAAGCACATTATGTAAAGGACTTATATTTAAGAATGTACATGCAGTATACAACTCACTGTACACAATTTCAAGCAGATTCTGTGCATAAGCTTCTCTTAGGTCTTTTATACTTTTAAAAATATGGAATAACCAATATGAACCAAGAACCGGTGTTCGAACTTTGTTTTTTCTTCTCTGAATCACATTCAATTCAGGCAAAAGAAATCTCAGGGGGACAGGATAAAGGAGATGAAAAAAAGTTGTTCTCTCTTGCCACAGAGTTCTGGACAAGAGACAATGAGTTCAAACTACAGCATAGCAGATTTAGATTAAATCTCAGGAAAAACTTCTTAACTGTAAGAACAGTAGGACAATGGAATAGACCACATAGAGAGGTTGTGGAAGCTCCTTTACTGGAGGTTGTCAAAAGGAGGCTGTATAGCCATGTGTCTTGGATGGTTTAGACCAGTGGTTCTCAATCTATTTACCATTGTGAGCCACATATGCAGCTCTCTGTGTGTTATGTGGGCCTCATCCACACAATATATATACTAGCTGCATGGCCCTGAGGATGTCACATGGACCGCAGCTGTGTGCTGATTGGGCTGCAAGTGGCCCGTGGGCTGCGGGTGGAGAACCACTGGTGTAGACATAGCAAATCCTGCATCCTGGCAGGGGGTTAGACTCACAAGATGACCCTTGCGGTCCCTTCTAGCCCTATGGTTCTATGATTCTAGGATGGGTTCAGATTAAAGTGAAACAATTTTAAGAATGAAAATATTATGGACCAAAGTTTTACATCATAGCTGGTGTAAATTGCAGTGCATGCAGCTATGGTAATTTACCCCATCTGAGGATTTGGCCCTACAGTATTCCACTTAATCCACAAGCCACAGGCAGACCTCAATAAAGCTACACCAATTTACACCAGCTGAAGATCTGTCCCTATGTTTTTTAAGTAGTCAAACAAAACTGATTGCTTGCAACCAGTTCATAACAGGAATAAGTGGATCGGTTTCATTAGTTGGATTTTCAAGGCACAGCCCACCATGACTGGATGTGGCAGGTGGGAAAGACAGTATTGCATAACTGGACTCATTTGCTGGAGTTGCAAAATGCTACACCGCTCCCTGAATCAAGGAGGAGAACTGCTTTGGATGTTGTGCCAAAATGTTATATTAGTTTTTCCTTAAGAATTTTTTTTTTTAAAAAGGGTGTGGAAAGCAGGTTTGACCAGAATTTAGAAATTTACATTTGGAGCACAGGTTATATCACATTGTCCCTAATGAACCCTGATGTTTTTGCAAGAGTTTCATTACTCTTGTTGTCTACATGCCAAATAATGCTTAATTCTTAACTGCATATAGTGCTTTACATTTGCAAAGTGTTTTTACAAACATTAATTCAACATCCTTGTTAAGTAGGGAGGCAATTTGATTTGTTTATTAACATTTCTACAAGGCTTATCACAGTATTGTCTTACTTTACCCAAAATGTTATGCCTCATTTACAGCTAGGGAAATAAACAAAGAGGTTAAGCAACCTGCACCTGGTCACACAGCAGGTCTAAGTTAGCAACGCTAGGACTAGAAGTCAGAGTTCCTGGCTCCTAGTCTGCCCATTAGATCATGATTCTTTACTGTTAGTAAAATTGCTGACTGCATTGAGTCTAGCATAGATGTTTTAGCATCAGTTTCAATGAGAGCAGATTGGGTTCAATGTATTGGCCATTACATAAAAGTACCTTTCCAATATTAAAAACATTTGACAAAATGTACTTACAGGCAGTAGACAAACACACAACAACTGTATATCATTGGCAGCTCATCCAACAGCTACAAAAAGCAGAGAAACACCAAAACATGAAAATCACTTTTAACTCATGCACACTGGTGTAAGTTAACCATGGGGAGTCACTTGTTAAGTAGGGGGTTTTAACAGCTTTATGATACCCAGCTTCTTGGCTATATTTTCTATACGACAGTGTCAAATGCCTCTCAACCTTAGAAAGCAGGTGAGTTACTATGCTTGCGTAACTGAATCTTTCAAATATTACATATTACGAGAAAGCATGTGTTCACAGATCTCTGCCATTTTCACCACTCTCTCATCCCTTTTAAACATTTACGGAATTTCTAGGAAATTATAGTACAGGGACCTACCTAACCCACACACTTCATAACCTGCTCAAAACATTTCGTGGCATCTCTCCACCTCTCAATAAAAATTAATCAGGAGGTTGCAGTGAAGCCTCTTTAAGACCTCATTATTTTTGCACAGAGTATTACAGAACATTAGTACATTATGAAATATTCTCTGATGCAGTAGCCTTGCTTTTCATTTACCTTCTTTCTAATTTGAAAATTAAGTAAACTGTAGTAAGTTGCAATAATTGGGTCTTCCAATTATGACTTCAAATTAATGCACTTTTATCTTAAATAATTTTTAAACCATTAGTAATAGGATCACAACATTTTGTCTAAAGAAAACAAAGTTACTTTTCTGGAGGAAAAAAAAGTCTCTGGGAAGTAATACACCCACCTTAACTGAGGAGGCAAAAAAGACCTATGAATAGACACTTCTGCTGAGGATGCTCATTTTGCATTTGAACTTTTGCATTACATACACAGAATCAGAACGTCACCTTTTCCATCAAATCTCTGCACTCCAAGAGTGCTTACATACACATACATGTGAATTTGAGAGTGTGGAGTTGATTTCTCACCGAAGATAGCAGTAAAGTCATGAGACTGACAATCTTGAAAAAGGGGTCATTAAACATTTTGAACTTAGAAAGTATGTGGTCTGAATAGTTTCAATTAAAGAACCATTTTTATGTTTCTTTACTTTGACCCACATTTTTTTCAGAGGGAAACAAATTTTCCTGGGAAAAGGTAAAATAAGGGTGCAAATAGCGCCAGCATGTTTTGCTGCTGGAGGCAGTGGTACCCCTCTTTCTGAAGGTTACTGAGTGGGATTGCCAGGCTGGAGCTGTGCTGGTACTGTGGCTCCTGGTTCCCAGACTACCACTGGTGCAGGGGCACTCAGAGGGGCCACAGCTGCAGGTGGTGCCAGAGACACTGTAGTCCTACTCTAAGCGCTGAGCAACATTAAAGGAAACAACTCCCGATGGTAACGGGCATGTTCCTTTGCATAAAGCCAGCCGGGTACTGCTCAATTTGGGAAGAAGGCCTCTGAACGCATTGGCCAAAATAACCATTCAATTTTTAACTTTCACGTTGAAAGGCAATTCAGTCATTTTAAGAGAGTGGCTTAGTCTCTCAAGAATGAGAACAAATGAGCGTATCTTGTTTTTGGCAAAAGAAACGTAGAGAATTCAGAAGAGATGACCAACAATACCAGGATAAATGAAGCTATTCATTTAGAAGATTCAGCACTAGAGATGAACAGCCCAGAGTTTGCTTAAACCATTTCTTAGCATTTTTGAAATTTCAATTTCCAAAGATCTGGTCAGGCATAGCCACGTGATTAATCCATGTAGCTCCTTCTTTAAAAAGTTATGTTAATAAACTAAGATTCCATGAAAAAAAAAGAAAACAAAAACAAAACAAATACTATGGCCAACATTTTCAAAACTGGACACCTAACATTAGCCTCCAAATTTCACATTTTGGTAGTTTTCAAGGACAAAATAGTAGAGTAAATCTCCTAGAGGTACAAACAGATTCCATCTAGGTGAGAACCAATTCCCCCCAAAAGACAGCATGGCCCAGGCACAAGAAGGAGGGTGTGAATCAGTCCTTTCAGAAGTCTTAACTACTGGATGCCCGAGCACTGAGGAACATTGGGTAGTGACATGGTGAGCTGATATAGCTGCCCACCAAACAGTTTTGGCAGCTGCTCTTCAGGCAGCCCCTGGAACCATTTTTCTGAAGCCCTTGCCTTTTCCCATTTGCTGTACAATTCTGCCTGATGGTCTGTTTGCAATACTGAGTTAATGATAGCTCCTGTGAAAGTTACCACTTGAGCCGCTATGAATGACGACTTTTCGTTGTTGAGCCACAGACCCAGTGAATAACAGCATTGTCTAAAGGATGGAATGTACTTTTTCTGACTATGGGGACTCATCAGCTAGTAACAGGGGTAATTGTGAATCCCTCGCATTTAGATTAGCTGCTTCTACAGCTAGACATTGAGTGCTGTGGAGTAATTTGTACTAGAAGTGGCCTTGCAGATGCAACGCTTACGTACTTTATACATTCTGACCTCAATGACAGACAATAATATGCATCACTGAGGCTGACAGCCTCCAACAAATCCCATGGACACAAGAGAGAAGATTATGGAGGCCATCACCATCTTGATCTTGACTCAAGAGGATGAATTTGTCTCATGTTCTCAGATCTAGGACAAAGCCCTTCAAGTCTTCTTGGGAATGAAGCTATATTGGGACTAGAATCTCCTTTCCCAACAATGCATTGCTAAAGAACCTTATTCCCAAATGGAGAAGCAGACATTACTGCTTTTCACAGAGTTTCGACTTCAGTGCCAAGGGCAGTTGACATCTAGAAGTGCAGTTTTATACTGCTACAAAATTAAGCAATACATGGGGATACCAATGGACGACAAAATAATCCTAGGCAATAATGTTCAGTAGCAAGTCAAAGCTGTAATGTCGTTTAACATTACAGCATCACAAATGAAAACTAACAATCTCATAACAGGTAACATCCCTTTTACTAAATAGCCAATTGATTACAGTACTAATTTAGAAACCAGTATCCATTCCCGCATGTACATCAGTACCAATGGCTAACAAAGTAGGGCTCACACTAGATCTATGCTGAAAGGAGTCATGTCCAGTGACCTATAAGGAATAGGTAAATTTATTTTACAGATAAATCGAACAAAATTAGATTAGCTAAGAACAAATCCCTAAAATGACACATTCTGTCCACCTTTAGAGTAAGAGATCTTTGCCGGCTCTGCCAGACTTAAAAGGTACATGCACAGCCACCTGTTTTGATTCCTATGAGGGAAAAGCAAATCACCAGAGGCATTTGGTTACTGAATTTAAAAAACCCAACAAATGCACACTTGGGGACAATAGTGAGATACCTGCACAAGGTTATTCGCATCTGCTGTTTAGTACTAACCTGCATTTCATACTTCAGGGTCATGTGGAAGCACCAGGATCCCAATCCAACAGCTGAAATCAAACCAAAACACAAATAGCATAAACGTTTGTTAAAAACACATTACAGTATATTATCTTAACAAATTAACTTCACTGACAACAGATCTTTAAATATTGCAGACAGGGACATTTTCAGTCATCTATCCAATTTTTGTAATGCCTTTTAATTGACACCTTGGTCTTTAAAGATCCCACTGAACTTTTTGTAAGAAACTATTTCCCCCAGCATTCTTTTCCATAAAATGGCGGGAGAGCACTGACCATTAGGATCACAAGAGTATTGTATTCCCAAATATTAAATGTATTAGAACCATTAAAAAAGATGAAGAGAAATAGTTACACAGCATAGGTGCCGACTCCGTGGGTGTTCCGGGGCTGGAGCACCCACGGGGAAAAATTAGCGGGTGCTCTGCACCCACTGGCAGCCAAGCTCCCCCCTCCTTGCCTCCTTCTCCCCCCTCCCCCGAGAGCACCGCATCACCGCTCCTACCCCTCCCTCCCAGCACTTCCTGCCCCCTGCCGCCTAACAGCTGTTTGGTGGCGCTTAGGACTTTCCAGGAGGGAGGGGGAGGAACGGGGATGCGGTGCTCTCGGGGGAGGGGGGAGAAGAGGCAGGGCAGGGGCAGGGACTTGGGGGAAGGGAGTGGAATGGGAGCGGGGTTGGGATGGGAAAAGGCGAGGTGGGTGGGGACTTTGGGGAACGGGTGGAATAGGGGCAGGGCAAGGGGGGGGGGTGTCGAGCACCCACCGGGCAAAGGGGAAGTCGGCACCTGTGTTTCACAGTATTGTCTTCTGTGGCTAAAAAACCCACAAACCTGTGATATTTTTGTTGATGTTCAGCTGAAAGGTTTTAAAAGCCAAAATTTACAGAATCTTTTTATCAGGCCACGGGAAACAGGATTTGAGTTCAGATTTCAAAATTAGAGTCAGGTGCAGCTGTGGATTGCAGTTTATGTAAACCTAATGGAACTATTCAGAAAAGACTAGCAGGTCTTTTCCATTTCTGACTTCTATGAAGCTCTTGATATATGCACCTGGCTTTTTTCATTTGATAAATTTGCCCTCTCATCTCTGTATTTACTTCTGATGTTAGTTTAAAGACACCACCTTACCTGGATATCATCTACCTTGTTTTTCTTAGGCTTGATGGAGACAGAGTCTTAAGCCATGTCTACACTCAGACTTCAGCCAGCATAGCTATGTCGGTCAGGCGTGTGGCTCTTGACCAATATAGCCGTGTGGGCAGAAGCCCCTAGTGCAGAGTTAGCTGGTCTACACTACTGCTTAAGTTGATGTAACTTACGTCGCTCAGGAGCGTGACAAAGACCCCCTCACCCCCAGGAGCGACGTAAGTTACATTGAACTAAGTGCTGTGCACACCGTTGCTCTCTCACCGACATAGCTTCTGCCTCTCATGGAGGTGGAGTAATTATGCTAACGGGCGAGCGCTCTCCCATCAGCATAGCGCATCGTCACCAGATGTGCTACAGTGGCAGACCTGCATCAGTGCAGCTGCACCGATGTAGCGCTCTAGTGTAGGCTTGCCCTCAGTTACACTGGTAAAGCCATGCTTTTATGGATAGAGTTTGTTTTGCGCAGGGAGAGGGGAATCGGGTATCAGTAAAAGTGTAGCTTTGCTGGTATAAGTTGCGTCCACACTAGGAGCACTTTCCCAGTATAGTATACCAGAATTCCCACACAGGTAAAGTGCTGCTAGTGTAGACACTGCCAATTGAACAACAAAACTTTTGTTGTTCACAGGTGCTTAAAAAAGCCCCCCTCTGAAAGACAAAAGTTTTGCTGCAGCAAGTGGCAATGTAAACACTCTCCTGTCAACAAGGCGAACCCCTGCTCGTAGGGGGTGGAAGTATTTTGTCAGCAAATGTGCAGACAAACAATGTTTACACTGCCCAACTTTTAGCGACACAGCTGTGTTGCTAAAAGCTGTGTAGTGTAGACAAAGCCTTAAAAATTGTTCTATTTAGATAAGACTTGGTGGGGCAGGTGGTTAAGTTTGGCAGGGGGTTGGTGGTCTCCCCTAGTACTTTCAAATGTGACAAGACATGTTCCTTGCCATTAAAATCTCCCTTTTTTGGGGTATGGGGAAGAGTAGATTGTGTATATACCCAGACAATCTTTCTACCTAAAACTCCCTTAGTTTCACATTAAGGTATTTTTCATTTTGTCTTAAACTGCTCTGTAGTGTTGCACTCCAAAGATATAACAGTCACATTTCAGTAATGGGTAAATAGATCACTTTCTATAACATATACTGAAGTTTGTAAAGTTTGTCAGATGTGCAAGTGCCCTTATCTAGAGGTGTTTTGTTTTTTTATGCTCTATTAGACTAGTATTACTATGTCACTGTGTCTCCTTACTGAAGAGGAATTGCTAAGCGTGTAACTGCTTACTTATAGTCACATTTGCAGTCCAACCATATTGTTTAAAATGTATTGTCATAGATATCTGAACTTCATTAGCGCTCTGGGGAAACTGGACACCATTGTCTATGGTAAGCATATGCACTTCCATTGTTCTCAACTGAAATTTAATTAAAATGATTACTCATTTAAACCTAACACTGTACACCTGCATCCACAAGTTCTTTTTAGAGAATCTTTTCATATCATGACCAACATCTATTCCAACTCCATTAAGATTTAATTGGGAAATTAACCATGTAACTGGCTACACCTACAGTACATTCTGACTGTCATTCAATTTGGAAATCAATAAGGTCATCATAGCAGTGCACCAGTTAGTGTCACTGTAGTCAAGGTTACATCAGTTTCTCTATTTTCTCTATAAAATCCTTTTCGGTTTATAACAGCTATAAATTTCACCTTGGACAGAAACATGGCATGCAAGGTTTCAACTTGTTTTTGTAATTAACAAAGTATGTTGCTAGTTGTAGGTTATTAAAGTTATAAATCCGGAAAACCATTATAATCCCACTCCACATGTACAAAATTCGAAGCTGTTATTTCAGATTTTTTTTGGAGCCCTTATACATTCAAAACTGTTGTAAGGACTATGTTGTAGAACCTTGGTGTTTCTTTTATTATGAAAGATTATACTGGGTTGAAAGATATTCCTTAAAATGCTTAAAATAAGAAATGCTCTTGAATCTGTTAAATTCTAAAAAACTATGAATGCTTTAGGTGCAAGCACTGTACATGCACTATTTTAATAAAATCTATAACTGAGGTACCAATACCCTATCTTGGTGCAATCATGTCAGATTTCCTAAATAAAGCAGGATCAGATCTGTTCAGTATTTGGATGCAAGAACTCAGTGAGAAATCCAGGGTGCTGCATGATGTGGGGCTGGTTATTCAGTAGGTGGCACTCTTCCCTCTGAATCTGTGCCCTAGAACAGAGCTGTGATAATTGTGCTTAGGGTACTATCTTTTGGATGAGACAGAAAACCCAGGCCTTGAATACTTTTAGTCATAAGAGCTCATGTCAACTTTATGCAAAAGTAATGATGTCACTCTAGAGTCCTGATAAAAGCCATCTAAAGTATATTTTGTCCATCTAAGAGAACCCCTTAAGTTCAATTCTGTTTGCATGGTGGTGGCTTCTTTGCTCCATCCCAGTAGCAGTTAGTAATCCATATACTCTAAGGCCCCGTCTACACTACCCGCCGAAATCGGCGGGTAGCCATCGAACTATCGGGGATCGAATTATCGCGTCTTGTCTGGACGCGATAAATCGATCCCCGAACGCGCTACTTCGAACTCCGGTACTCCTGCAGGGCGAGCGGAGTTACCGGAGTCGACGTGGGAGCCGCGAACGTCGATCGCGGCGCCGCGCGGACGCGAGGTAAGCGCGCCAAATTCGAACTAAGATACTTCGACTTCAGCTACGCGAATAGCGTAGCTGAAGTCGAAGTATCTTAGTTCGATCCCGCCCCTAGTGTGGACCAGCCCTAAGTATGCATATTGAGAGTCTTGAGGATTGATGCTTCTATATAATACATCAGTTAGTTTTACTGTTTGACTTTGGTATACGTTCACAGCAGCCAAATAGATCATCATCAATCAAAAGGACATCCAGTCAACAGTCAGTTGAGAAGCCACTGTGCTCAAGTAAAAAACCAAATTGTGTGCCAAGATAGCAGGTAAATATGCCTTTTCAAAGGAAGGTAATTTTGAAAGGAACTACTTAACATGACAAAATGTTACAGTCTTTTGTGCATAAGAACGGCCGTACCGGGTCAGACCAAAGGTCCATCTAGCCCAGTATCCTGTCTACTGACAGTGGCCAATGCCAGGTGCCTCAGAGGGAGTGAACCTAACAGGCAATGATCAAGTGATCTCCCTCCTGCCATCCATCTGCACCCTCTGACAAACAGAGGCTAGGGACACCATTCCTTACCCATCCTGGCTAATAGCCATTAATGGACTTAATCACCATGAATTTATCCAGTTCTCTTTTAAACGCTGTTATAGTCCTAGCCTTCACAACCTCCTCAGGCAAGGAGTTCCACAGGTTGACTCTGCGCTGTGTGAAGAAGAACTTCCTTTTATTTGTTTTAAACCTGCTGCCCATTAATTTCATTTGCTGACCCCTAGTTCTTGTATTATGGGAATAAGTAAATAACTTTTCCTTATCCACTTTCTCCACATCACTCATGATTTTATATACCTCTATCATATCCCCCCTTAGTCTCCTCTTTTCCAAGCTGAAGAGTCCTAGCCTCTTTAATCTCTCCTCATATGGGACCTGTTCCAAACCCCTAATCATTTTAGTTGCCCTTTTCTGAACCTTTTCTAGTGCCAGTATATCTTTTTTGAGATGAGGAGACCACATCTGTACGCAGGATTCGAGATGTGGGCGTACCATCGATTTATATAAGGGCAATAATATATTCTCAGTCTTATTCTCTATCCCCTTTTTAATTCTTCCTAACATCCTGTTTGCTTTTTTGACCGCCGCTGCACACTGCGTGGACGTCTTCAGAGAACTATCCACGATGACTCCAAGATCTTTTTCCTGATTCGTTGTAGCTAAATTAGCCCCCATCATATTATATGTATAGTTGGGGTTATTTTTTCCAATGTGCGTTACTTTACATTTATCCACATTAAATTTCATTTGGCATTTTGTTGCCCAATCACTTAGTTTTGTGAGATCTTTTTGAAGTTCTTCACAGTCTGCTTTGGTCTTAACTATCTTGAGCAGTTTAGTATCATCTGCAAACTTTGCCACCTCACTGTTTACCCCTTTCTCCAGATCATTTATGAATAAGTTGAATAGGATTGGTCCGAGGACTGTTCCTTGGGGAACACCACTAGTTACCCCTCTCCATTCTGAAAAGTTACCATTTATTCCTACCCTTTGTTCCCTGTCTTTTAACCAGTTCTCAATCCATAAAAGGATCTTCCCTCTTACCCCATGACAACTTAATTTATGTAAGAGCCTTTGGTGAGGGACCGTGTCAAAGGCTTTCTGGAAATCTAAGTACACTATGTCCACCGGATTCCCCCTTGTCCACATGTTTGTTGACCCCTTCAAAGAACTCTAATAGATTAGTAAGACACGATTTCCCTTTACAGAAACCATGTTGACTATTGCTCAACAGTTTATGTTTTTCTGTGTGTCTGACAAGTTTATTCCTAACTATTGTTTCGACTAATTTGCCCGGTACCGACGTTAGACTTACAGATCTGTAATTGCCGGGATCACCTCTAGAGCCCTTTTTAAATATTGGCGTTACATTAGCTAACTTCCAGTCATTGGGTACAGAAGCCGATTTAAAGGACAGGTTACAAACCTTAGTTAATAGTTCCGCAACTTCACATTTGAGTTCTTTCAGAACTCTTGGGTGAATGCCATCTGGTCCCGGTGACTTGTTAATGTTAAGTTTATCAATTAATTCCAAAACCTCCTCTAGTGACACTTCAATCTGTGACAGTTCCTCAGATATGTCACCTACAAAAGCCGGCTCAGGTTTGGGAATCTCCCTAACATCCTCAGCCTTGAAGACTGAAGCAAAGAATCCATTTAGTTTCTCCGCAATGACTATCGTCTTTAAGTGCTCCTTTTGTGTCTCGATCATCAAGGGGCCCCACTGGTTGTTTAGCAGGCATCCTGCTTCTGATGTACTTAAAAAACATTACCACCTTTGGAGTTTTTGGCTAGCCCTTTTTCAAACTCCTCTTTGGCTTTTCTTATTACATTCTTGCACTTAATTTGGCAGTGTTTATTCTCCTTTCTATTTGCCTCACTAGGATTTGACTTCCACTTTTTAAAGGAAGTCTTTATCTCTCACTGCTTCTTTTACATGGTTGTTAAGCCATGGTGGCTCTTTTTTAGTTCTTTTACTGTGTTTCTTAATTTGGGGTATACATTGAAGTTGGGCCTCTATTATGGTGTCTTTAAAAAGCGCCCATGCAGCTTGCAGGGATTTCACTTTAGTCACTGTACCTTTTAACTTCTGTTTAACTAACCCCCTCATTTTTGCATAGTTCCCCCTTTTGAAATTAAATGCCACAGTGTTGGGCTGTTGAGATGTTCTTCCCACCACAGGGATGTTGAATGCTATTGTATTATGGTCACTATTTCCAAGCGGTCCTGTTATAGTTACCTCTTGGACCAGCTCCTGCGCTCCACTCAGGACTAAATCTAGAGTTGCCTCTCCCCTTGTGGGTTCCCGTACCAGCTGCTCCATGAAGCAGTCATTTAAAGTATCGAGAAATTTTATCTCTGCATTTCGTCCTGAAGTGAAATGTTCCCAGTCAATATGGGGATAATTGAAATCCCCCACTATTATTGAGTTCTTAATTTTGATAGCCTCTCTAATCTCCCTTAGCATTTCATCATCACTGTCACTGTCCTGGTCAGGTGGTCGATAATAGATCCCTACTGTTATATTCTTATTAGAGCATGGAATTTCTATCCATAGAGATTCTATGGAACATGTGGATTCACTGAATATTTTTACTTCATTTGATTCTACATTTTCTTTCACATATAGTGCCACTCCCCCCCCCCTGCACGACCTGTTCTGTCCTTATGATATATTTTGTACCCCGGAATGATTGTGTCCCATAATTATAAGTCGGACTCCTTGTCTGTCACGGAGGTCGTGGAAATCACGGATTCGGTGACTCTCCGTGACTTCTGCAGGGGCCAGTGTGGCTCATCCCAGGGCTGCCCAAGAGGCTGGCTCCAGGGCCAACTGCTCAAGTGGCCCTGGGACAGCCACACCAGCTGCTGCTCCAGCGGCCCCAGGCAGCGGTCCCCGGCTGGCCGGAGCAGCCGCGATCCACAGCCCCCAGCAGCTGGTGCCGCCCGACACCCCCTTAGCAGCAGCTCCCACGCCCCCCAGCATCCCCACCCCAAGATTTAGTCACAGGTATTTTTAGTAAAAGTCATGGACAGGTCACAGGCCGTTAATTTTTGTTTATTGCCCATGACCTGTCCATGACTTTTATTAAAAATATTTGTGACTAAATCGTATCCTTAATTATAAGCATACCCAGCATTTGTCCATCACCACGCACAGATGCCCCTAACATGCTTACCAAAATAAAACAAACAAAAACAAAAAAATCACAGTATTTTAAGACTGCAGTTTCAGCAAGTTTCTAAACTGAAAAAGGCACTGTGGATGTCATGCTTGCAAGTTACAGCATGCTGATTTGCTGCATCATGCTATATCCACTGGGCAGGCAAGGATCCCATTCCACTCTGCTCATGATCGAAGACTAAGGCCATGTCTACACCAGGAGTGCTTCACCAATACATAGGGCCATACCATATTCATTGTCCATTTTGGTCAATTTCACGGTCATAGTATTTTAAAAATCATAAATGTCATGATTTCAGCTATTTAAATCTGAAATTTCATGGTGTTGTAATTGTAGGGGTCCTAACCAAAAAGGAGTTGTGTGAGAGGGGGCAGGGTCGCAAGGTTATTGTGGAGGGGGTTGCAGTACTACTACCCTTACTTCTGCGCTGCTGCTGGCGGCGGCAATGCCTTCAGAGCTGGGCAGCTGGAGAACAGCAGCTGCTGACTGGGGGCCCAGCTCTGAAGGCATCGCCGCCGCCAGCAGCAGCACAGAAGTAAGGCTGGCATGGTATGGTATTGCCACCCTTACTTCTCCACTGCTGCCTGCAAAGCTGGGCCCTCAGTCAGCCGCCGCCACTCTCCGGCCTCCCAGCTCTGAAGGCAGCAGCACAGAAGTAAGGGTGGTATGTCATCTTTAGGAAAGATGTGGATACACTGGAAAGAGTCCAGAGGAGAGCAACAAAAATGATAAAAGGTTTAGAAAACCTGACCTATGAAGAAAGGATAAAAAAACCTGGGTATGTTTAGTCTTGAGGAAAGACGACAGGTGAGGGGAGAAACCTCATAACAGTCTTCAAATATGTTAAGGGCTGTTATAAAGAGGATGGTGCTCAATCTTTCTCCATGCCCATTGAAGGCAGGACAAGAAATAATGGACTTAATCTGCAGCAAGGGTGATTTAGGTTAGATATTAGCAGGGGTGGCCAACCTGAGCCTGAGAAGGAGCCAGAATTTACCAATGGACATTACCAAAGAGCCACAATATGTCAGCAGCTCCCCCATCAGTTCCACACCCCCCCTCCCCCGGCTCTCAGTGCCTCCCGCCCACTGGCAGCCCTGCCAATCAGCGCCTCTCCCTCCCTCCTTGCACCTCCCAATCAGCTATTTCATGGCATGCAGGAGGCTCGGGGAGGTGGAGGAGTGGGGGCAGGGCCTGTGGCAGAGCCAGGGGTTGAGCAGTGAGCACCCCCCGACACATTGGAAAGTTGGCGCCTGTAGCTCCAGCCCCAAAGTCAGTGCCTATACAAGGAGCCGCATATTAACTTCTGAAAAGCTGCATGTGGCTCTGCATGTGACCCCTGGACATTAGGAAAAACTTTCTATCTATAAGAGTAGTTGAGCTCTGGAACAGGCTTCCAAGGGAGGTTGTGGAATCCCTGTCGTCAGAGGTTTTTAAGAACAGGTTAGACAGACACCTGTCGGGGTATGCTTAGTCCTGCCTCAGCCCAGGAGGCTGGACTAGATGATCTCATAAGGTCCCTTCCAGCCCTACATTTCTATGATTACATCTCTATGCTGCCAATTCAAATTCGGCCAATCAGGGCAAGCAGAAATTTAATTTTAGTTTGTGAACATTTTTGAAAGAAATGAAAACTCTCTGACAAAAAAACCTTCAAAATGAAAATTCTCATTTCAAATTCAAAATTTTAAATTTATTTTTCATTATTTCCCCTATCCCTTTTTCCATCTCTGAAAGGGGGGGAAGAAGAAGGAGAAAATAAAAGTATTACTGTCTCTCCCTTTAAGTTTTAAATTTTTCCACTTCCCCAGCAAGAAAGGTAAAAAAGGAAGATAAAATGGTGGGAGGAAGAAAAAGAAAATCTGTGATTTTTACTCTCGTTTTTTCTTTAAAGATTTTCCTGTTACCACGAAAAATGAAATTTTTCTAAACAAGAATACACATTTCCATTTTGCTTCAAAGGTTTTAACCAGAAAATAAAAACAAATCAAACAAAAACATTCCACAAAACTCTTTTTGTCAAAAAGCCATTTAACAAAACAAAACAACTTTGCTGTGGAGCTAGTTGAAAGGTTTCAATCACAGTTTGAGAGCCACAGCTGTTATCTAATGGCCTATGTGAAATGGTATGAGTTCTTGATCTTCTGTCTTGAACCTGCTCACGATGCATATAAGCATATGGTATGACGTGATGAGCAGGCCATGGAATCCTGATCTGACATTAATGAGCATGCTACCAACTAGAAAAGGAAGCATGTAGCTGAGCACCTCATATGTCTGCCAAGGATCACAGAAAAATCCTTATTTTCTATCCATACACCACCTCTTTTTAAACCATGCAATTGAAATAACATAGCAAGCATGCAAGGGGCTTGAGATTTATTTCCGCTCTGTAAAGAAGAGTAATTATACTAAGGTAGAGTAGTTAAAGTAGCCTAGTACTTAACCTTATTTGTGTCCACGTGTGGCCTCTACTCTCACTTCCAGCACAACACCCTTATGTTCCCCGTTCCTTGCCTCGCATTACAGAAAGACTTGCATGATCTAGGCCAGGGGTAGGCAACCTATGGCACATGTGCCGAAGGCGGCACGCAAGCTGATTTTCAGTGGCACTCACACTGCCCGGGTCCTGGCCACCGGTCCGGGGGGGCTCTGCATTTTAATTAAATTTTAAATGACGCGTCTTAAACGTTTTAAATGAAGCTTCTTAAACATTTTAAAAACCTTATTTACTTTACATAGAACAATAGTTTAGTTATATATTATAGACATATAGAAAGAGACCTTCTAAAAACGTTAAAATGTATTACTGGCACGCGAAACCTTAAATCAGAGTGAATAAATGAAGACTCGGCACACCACTTCTGAAAGGTTGCCAACCCCTGATCTAGGCACTTCTAGAAAAGTATTCACTTCATAAAAACCAAACCCACAATCAGACATTCTGTAAGTACTTCCTCAAATAAGTAGAGTATTTTCGAACTGGGAACAAACATGAAGAGAGAGGAATGAAACATTTGTCACAGAAATAAGCTTCCCATGTGGTCATCTACATATTGAGAAATAGAGACAATTAGTTCTGATCCAGGAAGCAGAGGTCTAGGTTACATTGTTACAAGAGTTTCCCCAAGCATGTAACAGACTAGAGGTCAGTAAGCATACAGAATTTAGCCAGCTGGAACCTCTTAATTCAGAAGTTTTGGCAACCAATAGGAGCAACGTAGCTTTTCAAAGTTAAAGGGGACAACAAGCTGCAGTAGTTAAACAGCTACTGTGTGTCACCCCTCAACATTTTTATGTTGATCCTCATCACTTCAAATTACAGAGGGGCATATCTAAACAGTGTGATAAGTACAGAATACACACCCTGTTTTAGAGCAGTGGAATGTAGCCTAAAATATATGTAATTAAAGTAGTATTGAAAAGGGCTGGAAATGTAAGATCTATATTATATTTAGAGCAACCTAGTCCTTTTATTTCTGAAAGCATTAATACAGGTTTCTTGGTTCTAGCAATTGCAGATATTTAACTGTCAGTTGATATATTATTTGTTTGAGTGGTGATGTTGGTGCAATGCCATCCACGAATTTCAGGCTATGCAGGGCTGTTATTCACATGGCTCTATAAAAGAGACTTCCAAAGCAATGTCTACAACTGGAAAGAATTTGACATTATACATGGGCTTTAGCCAAGGACGTGTACAGGTCACATGAACTCTCCCATGCTTCACCTCTCAGAATGGATGCTAAAAAATTTTGTGAGGATATGTATTTGGAAGCAGTTTCATGAAAAATCTGAAACTTTATATGATAAATGATGCTTTATTAGACTGCTTCTACTGTGTAGGGACTAGTTTTACAGGAGTGAATTATGGCAACTAGACGGATAATATTCTGTGGGGATTTTTTTATATTAAGGTATCTTTGGATTAGTATTTAAAATAACTTCACACACAACCAAGAAATGAAATCCAGGGGCAGTACTTGATAAAGGAGTTTCATTTATTTTTATAATTTTTCAAGTTTAATTTTGTTGGATTATTTTTGCTTTTTTTTTTTTTTTTGGTAGCCGAAAAGGAACCGTTTTCTTCTCTTGCATTTCCCCCCATAATCTAGGGACAGGAGTGGTCCCAGCTACTCCATGTAGAACTCTTTTTGGCTGTTGGTTAGGAATAGGTGAATGACCCCTCAACTGAAAGGTTCTAATAACTAATTCCACACACACCTCTCAGTTTCATTTAAAGTCAAGTCTTCTAGGCTGGTTATAAATTCTTATCAATCTGTGGCTGGAATGCAGAATCCTGTCTCCCTTGGCATTCATTTATCTTTGGCACAGTTTGAGTGATGTAGCACTAGAACTTGCTTAAGCATTCCAAAAAATAATTATAGAAGAGACTTTAAAACACAAAATAAAACACTTCAATCTTTGACAAAAATGTCAGGACAAATCTGGGAGCTATGCCTCCGATGTACACTCTTGAAGTCCAACACCTCTGATAAGAGAAAGCAGGACCAATAGATACCAGACATATACTTTGAGGAGATAGGAAAAAGGTTAGATTAAGTTCAAAACAACTACAGAAGTACTTGATTCAAGAAGTTGGATCAATTCTCTTCTAGAATGGGCAATATGAAAGTACTATAGATATGATCCCCAAGAAAATAAGTAGTACATGGGGAAAATATTCAGAGACTCTCTAACAGGTCAAATTCTAATCACGCATTGCAATATCAAGTGGAACCTGGGGCTAATTCTGGTGGCAACTCCAATAAAGGTTAAAAGTCTTATTTCTTCTCCTATTGAGTTCAACGACAATCCAACCTCCGCAAGCTGAATGGTAGCAGAAATGAGCCCTTAAAATAGCGCTCTGGATCCCAAAGAAGAATTTAAGTGTAACTCAGTAAACTTTGTATCTAATATGAACAACAAGGAGTTTATTTAAATAGCTGGTTAGAAACTCCCTTTTTCCTTTTCTCACCCAATCTAGATGCTAGCACATATGTAAAATGATGGGTGCTTCTCTAGTTCAAACGGGTTTTGCTCAAGGAGGAAGTAGATGTCAGCTGCAAAAATCTCAGGGCAAGAAATAAACAAAAGGACTATAAAATACTTCCTGGGATGCTATGGTATGACAGAACACTGAAAGATAAACCCAGAACCAGCTAAATGCTTGAGAATTAGATTAAACATCAGGTCCCAGCCAACTGGCTGATTTGGACTGGGGTGATTTCTGGGTGTTACAGTATGTTCCAAGAGTTCAACACATTATGTCTTTTCAATGTTTGCCTTTGATACCTACTAATAGCAAAATCTTTAAGTATTAAAATCTTAATTTGTTGAAACGAAACCATAATGCTCTTCTCTTTACTTCATAGCAATTCTGCTGCTTTACTGTTTTTGAACATTAACAAAAAGTCTGAATTGTTAAGCCAAAGCAAGTACAGGATCTATGTTAAATGCCTTTTAATGAAGCATGGTACCTGAAGTCAATTCACTTAACGGATTTGGACTAAGGATTGTTTGCTTTATGGATTGCATCTGTATTTGTTCATCTGTGACCAAGTGACTGTAAGGAGTGAACCCTGTTAATAAAGAGCGGCTGTTGCAAGCAAATGCATTTCCTCTGGTACTACTTTATGAGGAGACATTCCGCATATCTTCACTTCAATAGGTTTACCTTTCAGTTACGATCTTAGAAAAGGTGCCAGAGTTCTTAGCACATTTCTATTGTATTTAAAATTCAGTTTATTTTCTCAGTCACCAGATTCATTCTTTAACAGAGCAATCTGATCCTTTAAGACAGATTTAAGGTCCAGCATTGGCCTGTTCCTCACACCATGTATTGTTAAAGGTCTACATCTTCTGCATCCCAACAACTAATTCTATGCAACCCCATGTATACATGCACACACTGTGAAACCCTGGTGTAGATCTTGATACTTCCTCTTGTTTCTCACGTTTTTAGCAGTGAAATTGTTAACTGTGTTGACATTTAAAGAATCACTGGCATATGAGTTAGCATCCAGTGAGGCAGTTCACACCTCAGAGCTATTGTTTCAGGCTCTCAACAAACTCATGCAGATGTTTCTGCACTACTTATACTCATGTAACAATTTCTTTGCAACCACAATGGCCAAGGGCTTTCAGGAACAAAACAAATCCTCAAGACTCTGGAGTGTAATTGAGTCTGTCTGCTGCCCATGGTTAGTCCCTTGAGGCCACGCCCATACTCATGGACACCATTCTAAATGGTCAGTCTCCACAGCTAATGTTGCAAGCCAATACCTAGGTGCTGTAGAAAGTGGCACTAGAAATTCAGCAGGTGGCACTTACTTTTCCAATGAATCAATGGTCCACAGTATTAAGGATGTTGTGAGGCTGAAGGTGATGTTTTGATACAGTACAATGATCACAAGTGGCCATTTTTTGAAGATTCCATGGCACTTTTTACAAGAGCATTAAATTGTGTATGTTGGCCAAATTCCAACTAGGTAGTTACATTTGGCCTCTCTAAACAGTCCTACAGTTATAAGTTAGACCTGGTCTACACTAGAAAGTTAAGTCAGCTTAACTATGTCGCTCAGGGGTATGAAAAATCCACACTCCTGAGCAGCGTAGTTAAGCCAACCCAACCCCCAGTGCAGACAGCACTAGGACAATGGAAGAATTCTCTCAGAGAAGTGGATTGTTGACAGGAGGGGTTCTCCCATCAGCACAGGTAGTGTCTACACTACAGTGGTGCAGCTGCAGCACTGAAGCTGTAGCATTTCAAGTGTAATATACAGTATCCCCTTCCTGCCAGACTGTGGCATAGCGTGTACTCTGTTAGAGTTGCCACTTTTCACAACAGCGGTGGCTACATTAGTAGTGAAGTGATTCCTGTGTACATCTTTTCTTTCAGTTTAGTTGATAGAGTATTTATGGATTTTGGGGGGATGAAAGGGCAAATGCAAGATTCTTTCACTCAAGACAGGCTTCTCCATGCCAGAAGTAAATTTCACATTTGGGGACGTCTACACAGCAGCTGGGAGGTGTAATTCCTAGCTCGGGCAAACATACTCAAGCTAGTGCTTAAACACAGCAGTTTAGCCATGGCAGCACTGGCGGATGCTCAGGCTAGCCTCCAGAGTATGTACTCAGGGGTCGGGCAGGATTGTACTCGGCCAGCTAAGGGAAGGCCTCTGCAGACAAGGAAACATGCTATCACGTATAGAGGACTGTCAAATTTGAGGCCACTTTGCAATACAGTGGAACCTCAGAGTTATGAACACCTGAGTTACGAACTGACCAGTCAACCACACACCTCAGCTGGAACTGGAAGTGTGCAATTAAGCAGCAGCAGAGATTTAAAAAAATTAAAAAAAGCAAATACAGTACAGTGCTGTGTTAAATGTAAACTACTAAAAAAATAAAGGAAAAGCAGCATTTTTCTTCTGCATATTAACATTTCAAAGCTGTATTAAAGCAATGTTCAGTTGTAAACTTTTGAAAGAACAACCATAACGTTTTGTTCAGCGTTATGAACATTTCAGAGTTACGAACAACCTTCATTCCCAAGGTGTTCATAACTCTGAGGTTCTACTGTATAGTTTCTCCCTGTTTGGTAAGAAAGAGAGTGACTGGGAGCATTGTTTTCAATTCCCTGGGGCATGAAAGGAGCTGTTAAGCTCAGGGGTTTTTTTTCATGCTTTCAACACCACAGTTATTTGAGCTTCTTAGAAGCTAGTCTACAGGTTAATATTACAAAGCTCTGTAAAGAGGAGAGTGCCCTCTAGCTACTGGGAGAATATAACGCTGTCCTCGGGAGCCAAACAATCTTACCGCGTTATAGGTGAAACCGCGTTATTTCGAACTTGCTTTGATCCACCGGAGTGCGCAGCCCCACCCCCCGAAGAACTGCTTTACCGCGTTATATCCGAGTTCATGTTATATCGGGGTAGAGGTGTAGATGGAAACCTTGCGCTCACTCAGTTCCTCCAAGGTGTTTGCCCACTTGTTTTATTTATGCTTTTATAAGTGTTACAAATTAAAAGACTAACACAGTGTTAAACTGCTTGGTAAATATGGGCCACACAACGTAGCTTCTGTAAATCAGCATACAAGGGACACAGTCTATGAAAATGTACACACTGGATTAGGACACAAGGCCAAATAGGGCTTATTTTACTACATCAGACAGTTATTTTGTGAATTCTAATTTTATTTATCTGGCTTAAACAATACTAATAATCATCTCAAGATATTATAGATTATATAAAGAACCGAGGTTGAAGTTATAACAGAAACAACAAAGAATCCTGTGGCACCTTATAGACTAACAGACGTTTTGCAGCATGAGCTTTCGTGGGTGAATACCCACTTCGCCAGACTAACACGGCTACCCCTCTGATACTTAACAGAAACAAATGTTCCGATTTTGACTATACATATCTCATCTGAAATCCCTGTATAATTAAAGTGCAAATCAAGTTTTACACATACCTGTGAGACAAAAATATGCAGCTAAATATCGTTTTTCAAGGCCATCTTTATAGGTCTGAATCGCACCATAGATTGGAGGTAGAATGAAAATCAGGTTACTCACTGTGTTCCCTGTAGGACAGAAACCAAAGCAGAGATTTAGTATTGGGCAACATGCACTTGAAATAAACAAAGCTACATTCATTCAAACAAGACTTCAACAGTTCTCAGTGAAAAGACTACACCTTTTCTCCAAGCCTCTTTCTGCGTTAGCACTTTATCCGCTGTTAGATTTTGCTACAGTCTGGGTAACCTCACATTTGCCTAGGTAATATTACAATACTACATCAGACCAAAGAGTAATACTTGATGGTGCTTATGTTTACGGCAAAGAAACAGAAAAAATATGGTTAATCTTGGTAGAATACAAAGCATATTTTATCAGAAATTCTTTCAGCAAGTATAAATCCTCAAATAGCAAAAGTTTTGGTATTTTAAGAAGCTGCTTTTTTTGAAAAAGCAACTCCTGGAACACTTTGGGGGCACTAACACGAGCATAGAGTACTCCTTCCTTCTCTCCCCATGCTCTTCCCTCTGATCCCTCAAGACAGGTTATACACTTTTCATTTTAGATTTAATCATGTAAGCTAACTGCAGGCAACACTCTTCCCTCATCAGGGTTTAAAACTTTTACCATACACCTACTAACCAAGGCATATTTCTAAAGACAGATTTCAGTAGGACCAGCACATTCTTAGTGCGGTCCAGAAGCAACAGACTGCTGGGACATGTGACATCTGAACACAAGAGCTCTGCTACCAACACAGATCTCCAGTTTTTAGCTGAATAGAACTTGAAGGCATTTGCCTAAACACTGAGCTTGGCTGTATTCAGATACGTATAACATGAAATCCGATAACACAAAGAGAAGACCAAAAATAAGTGTCACATTTTAGAACTACAACTAATCTATGATACCAGATGCCGCAGCAAGAAAGTAGTGCACCTGCACAGATTCAATAAAGAATGACTCTACCATACTGACTGGGTAGTGTTTTTACATCCACTTTGCATGGGTATACTATAAATGACTTCACAAAGTGCAAAACAACAGTGAGTAAACCCTTAAGTAAGGCAACAGGAATTAAGCAAACAGGCTTGGTCTGAAGGGAGTGCAAATTCAGCATCTTATCCCTGCCTGATGTAGTCAGATTTTAGGAGCAGAAGTTATGTACCATAGTTACCAAATTAAATATAGACCTATACTTTTCTTTAAAGGTGCTGATGCATAAAAATACAGGAGTCTGACCACCTGACAATATAAAGCACAGAGAAACATGTACTTGCAGATTACATCAGCCCCAAAACCAGAAATGCTTGATATTATGCTAATATCAGAACCTTATTATTCAAGGATCGCCAATAAGAGTTAAACTGTATAAAACCTTGAACAAACAGGTGCAGCTTGTGAAACGTGCAAGTTAATTTGGGGCATTTTGACCAATATCGCAGCTCAATATAGCACCTGCCACAGGAACTCGTCTCACACAAATACCTACTCCCCTCAAACTACTTGCCAAAAGGAAATGGGAAGAATCAAACAATGCTCAAGTGTTTTAAAGTCCAATTTATTCCAGGAAACACTCTCAAAGAAACTATGCTTTACATATTTAAACACTCTCCTGCAGTGCAAAAACCCCAGACACAACAGCATTATTCCAGCATGAGAACCAGAATGTGAAATTAGATACTGATGAAGTAACTAGCCTATTTTCACTGTTCAAGCTCAGCAAACCTGAAAATGCAACTAGTATAAACACTGACAAATTTAGATTGTTTCCATTTTAGATGTTCTTCATAAGCAGATAAATCTTACCTGAAGCGAGTACCTCTTTAACCAGCTGCTTTACTAACATGATCATGCTTAACAATGGCACAACCACCAGTCTGAACCAGTTATAAACAAAGCTGATCTGGTTGCAAGTCAGTGATCCCCAAAGAAAGGCCCCAGTCTTACAACCAGTGCTGCAGAAGCACACCCCCTGCACCCAAGTGAATCCTTACTGAGGTCAACAGGGCTGTGCAAAGACACCCAATGCCTATCTGACTGCAGGATAAGGGCCTGCCCTATGGGATCTCTTCATTCTTAATTCCCATTGGGGTCACCAGCCCAACGACTAGTGTCAAGAAGACTATTCCCTATTCCAGTAGATGCATCCCTTTAGACAAGGCTAGATAATACTGAATCTCTCCTTGATCATTAGTTTGGGGAGAGGAGGGGTGCAGAGCCATCAGATAAGGAGAGAGAAGATTATAGGACCTCAGCAGACTAAAGATGCCCATTCTCTACCTTGTGACACATCCCTAAAGTGGGCAGTAGGTCAGCCTCAACAGAATTCAGGGGTGGAAGAAGCTCCCGTTAAATTAAATATTTGTGTTGTATGTATTATAAATATTTTAAACTTGGCCATTATCTTGTCCTCCCCACAAACAATGCAAGAGGGCCATGTAGCCTGAAAAAGCAAGGTAAAGTTTCTTTAGAATATGGTCCTGTGTTCTAAGTCTTTATAATTTTCTAGAGTGGCTCTTAAATGCTCTGATTTCCCAAAGCAGTTATTGCAGATCGTGTAAATCTCATAATTTCTTAAAGGTGACTATCAGTATGAAATGATTCATAGTATGCTAAGAAATACGCAAAAGAAGAATCAAATATAAAAATACTGAATTAAAGGAACATGTAAAGAAAGACCTGTTCATAACTGACAAAGCAAATCGTTTCAGAATAGAGCCCATTAAGGCTGGAAACTTCAGACTGATATGAGAACACAGAAAAGAGAACAATGTACATTAAGGCAAGAGTTTTAGCTTTAATTCTCTAAATATTTATAAAATGGAAGCTCATGTAAACTATTTGCTACAGTCTTATCAGTGAGTACATTCCTTACATCTCAGGCTGTCTTGCAATGAGAGGAAGTGCCATCACTCTTAACAAATTTTAGATACTACTTCCTGCATTGTTTTAGCGCATGGTATTGTCTAAATGCTCTTGGCATGTATCAGGTGAACCTATTGAAAATATTGTAAGCTTTGCACTTTTGTGCTTCCCCTACTGCTCCACATTAGACTGTGGAGTCCCCCCCACCATCCTCCCTCCCACCTAGTATGCACTCTCACCCCACCCAGTATGCACTCTCACCCCACCCAGCTTTATTCATCTGAACAGCACGAGTCCAAAAGCCTTCCCTGAACACAGGTTCCCCATCACCACACACAAATTATTAAAATCTAGTTGATTTGTTTAAAGCAGCTTTTTCAAGATTATACTCACCCAGGCAGAGTAATTTTTTATAACCTAAGTGTTAGTTTAATCTGTCATCATGGTAAAGGGAAGGAAAGTAGATATCATGCCTTGCTTTGCAAATTTTCATGACAATTTTGCAAGGCTATTTTAATACACAGCATTGTTCCAAAGTGACATTTTATTTGCCAAGGAAGTCCAAATACAGTACTGTACCCGTATGAAAACAAATGTATGCAAATACCAATTCTACAGTCCTCTCTTAGTTATACTTCCCATGGGCAGAGTTTCACCATATCTGCAAACAATCCAACAAATACAATAGGCAATTGAAATTTCTATGGAAAATTTGAGAAGTCTATTACTTTGCATGTATATTCACAGAACAATTTTTCAGTCCTTCAAACATATATATAAACCACCACAAGTGTACATGGCTCCGAACAACAGTTTCAGTCATGCCAAACAAAGATATGACAGTCTAAAGATGAGCCTGAAGAGAGCACATGAAAGGAAACTGAAAGGCATAAACGGGTACAACCCAGAACGGAGCTTGGTGTTAGCTGGAATATTTCGTAGAATAAATGGGCTCCCATAAATTTGCAGAACCTAGATTTTGTAAACCTTTAATTCCTACAGAATTAGCTAACTTTTGAATTGGAAAGTTACTTCTACAAAACATGTGAAGGAGAATGTGATAGGATAAGGTAAATGAAGCTAGACAATTAAGTCTGGCCATTAGAAAAATCTAAGCATGGAATAAAAATGCAACTAATTGTAACACATTTAGGGTAACAAATGCAGGGTTTCCAATGAGGGAAAGGTGCTAAAGAAGTTAAAAAATACCTCATTAAACTTTTGGCAGGGCAACCAGTGTGACTTGAACATTTTACCCTGGTATATATATTTGTACTAAGGATGAATGAGAGATTTATGAATCATGAGGGTCCTTTCCACTGTTAAAATGTTCTCTCTCTCTCTAGGAAAACAGGAAAAGCCATCAATTTTGACTCTGCTGTAGTGAAAACAGTAAGTTCAAGTAGCATGTATATGACAGCGTGGCAAGGACACTTTTGCAGTTAAAGTTCTTTTAGTTTTAGATTTGTGATCAGTAACAATGAACATCACGTTTCTTCCATTAAAAATCTGTATTGTATCATACCACCACTTTAAACAAGAAAAAAAAAGGGGCAAGGCAGCAGCATTTTTAAACAGATCTTTAAAAAGGGATACCAACTATTATTACAAGTAACTTCTAAGTTTACTTTAACTAAATGATTCAAGAAAAAAACAACAGTTTTACTTTGCACATCTGACAGCATTTTGCATAGTCACTGTCAATGTATTTCCATTTGTGTGGATGAGATTGTGAAATCAAAGATTGGGTGGAAGGTGAAGTGCCTGAATCTTCTTTCAGTCTGTTTATTATTAGGCCACAAGTGACTTAATCTTGTCACTTTCAAAAATATGTGAAGTTCTAAGTACTTATTTTTATAATCAAACCTTTAACTTTTGGCAATCCAGTCAGAGCTGCAGTGCAAGCTCAGGGTGTCTAATATGCTTATTAAAAAAGTGGGAAGAATGGCATGGTATTCAAGCACACCAGAAAGAGTGGACACCTGCTTGTGTCTAAAAGCTGGATTAAATTAGCTGTATCATGTGGGGGCGGCCCTCTCTTTTAGAGAAAACTTCATGTGATGCTCTAGGGCAGGCAGAGGTTTCTTTCCATGCATAGGGAGCCGGATGAATGAATGGAAAGGATAGGGAGAGAAGGGAAAGGAAGCAAAAGGGGTGGAGGATTAATTATGTGGCATGGGTGACAGAAGGGACAAAGGTCATGGAAAGAAAGGGGTAAAAAAAAGTGGGTGGGAACTAACATATGCATGGGTTTGAAGGGAAGGATGAGAAGCTTCAATAGAATACAGAAGGTGAGAGACCTGTAGAGGGGTTTGATAAAAAAAAACAAAAACAAAAAACCATTTTAAGAATTAGAAAGTCAGTAGCAATTTACTTGTAATACAGGCATAATTTCTAGGGCACCCATCAACATGTTATCAAAGTGCCAACAGGGAAATTAAAATTTGAATAAAACAGCAAATTTCTGTTGTATATACGATATTTTACAATTGGACCACACTGAGCAGTAAACACAGCTAAGAATCCTTGAAAAGCCGAGATCATTACCAGAATACAGGCATCACTTCAGAAATTCTTCAGAAAAAGAATCTGCATTTCTTCAATTCACTAACTTGTATCTTTCGCAGTTCTCTCTTCCATCATATCACCAGGAAAACAGCACAGCAATTAGCTTTTCATTTCCACAAGCCATTTTTAAATATAGAGTGTCATATATAGAAGTCCACAGTGACATATACAGAATGAGTGAGGAAATCCTGTATCCAATTGATATTTCAGGAGGACCTCAAGTAGATAGAAGAGAGTCACCCAAAATGGAATCTGGCCAGTGTGTACCATCACTAATCTCTCTACTTTCATAAAATGTGCCACAGGAACTTCAATGACCATGAGGACTCAGGACCTTTGTTTTACTGTCAACCAGACATACAGTGCAGTGTTACATTTGGCTGGAGCACTGGATCAATACTGACTGAGGGAATAGTGTTAACCACTGAGTAGAAACAGCTAACTTCTTGCACCCTTCATTTCCCAGGGAGGTCCCCCCATTCATATTAACTAGGCCTGTTCTTGCTTAGCTTTGGTCATTTATTGTGATTACAATCCATGGTGGCACCCAGCTGCACCTTTTAGTAAAAGCAACCTAGATAACATTCAAATATATCATACAAATCTTTCAAATAGTAGTCCTGTAACTCCTGTGTGTAGGAAAACAGAGAAAATATTGAAGGAAACAAATAATTAGACAAACGTTAACTGAACCATAGAAGCAATAATTGGAAACTCACTGAACCCATAAAAATGGGTAATGAGAAAAAATAATGGCTAGAACTAATGGGTTACTATAAGGAACAGTGTGAGATCTGGCTTTAATGACGAGGAAGAAGTTTAAACAGCAAATTAAAGGACTGCATAAATGGAATTAAAATAGGAAGGCAAACACTGCAGAGAACCAAGAAATTATACAAAGATCCAAGACATACCATACAGCATGGAGGTATATCCCATCCCTATACAGTATTGGGTAAGTACAGTATTCACATCTTGGCACTGTATTATAGGAAAGAGATAACTGGACAGAGATCAGAGAATAGCAAAGGAAAGTATCAGGAATTAAAGGGATGTTCTTAAAAAAAAATAAAAATCAAAAGATCTAAGTATCTATACCTTAGCTAAACAACAATTAAAAGGGAATGATATAATAGTCTACATATTTGGAAGATGTGAAGATCAAGGAATGAAAGGAATTCTTTGGGTTGTTACATGGGGGCATTTTAACTAGCAGCAATTAAACAAAATTAAGAAAAAGGTAAATGTAGGTAGAATTTCCAGAAAGTGAGCTCTGTTACGCACTGGAAGAGTCTCCTAGTGGGAAGCCCCATAACTTGGAAGTTAAAACTAGACTGGATAACACACTAGAAGATGAACTGCAGAGAACAATATAGCACCGCCAGGGAGATGAACTGGATGAGGCATGAACACAACACCAATTCTACCACCAATGGCGAGACACGCTAATGTGGCGTACACTAAAATTCAGTCATGCTTTGTCTCAGACCTGACAGCTGTTTCAAAGATGCCGAAGCACTGGTATGGGGCCTCTCACACTGGACCTGCACTGACGGAAGCAGCACAGGCACAATACTGAAGGCTTGTTAGGTCACTCAAATGTAATTATACAACATACAAAGACCTGTGCTTCAGAAACTTCTGGGCTGCCCCCCCCCCCCCCTTCATTTCTCTAGTGCGCAAAGATTTGTGCTGGCTTCCTTCTAAACAAACATATTTAGCAAGTGCCTTAAAAGGTGAGAAAAGGGACAGAGGTATTTTCAGAATAAGAGATTAACTATAACAGCATGAGTTTGGCCTTTATTCTTAATGACCCAAAATATGCCATTGCTATTTTACAAGTTGTTCTGATCTGCTATCTCAAGAGATACGTTACGGCTTATGGGCTTTACATCCCTTACTCCAGATGCAGAATTCATTCTCACTTGAGGACTGTAACACCAATTCAGCTGATGTTTTTATATCAAAGTAAAAATGTTACCTACAATATTTGACTTTACATTTGTCTTCTCCTAACATAACGAAAAGTCTGGAAGGTAGTTAGCAGAAAAAGCCTTCCACACTCCTGACTAATGCAGAATACAGGAGAGTGCTCAGTTCAAACTTGTAAGGGGTGTGGGTGTATTTTTCAGTGTACTGGGTTCTTTTTGGTATGCATGTCTTATAAAGCACTTGTAATTCAACTGCTCATAAAATGCCCTGGGGTACCATTAAATTATCCCTTACTTTACTCTAACCTTCATCTAACTCTCTGTAAAACATTTTGGGATACTATATATTAAAAGACACTAGCTATATAAAAATCAGTATGTTCTACTGTTTAGCTTCCAACATTGTAATTTTCATCCAGAGTGGATGAGAACAGATATTTTAAAATTTAAATCAGATTTTCTTATTTAAAATCAGATGTTTTTATTGAACTTATATTTTTTCTTTTTAAAAATAAACCTGTTTAAAATGAAATCTGAATTTAATACAAAATACGCTAAGCCCTAAACTTCTTATAATCTTTTAAAACATTTACATAAAAAAATAAAATATTCTGACTCCATGGGCCTCTATCAAAAACTGAGTTAAAAGCTGCTTTCCTATATTGAAAGAAAGAATCAAGGGGAAGACATCTAACTTTTGAGGTCAAGCTTTATAAATATGGCACAAAAGGTCAGCCTAAGTAACTTAGTAGATGTCACTTAGGAAATGTCAACTTCAAGATTCTGAGGGTATGTCTACACTACCCGCCGGATTGGCAGGCAGCGATCGATCCAGCGGGGATCGATTTATCGCGTCTAATCTAGACACGATAAATCGACCCCCGAGCGCTCTCCCGTCGACTCCTGTACTCCACCGTCGCGAGAGGCGCAGGCAGAGTCGACGGGGGAGCGGCAGCAGTCGACTCACCACGGTGAAGACACCATGGTAAGTCGATCTAAGTATGTTGACTTCAGCAACGTTATTCATGTAGCTGAAGTTGTGTAACTTAGATCGATCCCCTCCCGCCCCCGCCCTAGTGTAGGCCAGGCCTTAGGCAAGCAGGAACTTCCACTCCAGTCACTTTCACATAGGCATATTTGAAAATTTTGCCAGGAGGACCTGAAATAATCAGTTAATTCACTGACTAGAGTTAATTCCTCTAATACAGGGGTCGGCAACCTTTCAGAAGTGGGGTGCAGAGTTTTCATTTATTCACTGTCATTTAAGGTTTCGCGTGCCAGTCATACATTTTAACGTTTTTAGAAGGTCTCTTTCTATAGGTCTATAATATATAACTAAACTATTGTTGTATGTAAAGTAAATAAGGTTTTTAAAATGTTCAAGAAGCTTCATTTAAAGTTAAATTAAAATGCAGAGCCCCCCGGATCGGTGGCCAGGACCTGAGCAGTGTGAGTGCCACTGCAAATCAGTTCGCGTGCCGCCTTCGGCACGCGTGCCATAGGTTGCCTACCCCTGCTCTAATATATCATACAGTTGTAAATGTGAAATGTGTTTTGATAATAGAAGTTTATGTAGTCAAAACATATGGTTGTTTTATTTCATAAAAATAAATTTCATACACGGTTGTGTGTTTAATTAAATTCCAGATATCATCCTAATATAGCTTGACACAAATCATAAGCAAAAAGTTAATTATCTAGTATAAAAGCAATATATCATTCATTTTCCAACATAAGAATCTGAAAATATTAAGCTATATAGTTGCTTAAATAAATATATATCATTATTAGTGTACCCTCTTAGGTCGATGTAAGCTGCTTTATGTCAACCTAACTCTGTAGTGTAGGCCAGACCCTAGTGTAAAGGCTCTATTTACTTGAATATCAACATGTTTTAATGGCTATATCAACTAATGAGAATGCACCTTTCTTTAGAAAATAACTGAAGTACAAATGGAAAAGTTGATTAAAATTGAGGCTTTCCACCTGGTGATTTAAATCAATCTATCCTGCTTTCATCCTTTTGTGCATTATGCTAGCACTGTAACTATTCACTTCCACTCATTTCTTTTTCTTTGATTTAACACGACACATACCAAGCCCAGAATTTAAACCATCAGACATTTCTTGATAAGAAACTGATATCCTAAGTATCACACAAATATGACAACTGTGTTCATGCTGCAGTTTAACACAAATTGCTGATATTTACTTGCTGATGGTTTAAAAATACTTTTAAATAAAAAATTCTTTGAGTACTTACATGATTCCCATCACAATAGTATCTGAACACCTTATCTCTATGTATTTAGCCTCACAATGCCTCTGTGAAGTAGGAAAGTGCTATTATTACCATTTTACAGACAGCTGGAGGGACAAAGAGACCTATCTAAGATCACACAGGAAGTCTGTGGTGGAGCAAGGAATTGAACCCAGAACTCCCAAGTCCCATGCTATCACCCTAACCACTAAACCACTGATGATTTTCTGTCAGTAAAAGGCTGGGTGAAGGAACTGAACAAATACCTAGATCGTAAATTGTCAGGGACTACAACCTTTGTTACTTGTTTCTACAATGCCTAGCACAATGGAGCCCACTCCTTTACTGGGATTGAAAGATGTTACTGCAATCTCTTTTTGTGACATCTCCATTACTGGAGGTTTGCAACCATGGTACCCCATTCTGAATTATCCTCTGCAAATCTCTTTGTGGATGAATAGCCATTTTGATCCACCCAGGACACCACTGTCCATCCAAGATCATCTCTCTCTGCTTCATTTTTTTCTGCCCTCAACTTTCCCTTCCAGTGCTGTAAACATGCCTTGCCAGCTGAACCTCTTAAAATATGCCCTGCAAATCAAATCTGTCTTTTCATAAGATCTTTAACTAGCATTTCCTGAGTTCCAATAATTTCCAAAACATTTTTGTTGGTTACGTGATCAAACCATATTTTCTATGGCTGCGATAGAAATTATAAAATGCCTCTTCCCTGGTTTTCAATACAAGATGCAGTAATTCAAAACCCAGACTAGCCATTGTCCTTTTTGTGAAAGGACAGATCATGCAAAGATATCTTCCACAATGGTCTTTCTTGAAGAATTTTATGATTTGGCCCTGACAGTCTTACAAGAGTAGAAGTACAGCCTTACACAATAGACCATCCAATCACATTCTGCAGCCACAAAGTCTGATGGGCCAAGATGAATGGAGATGCAGGGAAGAGTTCCAAGGCGACACCACAGAATAAAAATAGCTGCCAGACAACATACATTCCTCAACGTTTTCCAAACTTAGTTCTTCTAGCCACCTAACAACATAGGTCACATCTAGGTCTGCATGGAAGCTCAAGGGCATCCTAAGATTCTCAAGTATTGTCTCCATCTCCAGTTCATCAAATCCTTAGGAACTACCACAGTATTTTCTACAACCTTAAAAATGACAGATGCTATCTTCAGACATCCTTTGAGAGAGCAAACCGGAAGTCTAGATCAACAGTTCTCAAACTGTGCGTAGGGACCCAAAGTGGGTTGAATACCCCATTTTAATGGGGTGACCGGTGCTGGCATTAAGACTTGCTGTAGCCAAAGTCTGAGCTCTTCGGCCCAGGGCTGAAGTCCGAGGGATTCAGCCCTGAGTGGCCGGGTTCAGGCTTTGGCTTCAGCCATGGACAGCGGGCCTCAGGTTACAGCCCCCTTGCCCAGGGCTGAAGCCCTCAAGCTTCAGCTTTAGCCCTCTTTCTGGGCGGTGGGGCTCAGGCTTTGGCTTTGCCCCTGGGCAGCAGGGCTCGGGCTTCAGCTTTGGCCCCACTGCCATGCTTCAATCCCCCTTGTTGGGGTCATGTAGTAATTTTTGTCAGAAGGGGGTCGCAGTGCAATGAAGTTTGAGAAACCCTGGTCTAGATTATTAGGAAGGGCTGCAGCTTCTTATTGGGAGCATTCCATTCACAATCCAGGATGTCCAGAATGCACTGGACTGTAAGAAATAATAACCCTTTCCTAGAATTCGCTGAAATGAGATCCTGCCATCTCTATGACCGTCTCTTATTTAAGACCTTTTGTGGGGGTGAGGACAGTATCCTGCCTCTGGGGAATTCATTCTTTGCCTGACAAACTCATAGGACATTCCAAACTTAGAGAAGACAGTGCAGGTAAGTCATTTTCAAGTTGTATGTTAAGATTTTGCAATAAAATTGCAGGCATAAACACTTTGACGTGTCTAATGAAGTGTCCAGACAATACAGGAAGTGTATTGAAAGCAAATAAAATGCTTGATTTACAGCTCGAAAAATGCAATAGAAGTCTAAACAAATCATGCTGGGATTGTGAAAAGTTGGAATTTTCTCTGCACTATTAACTCTAACATTACATCATTACTAGGTACACTTACTTTAATAGCAAAACAAATTCTGGATCTCAAATTTGTTTTAAATGCTGTCTTAAGTCAAGAAGTAGGCTAATGCTGAAAACCTGGAGGTTAGGAAAGAAAGAGGAAGACATCAAAGAAATGGGCAAATTGTTAAATTTATGAGTGGCCCTAGAGTAATGTCCGATATCATGGCTATGACCAAACCAATATATTAGGATAATCCAGGGGTTCTCAATCTTTGTCCTTCTGACCCCTCCCCCCCCCCAACATGCTATACAAATTCCATGGCCCACCCGGGGCACAACTGTTTTTCAGTAGATTAAAAGCCAGGACCGTCGTTAGGGGGTAGCAAGCAGAGCAATTGCCCAGGGCCCCACGAAGCGAAGTTGCTCAGGCTTCAGCTTCAGCCCAGGAAGGAGGGGATACGGCTTCGGCCCCGAGCAGCGGGGCTTGGGATTCGGCTTTCTGCCCTGGGCCCCAGTGAGTCTAATGCTGGCCCTGCTCTCTGGTTTATTTTGGTGGAAACCCCCTCCCCCAACTTTCTTGCAACCCCCCAGGGACCCCAGACCTCTGGTTGAGAGCCACTGGGATAATTAGCTTTATTTTCTTCTTGAGTTCTCCTTGCTCCATTTGCCCATGTCCAAATTAAACTGTCAAACTATACCATCTTACACTTCCTCTCCTGAACATCCTTGCCTCCACCTCTGGACCAACTTCTCTACTCAAACTAAGGCCTAGCTTATGCAAAAATGTTGCACCCCAAGTTAAATTAGTTTTTAAAGCAATTTAAACTGGTGCAAACCCCTCTGGGGATACTCTTATTTCAGTTTAAACTAAATGGAAATAAGAGTGTGCACAAGGCATTTAGTAACAGTTGAACTAAACCTGTTTTAACATTCACATCTTTTGTGGAGCAGCTTCCTCCTGTCAGAAAGCCCTTAGTCACTCTCTTGATGTTGTATTCAAGTACTGCCTTTGTTCCAATTCCAATCTCTGAATTCCCTTGCTCTGATCACCACTTTATCTGTTAATATTACTCACTTACTCCCTGCCTTCTGCTCAATCACATAATCCTTCTATGACCTCCAGAACATCAAAATCTGACTCCTCTGCAGTACTTAATCCCCTCCATCCCACACACACCTCATCTTAACCCCCTCCATCCCACACACAGCTCCAGTATTTTGCCTTATTTGATTCCCTGCCTTGCCCAAAAACCCAATCTTGACTTATTACTTGCATTCACTTTTTCCTTTGCTCGACTGCCTTTAGAGAAAATCCTAGGACCATGCAGAGTTCCTTCACTCCTGCCTTCCTTACTCTCCCCAGTAGTCTTCCTTGGGAAACTATTCTGCTTCTTCTCTCCTGCACTTATCACCCCAGCACTTCTTTTCTGTAGTCATTTCTCTCCAAGTTTGCACTCAGCCCTGACAGAACTCTTCAGAATCTCTTCAAAGTAACAGGATAACATTCAGCAAGAACGTTCAGCTATACATCTCTCCCCCACACTGGTCTTGGACATTGTGGCTTCTCTTCCACTATCAACTTCCAATCACCTCCTCTATTTTCTCACTCTTTCTTCAGTCTCCCAATTTCTTTCCAGCTACCTTTGAACAGGACTAGGTATCCCCAAACCCAGTGGCTCCCAAACTTTTTTACCTCACGCCCCCCCCTTATCCCTGTCTGCGCCCTCCTCCCAGGGCCAGGAGCAGGGCCGCAGACAGGGGTAAAGGCGCCGAGACTGGGCCGGGAGTGGAGCTGAGGCCAGGGGCCAAGGCTGGCAGCTAGGACCCTGGACGTAGAGCCGGCAGCCAGGGCCAGGAGTGGAGCTGGGTGGTACTCCCTCCCTGCACCCCATGGGAGCTGACCTGGGCCCCAGCTGCACCCCCACAAATGTTCCTTCGTGCCCCCATAGGGGGGCGCGCCCCACAGTTTGGGAACCTCTGCCCTAACTTCAAACACCTTCCCTTGGCCCCCTGGGACATAAGGAAAGCCAACTACCAACATTTGCTATCCAGATGTTTGCTATCCCATGTTATGAGAGCCAACTACCAACATTTGCTATCCCATGTTATGAGAGAGAAAGCACCATGTACAAGCCACGCAACATCCATGTTACAGAAGTGTACAGATATTTACTGAGCACTGTAAGTGGACTTTGTGCAACAGAAGAGAGGAAGACTTAGGTCTGCAGCACAGTTTACAGTTTAAACCATAAAAAGGAAGTGATGCCATATACTGAAGGATTAAACTGCAAGTGTTATAGTTTTTTGATTATAACTAGAGCATAGTATAGTACATAATCATGATAGTTGGTGGGTTGTTGGTAAGCTTCATAGCAGAATTGAGTTTAAAGGGAGGATCTGACAGAGGAAAAGGGTTGACAGTGGGCGCACATGGACAATGGTGTTCCAAGCATGAAGGGTGGCACAGAAGTGGGTGTGAAGATGACCAAGAGAAGAATATAAAGGAAGTTTTCAGAAAGACTTGAGACAAGTGCATACAGTGGGAGTGCTAGCTGGACAATGAAAGCAGAGATGTAGATGGGTTAAAAAATAAACGACTTTGAAGGTGAGAACAAGAAATATAAATCTGACATGAAAGGCAAGAAGAATCACAAGATTCAAAGACGGGGGAGACGGTGAATGATGGGATAGGAATGTTTTTAGGAGAGGAGGAATAGCTGTTCAGCTTCTTCTACACCTAGAGTGAGAACTGATGGGAAGACAGAGAAGGTTGCAACTTTAAAGGTAAGAGATTAACTTGGTATGGACAACACTTTTAGTGATGGGGATAGAGAGGAAAGTATGGATTCAGAGAGGTCTTAAAGGAACAAAAATCAGAGCCTGAAAAATTTACCAACACCTACTACACTCAGGATCTAGACTACTAGCAAAACAATAGTTGTGCCAACACATACCCCACAGCCAGACACCATGCAGTTTAAAAGAACAAGATAGTTTACGTCTTATAATTTACAATTTAGTTACTTCCATGTCTGCCTCTGCTGCTTTCCTAAGCAGCAGCAGAATTAAATTGACCTGATTTGTGTTATTTTTACTGTTGCCTACCAGTTCTGAAGAGGAAGCATAAAAACAGGCAAGACTGATTTGGTTTTCACTCTGCTGTTAATGAAGAAAGCCATGAGAAACAGCAGAGGCACTGGAGCTGCCTGCAGATGCAGGAAAACAGCATTACATGGCACCTGTTTGGAAGGTCAGCTTTGCAGTAATACAGGCCACAAACAAAAGGACATGGTCAACTTTTTTTTAAAACCTATAATTAATAGTGCTATAACTGAAAAATTAGAGAAATAAAAAATATTGCATCTCTCTTTTTCCAGACTGTTTACTTTGTGCATTTGGCAGCACATTGTGTACAGTCACTTCCTTCTATTACTTACATGGGACATTCCCACAAGAGTAGAGGGGGGGGGAAATAAATGCCATTGTAAAAGTAAAAACAATTGGGAGGAAGACTCAGGAGCAAGGAAGTTACCTGAAACTACTTCTAATTCATTGTTTAAACATTTAGTAGATTTCATACTGAAGTTGTCTTTTTAGAGTAACTAGGAAAATTTTACCTATGCTTTCCCCAACAGGTCGTTTCTTTGAGTAATAAGGGCCACAGATCTGTTACAATTGGTACTTCAGCCTGCTTGCAGCTTAGGAAGAGAACCAGACCAGTCAGTCACTAGCCGCAGGGGAATATCCCACCTCCTGAGGTTCCTTTCAGTTCAGACAACTTCCGTTGCCAGGATCATTCAAATCCACTTATACTACAGATTGTGGTAAATATTCTTTGAGGAACAACCTCTCCAACTACAGAGGATGGTAAAAATCCATCTCATGATAAACCCATATCCTTGGATGCCAATTTCCATTTCTATTCTGGATGATCCATTTGTCTCTAGGGTGGGGCCATATTACTCCACCAGAACTGTGGACCATATTAGTCTAAGAAAGGAAGTTTTCAGGTAAGTACAGATACATTTTCCTGTTCTTCTTTGTGTTAATGTGTTAATGTGCACATTACTATGAAAATCCCATTGTAGTGTGCCTCCAGGGTGGGAGACAGGATCATTCTTTAAATTTGGACATCAAAAATGAGTTAGATTATATGTATTACCTCTCTTCCATCTTCCCCTGGACACTAAGGCGTGGACAAGACTTCTACCAAAAGAAAAGAAATGTCATTCGCTAAGATCAGATGACCACTATGCAGAATTTGGTGAGCTAATGGCTGTCTAGCAGATCTCAATATAGGAGACATGACTACTCTACCCTGAGAATGTCAGTGCTCTTGAGAACTGGACGGAAGCTTAACTGAAGGAGGAATGCTATGACAGTTGTGCAGACTACCTGTCCAAAGCAGAAGTACAATACTGGGTCTCATCAGAGAAAGCTCACCACTTCAAATAAAAAAGCCCTCGTTTGATTGGGATAGTAGCCGTCATGAGGCCCACTCTAATAGATAGGAAAGGACAACGCTTTCTGTAGGGGTTTAATCTGGATAGCATGGTAGGGAGCAGAACGAGGCTCCAAAGTCATGCTCTATGACCTCATGGGGTTTGAATAAGGTTGATGCACTAAGAAAACATTTAATGTTGAGATCTATACAAAACAATCCATGCTGGGTCTGGTATCCTCCACCCGCTACCCACAGGAAAGTGCAGGGGGAGGAGGCAGCTGAATTCCATCATCAAAGGTGTGGCAATTGGCACCGGCTGTGTGGACTCAGGAGTGATCTTCCATCTGGTGCGCTGCTCTTCGGGCTTCATTTTCCTCATGAAGATGGGGGAGAAAGGCTGCTTGCCCTGGAGCCAGTTCTCTTCCCAGTCCTGCCTGGCTCTTCTCTTGCTGGGGATCACGCACCCTTCCTTTTGCCTGTGGCTTTTCCAAGCCTCGCTTGCTTGCTGAATCCTGCAGGGGCACCAGCCGCTGCAAATGCCTCAGAAGGGGAAGGAGAGATGGGGGGATGATCTCCCCAAAAATCAAAGACTGCCCTGGCACAAAGCTGGGGATTACACATTTTTACAACAGAACTGCCAGTCTAAAAATTGGGAATAAACTTTGGAATTTCCCTCCAAAAAGCTGCAGCAAGGAGGGCTGGGGGAGCCACTGGCCACGGCCTGGAGACAGAAACAAATGAAGGGAACTTCAGAGGGAGAAGCATTCCTCAGCTGCCAGTGACCGACAGGTCTAGTTCTTCCCACCCAGCAGGCACAAGTACCCACTCTAATGGACCTGAGGACCATAGAATGAAGAAGAAAGCAAAGATTCTACAGAAGTTAACAGCATTGATTCCCCACACTCCCCTAGAAAAGATTCCTACTTGCCAATAAGGAATTAATTTGTCAAGTGTCGATAATATTTAGTGTATCGTAATGAAATCTGTTAAGACCCCCTGAACAAACTTTGATGGATTCTGAGCTAACACAAAAGCAACATACTCCTGAGACCCCCAATCCCATGGAGGGGGTCCATCTGTTTGTCTCTCTCCCTCTCCCATATATTCATTTACACACACACACACACACACACAACCTTACATCTGAATGGACTCCCTATGACTCCAGTGGGACTCAGCATAATGATCTGCCTGTGTGCAGGCCACCAAAATCAGTGGCACTCCATTCAGATGCAAGGATCCATGCTCAGAGATCCTTCTGCAGGACTGCTCTACAACTAAACCTTAGGTCTGCCTACGTTGCTCAGTGCTGTGAAAAATTCTGCACCCTGTGTAACGTAGTTAGGTCAACCTAACCCCCACTGTAGACAGAGCTAGGTCGACAGAATAATTATTCCATCGGCCTAGCTACTGTTTCTTGAGGAGGTAGACTTATCACAACAATGGAAAAAACCCTTCTGTCACTGTAGCAAGTGTCTACATTACACAGGCATAGCTGCAGCACTACAGCTGTGCTGCTGTCGTGCTTGTAGTGTACACATACAGTGTATACACACTCTTAGGCATCACGTTTGACTATGTGGGCATACACATAAAGAGGCGTGTCTTTTATGGAATTATAACCAGAACTGCATAATAAGAAACCAAAACATGATGTTTGCCACATGTAGTATGCACGGTTAAGAGACACCATCAATTAGAAATCAATTATTAAAAAAACACCTCCCAGAGTGCCATCATCAATACTTTGGACTCAATCACATCTCCTCTTTTGCTGTATGAATGACTCATACAAACAACAGGGAAAACAGACAGTACAGACAACACTGTCAAGGGCACAAAAAACAAACTGAAGACATTTGTGTGTCATTCAGTAACAGTAATTATAGATATTACCTGGAACTATAGAAGATAAAGAATTATACAGGCGTGTTATTAAGTCAGCAGTGTTCCTTTAACTTCACTCATTTTGCGTAAGTGTAAAATTCTTAAATTCTTTTTGAAGGTGCAAATTCATATCATTCCATTCATAAGTCTGTGGGTGTTGGAAGTTTTCAGACAAGAGAATTAGAACAGGGGCATTTATATGATTTAACATTTGGAGTGGCAGCTGCCCAGATGCCAGCCATATGAATGTTGAATTTGAAGTACTGAACATGATGTAATTTGGTGCTTTAAGTAGCATTAAGGCATTTTATTGCTACTGATTAACTACACAAATATTAATAGGTAAACACAAATGGCATATGCGCATACCACTTGTTAAACCCCTTTCAGCATGCCAGCAACGGCAGATAGATGAAAACTGATTGTTCAATATATTTAGACTTTCAAAAAGCCTTTGACACAGTCCTTCAAAAGAGGTTAAGCAACTAAGTAGTCATGGGGTAAAGGTTGTGTCATGAATTAGAACTGGACCAGAGACAAAAAGGGAAGGACTAAATAGTCGTCTGTGAACTAGGCAAAAGTTTAACAGTGGTCTGCCAAAATGTTTTGTGCTAGGGCTGGTGTTTAACATTCATCTGTGACCTAGAAAAGAGAATGAACAGTAAAGTGGCAACATCTGTCAATGACAAAATAATTAAAATCAAAACTAGGGAAGACCATGAGGAAATGAAGAGCAGTTTCTTAGCTTGCTGCTCTAACTACATTACCGCTTCTTTGCTCCCCCACAATTCACTGTTAACATATGCAAAGTAATGCAAATTGGACAAATAATTTCAACTACTCGTACAGGTTGGTCAGTTCTATATTAACTTTAACCACTCAGAAAGAGAGACCAGGCATAATCGTGGATAGCTGTAATCACATCTTCTCCATGTAAAGTAGCACTCAAAAAGCAAACAAAGTGTTACAGTAAAATAAGTTAAAGTTAAGACCAGATTTCTGTTTAATGCTCCACTCTTCTAAATGCTCTAAAATCTACACCGTTACTTGGATTGCCTTAAAATTTGCTGTCCCTTATGGGGTGCAGGATTCTGTTAGTGATCCAACCTTGGGGCCATTTCCTGAGATACAGCATTTCTTACAGCTGAGTGATTCTAGCAACCTTTTGTTGCTCACATATAGAGATCAAACGAAGACTCCGATAATTGCATCAGCATGTCCAATGCTAGCGGGTGACCCCAACAGAGTACAAGGCACCAAGCAGACCTTTGGGCAAAGTTATTTGTAAAAGATTTTGCTTCTGTTTAGAATATCAGAAGCCTCGCGTGTTAAGACATGATACACTAAAGCTACCGCACTACGCATTTGCAGTAAGAAAGGCTAACTAGCTGGAAAACAACGTCAACAGTCAGGAGTGCCGCCAGCTTTTTCGCCGCCCTAGGAGGTGGAAGGTCCGGCCTCCGAAATGCCACCCCCGACAGAGGCGGCGGAAGGTCCCGCCCCCAAAATACTGACGACCGGGGCGCCGGCGCCCCCCAAATGTTACCGCCCTAGGCAACCGCCTAGGTCGCCTAATGGGTTGCACCGGCCCTGTCTACAGTGCAATAAACTACCCACGGCTGGCCCATGTCAACTGACTCGGGCTCGCAGAGCTATAAAATTGCACTGTAGATGTTCGGGCTCCGTCTGGACCCTGGGCTCCAGGACCCTCTCCCTTCCTGGAGTCCCAAAGCCTGGACTCCATACCAAGCCCGAACACCTACACTGCAATTTTATAGCTCCGTGAGCTGGATTCAACTGACATGGGCGAGCTGTGGGTAGTTTATTGTACAGCAGACCTACCCTGTGTCACAAGACATGGATCGTTCCGATGAAATGTCAACACCAAATCTGAGCTTCACATCAGGCACAGAGTTTAAATTTAACCCAGGGTAGAAATCTGAGGCAGATATGCAGGCATGTTGCTCCAGTGTCCTTGTATCAAGGGGGGAATTCTTATTTTAGGGAAATAACTATTTTTTTAAAAGAAAATTAACTATACAAGCAAATGCTCTCTGAAAGAGTGATTGGGGTGGGAAAGTGGGGGAGGGGTTGGGGAGCAGGTGATGTGGAGAGGATATGGACTAGGGAGAGGAAATGGACTAGGATATATACTAAGGCAGGGTTGAATACTGGAAAGGGGACATGGGGGTGATAGGGGATGGAGAGAATAGGGGCAGGGGCACCTGTCAGCCCCATGTTCTCCTCCCATGTCTGTGCACCCAACCCATCTACAGGAATGTGACCCCTGACCCTTTCCTGCCCTCCCTCATGTGAGGCAGATTCTGGAGGGGGTTTGCCTATCTGGGGGATTGAGCACCACTTCCTACCCGATATGTGAGCTGGGACCTGGGGTCATTGCCCCTCTGAGCCCCCTCTGCCCCCCGTGGGTGTGTACACCAGGACTGGGGGCCTCTGCCCATCTATGGAGGTCTGAGTCCATCCCTGTTCCCCCTCATGCAAGCCACATTCAGGGGGCTTGCCTTTCTGGGGGTGTCTGAGCCCCTCTCCCTACCCACATGTGATCCAGAATCTGGGGAAACCCTGCCTCTTTGAGTGGAGAGCTTAGAACAGGCATGCATCAATAACACTGCTAACATTGGGTGAGAAGCTGAGAATGGGTTTACTTAACTTTACTCAACTTTCAGGGGTTGGCAAACTTTTTGGCCCGAGGGCCACATCTGGGTATGGAAATTGTATGGCGGGCCATGAATGCTCACAAAATTGGGGTTGGGGTGTGGGAGGGGGTGAGGGCTCTGGCTGAGGGTGCAGGCTCTGGTGTGGGGCAAGAAATTAGGAGTTCAGGGTGCGGGAGGGGGCTCTGGGCTGGGGGGTGCGGGGCAGGTGAGGGCTCCGGCTGGAGGTGCGGGCTCTGGGGTGGGGCTGGGGATGAGGGGTTTGGGGTGTAAGAGCAGACTCCAGGCTGGAACCGAGGGGTTCAGAGGATGGGAGGGGGATCAGGGCGGGGGTTGGGGCACTGGGGGGTAACTCAGGGGTGCAGGCTAAGGACAGTGCTTACCTCAAGCGGATCCCGGAAGCAGCGGCATGTCCCTGCTCCGGCTCCCATGTGGAGGGGCGGCCAGGCGGCTCTGCTGCGTGCTGCCCTGTCTGCAGGCACCGCCCCTGCAGCTCCCATTGGCCGTGGTTCCTGGCCAATGGGAGCTGCGGGGGTAGCGACGGCATCATGAAGAGCAGAGCCCCCTGGCTGCCCCTACGAGTAGGAGCCAGAGGGGGGACATGCCGCTGCTTCTGGGAGCTGCGCAGAGTGGCCCCTGACCCTGCTCCCCACCTAGGGCACCGGAGCAGGGCAAGCCCCAAACCCCACTCTCCAGTGGGAGCTTAAGGGCCGGATTGAAACGGCCCATGGGACAGATGTGGCCCACGAGCCATAGTTTGCCCACCCCTGCTCTACTTCCTGGTTTTCAGAAGGTTTTTTTGCTGAACTCTATGTTCCGGAAGGACATGCTCTATCACCAGGCAACCTTGACTTGGTGTTAATACAGTTTTTTGCCTCTTAGTAAAGACTGAGATGAAAAAAATTACTGAAAACATGGTAGTGCCGTTACATAAATGGATGGGATGCCCTCACCTTGAGCTGCATGCACAGTTCTGGCCACCTCAACTCAAAAGAACAGAAATAGAAGGTATCTTAAACAGGCAACAAAAGTGATTAGAGATATGGAGAGAGATTGAAAAGACAGAGTTTAGTTTATAAAGACAACAAATAGAAGGGGATATGATAGAAATATGTGAAAACAGATGCCGCAGTGAAGATAAATTGAGTGTTCCAACTTACTCACTCACAATACAAAGGGGCATTCAGCAAACCAGAAAGAAAAACAGGTCTAAAACTGATAAAGGATTTTTTTTCTTAAGTATGACGTAGAAATGCTGTACCAATGAGATCAGAGGCCAAGAGAGCAGTAGGATTCAGTAGTAGAGGTTAGTGGGATTTAGATAAAGGGTCGACATTCACATGAAAAATGAGAATATCCAGAGTAACATGGGACAGGATAATGAAAGTCTATGATGAATACATACCCTTGTGCATCAGGACATAAGCCACCCACTAACAACCAAGGGCTAGGAAGAAATTTCTCCTATAGATTATTCATTCCATGGTTGTCTATAACAAGAACCATTACACCTTTCTCTGAAGCATCCAAAACAGACCTCTATCTACAAGAGACGGACCACTTGTCTGAACCAACATGGCAAATACTATGTTTCTAAATGCTGTTTGCATGCTAAATAAGCATGATTAGGACGCTGGCATGCCTCTTCTTGTGACAGTTGTTGATCAGAAGCAAAGAGAACATGTCACTAGCCCCATTTTAAAGCCTGTTCCCTGACCTGCGCTAATGCTGTCCTTGGTCCCACCTCTTGTCAAATCAGAAGTCATGTTTTGGATATTCTCTACATGTATTGGTTAATAAGTAATACTGAAATAAGAAGAGACTTGCAAATCTGAGAAGTGATCAAGATACAGACATAGTTTAATAATAATGTATTACTCAGGGAGAAAGCATGCTTGGGCAAAATTTCAGGTGGCTAAAAGCCACAGAGCTTTGATTTGAAAACAGATAATTGATTGTATAACTGTTCAAGATGCACCATTTCCCTCAGCTGAGGGTCCTGAACCCCAGGGGCATCATGGAGGATTTCTTTTAGCTTTAACTATTAATTTAAATATGGGAAAGTTTCCATTTTTTACAACATAATTGCTAAATACATATCTCATGTTCTCTAAGACAAACCCTTGTTATGTTCATATTAGTGGATGACAGAGAGGGAACATGACTTGTCAAGCTGATCTTCGAACCAAAAACAGGGGACATGGTGATGTAAACACCACATGGGCTCAATTGACATGAAGCACTCTGGTCTCTAACCATCATCTTTAATTAGAAATAGGATGACACACACAACAACAGCACTTAAGATTGAATGGCAAGCCCAATATTTTAGGGGTGGGTGGGGTTTTTTTGTTTGTTGCTTTGGTTTATTTACTAAGTTTACAGAGTTTGCACAATTCAGTATGCGAGCACTGGGGGCTGGAACGGGTTGGTTCAAAACAAGTGCTTCAGTATTGTGTTGTCCTCTCACACACAAACAAGTGCCATCAGCACTGCGCTCTTGACCAACTCTAAAGAACAAACTAGTAAACATGCAGATTAGACCAACAAGAGGGCGGGAGCATTTGGAGTCTATTTAAATGAAATAAAAAAAACCAAAGATTTTATTTCCCACTGGTATCGATGATCCAACAAGCTTTGCCACAGAATGCAGATATGGAGGAGGAGATTAAGGGAGTTGAAGATGTTGGAGAAAGAGTTGTGGAAAATCGGTCAGGTAAGTGGATAAAGGAAGGCAGAAGGGAAATTTTATTTTTGGAATTGTGAACACCAAAAAAGTCCCAGACAGGAACCTTTGGGTTTGAATTGTTGGCTTTTAGGGGTATTGAGGAGCAATGGAAATATTTATTAAAAGAAACAGTGTATACTACATGACCTCACATTCACATCTCTGAATACATACATTTGATCAGCTGCCATCATTTACTACTCATTCAGAAAATGAATAGGAAAGAAATACACGTAGGCTTCCGGACCAGCACATGAGCACAATGTCTCAGTTTGTACTGAAATTAGCATATCAAAAACATTTGCAAAGTGGTGCAATGACTTGAGTTGCAAAACAAGCCTACGTTTTTGGCTCTTTTAGTAAGCCTGGTTCACACTTAAAAATTAGTTTGGGAGCGGGACAGGGGGTTGGGGCACGGGAAGGGATGTGAGGTGCTCACCTCGGGCAGCTCCCCACAAGCGGTGATCAATGCCTGAGGACCCTAGGCGGAGGCACGACAGGCAGCTCTGCACACACTTCCCCTGTCCGCAGGTGTTGCCCCTGCAGCTCCCATTGGCCGCGGTTCCAGGCGAGGGCAGCACGCAGAGCTGCCTAGCCATGCCAACCGGACTATAAACTAGACTTTCTATGAAGATTAGAAATGCCGGTTTATAGAGCTTTCCAGTTGGTACAGGGCTGGATAACACGGCTTTTACTGTAAAAAGAACACATGGTTTAACCCTGACAGTGTCCTGCAAGTTTCAAATATCCAATGGCTTATTATAAATTATTTGCAATAAAAACTGGATGCAAAAATTAAGAAATATTGTCATTGTAGTGAGTGGCTCTCCAGTGCTTGTAACACACTGGACATCCTGCTTTTACAATCTAGTACAAAAATCGGCATACCTCTACCTAGATACATGCAGGTTTACTGAAGAAGTCTTGTGCCTTTCTACCTAATGAGAAATTGCTGGTTTGTTACCCAAGAACATACCACTCATAACACAAACTTTTTTCTCCTCCATAAACAACAAATTCTAAAAGCAAGCACCAATGTGTTTTATACTGCTATGTAATTGTTAATGCATTTGTATGTTGGTCTGAGGGTTTTTTTATATATATCTGGTATCATTGCAAGTAATACCTACAACTAAAATAACAAAGGAGAAAAACTTTTATTTTACAGTATGCTTACCTTGTGCATTTGAGTTTCAAATAGGATATGATAGTAAAAATCACAGACTGTCAGGGAGACTCAGGGACACATACAGAACGCAAAAATACTTCAAATTCATTTTTTAAATTCACTAGATATCGAACAGACAACAATTTTAATATCCAAAATAATTAGATACAAATAAGGGACTTCAGATGAGCTATAAAATAAAGGTCATGAAAGAGTCCATGGTTCTTTTATGAAGGACAGGTTGTTAATCCATTTGCACTGATTTAAATTACAACTCTAGTTGATTCATATCCTCTAAAACTGAGATTTATCTTTCCTCTGGCCCTCACATTCAGAACACTCTCCACTACCGTGATGTCATCTTTGTCTTCTCTTTCTTTCTCTGCTTACTCATAGGATGTAGAGATGGAAACCTATTGGTTCACCCTGGTCTATCTCAACAATAATGGAAGATTATTCCATAATGTACATGGATTAGACCAATGGCTCTCAAACTTTTTTACTGGTGACCCCTTTCACACAGCAAGCCTCTGAGTGAGACCCCCCTTATAAATTAAAAACCACTTTTTTATATATTTACCACCATTATAAATGCTGGAGGCAAAGTGGGATTTGGGGTGGAGGTTGACAGCTTGTGACCCCCCCATGTAATAACCTCGCGACTCCCTGAGGGGTCCCGACCCCCAGTTTGAGAACCCCTGGATTAGACACTAGTAAAATCTAATTTTACATTTGTAAAGTAATGGGGCCTCCTCCACTTCCCTGGAGAGATTATTCAATAAACTATACCTCGCTATCAAGGAGCATGCAGATGTTCCGTCCACATTTTTTCTTTTTAAATTTTATCCCAGTACTCCTAGTTATATCCCCTTTTACCATGCTAAATAATTCTCATTCCTTCTCGGGGTTTACACCCTTCAAATCTGTGTAGATTTATGTCCTCTTCATCAAATTCTGCTGCTTCTTTACATCTCTAAAATTATTTTATTCCTCTCCATATCTAGCACCTACTAGTGTGGGCTAACACGTTATGTCCCAACTTCCTCATTTTATAGCCTTTCAATCCATACAAATATGCATCTTACTAGTCACTACTCTTTTTCACCCTTAGATCTATAAATGGTTAAAGTTTGGCAAAAAATGATAAACAATTGAAAACAAGGTCTTACAATGGAGAGTTGCAGGCAACCTTAACAGGCAGCACTACCAGCCCCACCTCTAATACTGACTTTGTTTTTCTAATATCTCAGTAACTCTGCCTTGTCTACACTGCTGCTCTTCTACTCCTACATGCCTTCCCATGGCCACTCTCTACAAAAGCTTCTCTCATGACCATTCCCTTTATCTTTTTCACCCACTCCAATGTTTGTGACAAAAGAAAACCCAATAGGATCATCTGCATTACCCTCCTGTATGCCTAAAACCTTCCAAAAATGGATGCCAAACTTCCTCCCACTCATTCAAAACACTTCTGAAATCATACCTAATCTGTGAGGCATCCAAACTATACTCAGCTATGATTTTTTTCTAATACAAGGCTCCAAACACTCTGGGGGAGGGATCTGTTTTGTTTGATCCTGCTCTCCTAGACTCATTCTGCAAACAAGAGCCCTTAACTTTAAACCCACACATAAACCTTTGCAGCATAGGGCCCCTACCATACAGCAGCACGTATGCACTATGACCACCATCACCCTTAAACATGACATAAAAATACTTAATTAGGGGGAGGGGGGATAAAAAAGGTCAAAAATCAGTATTTTTCATAGCACAATCTGCACTGCCATGAATACAATGTGAGCATCTCCTCTCCTGTGATCCAAGGCCATCCCTAGGCACAAAGTCTGACAACTTGCTGTCCCACCTTCGGCCCCTAAAAAATAAGACCAGCTTGATTAATAAGTCCTGCCTGTATTAGCGTATCCTTCCTCAAGTGCCTTTTCGGGAACAACTGCACTTTGCTTTGTCCATCTTAGACTGTCACTTCTTCCTACCTCCCTCGCAAAAGGCAGGGAATGTGCCTCACTCTGTTTAAGGCCTATGCAAATTCATGGCTAGGCTTAGAGGAATTTGATTTTTTATCTATATAATTTCAACAGATATCAATTATAAGCATTTTCAAAATTATCATCTATTTAAATTTTCACAGTTGCAGAAAATTATGGAAGGGTCAGACAGTGGGGTGTGTGTGTGTCAGATAATAATTACTTAATGACAGTAGACGCTGAGTTTTACAAAAATTAAAGTTTTATAACCATTATAACACAAATTGTCAACATCGCCTGTCAAAACACAGGAAGCAAATATCCTTAAATCAAACTCTAATAAGTCTCTAAGCAGCATTTTTCCTACTTTGCCTATTTGTATATTTTGATTATCACAGATGGAGATTTTATTTAATCAGTTTGCCAGTGTATGGTGAAACTGACGTTTACCGATAAAACTCTAATCCTTCCAAGCCTGAGTAGGGCACTGTGTGTGTGATTTTTGATTTAGAATCTCCCTTTTTCATATCTTTAAACGCCCCAAGCCATCCCAATGTCCGTAGCCAATAGCCTGTTGCCATCATCATCTCATCTCCCTCTCCAGCAGCAACGCAGCCCAAGGCTATCCCCAGAGTCAGAGATTACAATGTCATCCGAAGAAGTGGGCTGTAGCCCACGAAAGCTTATGCTCAAATACATTCGTTAGTCTCTAAGGTGCCACAAGTCCTCCTGTTCTTTTTAATGTCAGAAGGGACCCCTGTGAACATCTAATCTGACCTCCTGCACAACACAGAGCAGAGGGCTCTGCTGAATTCATTCCTGTTTGAACTAGCGAGTCTGGGGCCCACCTTTCACTAGCTCCTGCCCAGAGCCGCTGGGATACACCACTGGGATAACAGGTTACTTACACAGCCCCGATGCAGGGGCCAGGGGTTCGGGGACAGGGGCTGTCAGTTTCTCTCCTGACAGCGGGGAGCAAGGGGCTGCGGGGACCTTCTCCCCCTTCCCACTAGGGCTTGAGGGGGCTGCTGCAGAGCCCGGCCTGGGCTCCTGGCCCACATGCAGGAGGAGGGAGGAAGCCACCCCCGGGCATGGCGGGGAATGAACAGCCCCGCTCGGGGGGAAGGGAGGCAGAGCCCTGGGTGGGCCCGGCCCGGCCCGGCCCGCCGGCACTCACAGAACTCGGCGATGTAGTAGGACACGGCGTAGTTCTCCTCGCACCACTCCAGGGTGGAGGTGGGCGCGCCCCAGTAGCCGGCCCTGTCGGCGGCGGGAGCCATCGCGCTGCGTGCGAGCGAGGCCGGGCCCGGACGCTCACTGCGCGGCGGGGGGCGGGGGCTCCGCCCACACGCCGGGCCTGGGCGGGGCCGCCGGGGCCGGAGTCCGCCCCCCCCGCTCGTTGCCATGGAAACCGGCTGCGGCCTTCAGGGCCTCAACGCCTGTCGGGAAGCAGCGGCTATGAGCTGGTGGGGCCCGTTCGTGGGCGGCAGGAAGGTTTGGGGGCTGGGAGCAGGAAGGAGGGAAGGTTTGGGGGCTGGGGGCAGGAAGGAGGGAAGGTTTGGGGGCTGGGGGCAGGAAAGAGGGAAGGTTTGAGGAGCTGGGGGCAGGGAGGAGGGGAGGTTTGAGGAGCTGGAAGGAGGGAAGGTTTGGGGGCTGGGGGCAGGAGGGAGGGAAGGTTTGAGGAGCTGGGCGCAAGCAGGGACAGGTTTGGGGGCAGGAAGGAGGGAAGGTTTGAGGAGCTGGGGGCAGGAAGGAGGGGAGGTTTGAGGAGCTGGAAGGAGGGAAGGTTTGGGGGCTAGGAGCGGGATAGAGGGAAGGTTTGGGGGGTGGGAGCAGGATAGAGGGAAAGTGGGGGGGGCAGGAAGGAGGGAAGGTTTGGGGATTGGGAGCAGGAAGGAGGGAAGGTTTGGGGGCAGGATAGAGGGAAGGTTTGAGGAGCTGGGCGCAAGCAGGGACAGGTTTGGGGGCAGGAAGGAGGGAAGGTTTGGGGGCAGGAAGGAGGGAAGGTTTGGGGGCTGGGAGCAGGATAGAGGGAAGGTTTGGGGGCAGGAAGGAGGGAAGGTTTGGGGGCTGGGAGCAGGATAGAGGGAAGGTTTGGGGGCAGGAAGGAGGGAAGGTTTGGGGGCTGGGGGCAGGAGGGAGGGAAGGTTTGAGGAGCTGGGCGCAAGCAGGGACAGGTTTGGGGGCAGGAAGGAGGGAAGGTTTGAGGAGCTGGGAGGAGGGAAGGTTTGGGGGCTAGGAGCAGGATAGAGGGAAGGTTTGGGGGCTGGGGGCAGGATAGAGGGAAGGTTTGAGGAGCTGGGGGCAGGAAGGAGGGAAGGTTTGAGGAGCTGGAAGGAGGGAAGGTTTGGGGGCTAGGAGCAGGATAGAGGGAAGGTTTGGGGGCTGGGAGCAGGATAGAGGGAAGGTTTGAGGAGCTGGGCGCAAGCAGGGACAGGTTTGGGGGCGGGAAGGAGGATAGGTTTGGGCAGGATAGAGGGAAGGTTTTGAGGGGCAGGACCATGTAGATGCTGGGGGCAGGAGAAGGGAGGGATGTTAACAATGAAAAGTATTTAGACTTTCAATACATTAACATTATTGCAAACTTTTATACATACATGCCAGATTTTTAAAAAATAGACTCCCAGATCTATATTTAGGCACCTAAGGGTGGGATTTTCAAAAGCATCTGATTTAGGAGCACCGGCACCATTGACTTCAAACTGCAGACCCTGATGGAGGAGTATAGCCTGGTTGAAGCATTTCAGCTTGTTGAAGCATTTCAGCTTATTGACTTGCTTATTGACTTATTGACTTCCTATTGGAAGGTGATGTTGATTGATAAGTCTGTGCTATATTTGCAGTTTTGCGTTTGATTTCATATTGTTCACACAGTAAGGATGTGAATCATAGAAATGTAGGGTTGAAAGGGACCTCAAGAAGTCAAGTCCAACACCCTGTGTTGAGGCAGGACAAAGTAAACCTAGACCATCCCTGACAGGTGTTTGTCTAACCTGTTCTTAGTGAGGCTCTAGACTGGACTTTTTCACCATAGATGAGCATTTAAAGTGTGAAACTTCTTAGAAAAAAAAATCTCTGTAAAATCTGAAATTCTGCTAGCAATTTGGAAACTAATTAAAGAAACAAGTACTGTACAGACCATCTACTTTACAAATTTAATAGTAAAATATGGGAAGGATGTAAAGAATGAGCAATATGCAAATAAAAATATCTACTAATAGAGCACAAACCCATCAGCTGCAGACGAGAGCTGTAAAAGCCGACCCCTTGACAAGAGCTGCAGTATGTGGTTTTGGCAATGATTGTGGAAGTGGTGATAGGTTCACAGGTTCCAATTCCAGGGGTTCTCTGGAACTTGAGCACCTGTTGGGAATCCCTCTGATATTTATGACCAAGTGATGGCCACAGCTATCAGCATAAGGAGCAGGAGAAAGAAGGCTGCCAAGCACTGCAATCAATCAGGGAAGGAGGCAATGCTTAGCAGTGGGCCAGAAGCCCCTAAGGCAGAGGCACTTACCCATGCACTGGGCTACATTCTGATCTGTTACCTAGAGTAACTACACTGACTTCATTGAAGTCATTCCTGATTTACAGCAGCGTAAGAACAGAATCAACCCTGTATCCACCACCTACAGCTCACTCGGATCTTGGCCTAGGTTTCTACTAGTAGTTCATGTCTCCCTCCCCAATGGACCCCTATTGCCTTTGAAGCCACTATCCCTACATCCCTCCAACAGAAGGGGGTTCACTCTACCAACCTTCTCAAAGCAGACATTTTAGGGATTTGCAGCATGCTGTGCTTCAAAGCTACACCCTGGAACCCCTGTATTCACCACGGTCACATAATTGATATGTTTTGTACCAAGTATGCCATGTGAGATATTATTTTAAAAGTCTTGATCTTTTGTATATTAATATCCTGTTGGATTGTATGTGAAGTTATGAAGTTTTGCTGTGTGTGTGTGTTACTGAAATATGTTGTAAGGTTGGGAACACTCACAACGAGCCTTTCAGGTGCAACAGTAGAGGAGCCAGACACACTGATGGCCTATTAAAGGAATCCACACCCCCAAGTTCTATCCCAAGAATCATATACAATGGAGACTTCTCAGAGATAGCACATAGACAATGGAGACTGCTTGACCCATGTCATAGCAAAGCCTCTTTCCAGCAAGCTGGATGAAGCTATAAAAGAGGGGAAGTGACATGATCACTTGGCCTCTCACCTCCCACAACTCAACACCTGGAAACATATCTGGAGGAAAAAGACTAAACTGCGGAGGAGGTCTCAGGCTGGAAGAGAATTCCAGCCTGTGTATGGAAGATCTCTAACCGACTTGTATTATCTACCAGGGGTAGACACTGCTTGATTCAACTCCTGTCTAGTGTATATAACTCAGATTGTGATTTTACTTTTATTTCTTAGGTATCCAACTTTGATCTGTACACTTATTACTTATAATCACTTCAAATCTATCTTTCTGTAGTTAATAAATCTGTTTTATATTTTACTCAAAACAGTGTGTTTTGCTTGAAGTGCTTGGGAAATCTGCTCAGGAACAAGAGCTGGTGCATGTCCTCTCTACATTGAGGGAGGGGCGGACTGGGTTATAAACTTACACTGGACCAGGGCAAGATGGTATAGCTTAGGGGTGCAAAGCTGGGGGAAATTGGGTGGAGCCTCTCTATTGTTGGTTCATGAGGGGCTGGCAAAAGCATTCATATAAGTCAGTTGGGGGCGTCCTTGCCGGTGGATGTCTGTGTAAGTGCAGTACCTGGAGAGGTTTGCAGCTTGTCACAGCATCACAGTGTGAGAGGGAACCCAGGTTGGTAAGACAGAGGGCTTAGTGGTACCCCAGTTCCTGGTGGCACCCTAGGGAACCCGTCACAGGGGGTATTTATCTTTTTCACAGCCAAGTTTGAGCCTAGCAGCTGGGTGCTGTCTTTCCTAGGGCTACTCTGATACTGACCCAGAAATATAAAGCAGTGCCCCTGCCTTTCACATAGGAAGTCAAGGCAGATAGCCAGATCCTCCTCAGCATATATAACTTGGCATAGCTACTATTGACTTCAATAGACCTACACTGAATTACACCAGCTGAGGATCTGGCCCAGGGGTTGTAAAACCAGAAACACTCTCAAATTAGATTCAAAAAGTGAAGGGAGAGGTTTTCGAAGGCACAAATGGTAATTATGAGCCGAAATCCCATTGACTTTCAAAGGAAGTTAGGTACCTGACTGCTCCTTATGCTTTTGAAAATCTTCCCACAAGTTTAAAAAGCCCCACAATAATTGTTTATAATACTTTCCTCAGATGAAAGGCATTTCCAAATGTAAAGAATTAACTTTAATTTATTATTGAAAAAGCAACACACTGTAAATTACATCCAATTTTGCATGACACTTTCATACTCATATCAGTCTGAACACAACTTGCTTGAACTTTGAAGCCATTAAATAATCAATTCTTTGTAACCCTAATTGTTTTTAGTACACAGAGTGAACAATAGGCTTCTGTTGCTAATTTAACACCTGCAAATTCGCATGCTTAACCAAAGGCTATATAGTCTAGTGGATTAAGGGCCTAATTCTTCTCTTGTGTTCTCAGGCTTTACACTTGTGTAACTCCATTGAATTTAATAGAATTATTTCTGATTTATACCAATGTAATTGAAAGGAGAATTAGGAGAATTAATGGTCAAACTCATGTACAAGCAGGAAGAACTGGAAGACCTGGCACAGTCAAGGAACTATGCTGTGATTGGAATAACAGACTTGGTGGGGTAACTCACATGACTGGACCACTGTCATGGATGGGTTTAAATTTCAGAAAGGACAGGCAGGAGAGAAAAGGTAGAGGAGTTGCACTATATGTAAGAGAGCAGTATGATTGCTCAGAACTCCAGTATGAAACTGGAGAAAAGCCTGTTGAGTCTCTTTGGGTTAAGTTTAGAGGCAAGAGCAACAAGGGTGGTGGTGTGGTGGGCATCTGCTATAGACCACCAGACCAGGAGGATGAAGTAGACGAGACTTTCTTCGGACAACTAACAGAAGTTTCCAGATCACAGGCCCTGGTTCTCATGGGGGACTTCAATCATCTGACATCTGCTGGGAGAGCAATACAGCAGTGCACAGACAATCCAGGAAGTTTTTGGAGAGTGTTGGAGACAACTTCCTGGTGCAAGTGCTGGAGGAACCAACTAGGGGCCGTGCTCCTCTTGACCTGCTGCTCACAAACAGGGAAGAACTGGTAGGGGAAGAAGAAGTAGGTGGCAACCTGGGCAGCAGTGACCATGAGATGACTGAGTTCAGGATCCTGACAGAAGGAAGAAAGGAGAGCAGCAGAATACGGACCCTGGACTTCAGAAAAGCAGGCTTTGACTCCCTCAGGGAACTGATGGGCAGGATCCCCTGGGAGGCTAATATGAGGGGGAAAGGAGTCCAGGAGAGCTGGTTGTATTTTAAAGAAGCCTTATTGAGGTCGCAGGAACAAACCATCCCGATGTGCAGAAAGAATAGCAAATATGGCAGGCAACCAGCTTGGCTTAACAGAGAAATCTTCCGTGAGCTTAAACACAAAAAGGAAGCTTACAAGAAGTGGAAACTTGGCTAGATGAATAGGGAGGAGTATAAAAATATTGCTCGAGCATGCAGGGGTGTAATCAGGAAGGCCAAGGCACAATTGGAGTTGCAGCTAGCAAGGGATGTGAAGGGTAACAAGAAGGGTTTCTACAGGTATGTTAGCAACAAGAAGGTGGTCAGGGAAAGTGTGGGACCCTTACTGAATGGGGGAGGCAACCTAGTGACAGATGATGTGGAAAAAGCTGAAGTACTCAATGTGACGGGTTGCCCCTCTTAAGATGGCACCTGATGTGCTGAGATACCACTGAGCCCACCTGTTATGCCAGCCTGGGCACCCTTTTTACCTGTCTTGCTGAGCCCAAGCTATTAAGTCTCCTCCAGCACACACAGGCAGGGCCACACCCAACTGCAGAACGGAACAGACACTGAGATGAGCTCTGGGAAGGCTCAGCTTAAGGGACTTGCCCCAGCACTCAGGTATCCACCTCCCTTGGAGTGCAGACCCAAAAGGTATATTATGAAATCCGCCTCCTCTCTCAATGTGGAGGAAGGTATACACAACTTCTTGCCCTGCCCCCGTTAGAAATTACAGAAACTGGGTTTAATAATAAAACAAAGTTTATTAACTATAAAAGGCAGATTTTAAGTGGTAAAAGGGGTAGCAAACAGAACAAAGCAGATTACTAAGCAAATAAAACCAAACACGCAAGCTAAGCTTGTTTCACTAAAGAAATTGCTTACAAATAGTAATTTCTCACCCTAGATATTGCTGCAGGCAGACAGTCTTGAAAGGCAGATGCACTGGTCTCCAGCTTGAAACCTCAGTTATTAAACTGATAAGAACAGATACTACACTTGATCTTTACTCACAAGCTGGACGCCCTTCCTGCTTGGGTTCAACCCATCTCCCCTCAGTTCAGTTCTTGCTTCCAGGTCTTTTTTCAGTGTCTCTTTGGGTGGGGAGGCAGAGGAGAACCATGATGATGTCACTCCCCTGCCTGATATAGCTCTTGTGTAAGGCGGGAACCCTTTATCTTCTAGTGGAAAACCACTGGCATTCCAAAAGGGGAGGAGGGGTATCCAGTACTTGGTGACTCAGACCCATGTCTGCATGGCTGTGGCAGCCATTGCTCGTAGGCTGTCTCCAGCATCCATAAGAAGACTAAGCTCCTTCACAGTCCCTTGTCTTTGCTAATGGTCCATTAGCCCGGTCTGGTTTTTCCATTGTTGTTCCATTCTACTGTTGTACCTGAAGGGCTGGTTGGGGGTGACACCCAAGGTAACACATTTGAAATACAGATACAGAGTTAAGTATCAGGGGGTAGCTCTGTTAGTCTGTATCCACAAAAACAACAAGGAGTCCGGGGGCACCTTAAAGACTAAGATTTATTTGGGCATAAGCTTTCATGGGTAAAGTGAGGTTTTTTACCCACAAAAGCTTATGCCCAAATAAATCTGTAAATCTTTAAAGTGCCACTGGACTCCTTGTTGTTTTTGTAGATACAGAGTTAATATTCCTAAACTTCAGATACAGAAATGATACAGGCATACAAATTGGATAATCACATTCAGTAAATCATAACCTTTCCAATGATATATCACAGGAGCCATCTTGCATAAAGTATATCTCAGTTATGTCATTCATATCATAAGCATATTTTCATAAATAATATGGAGTGAAATGTCACACCTTCCCCCTGATATTACTGCCAGAGGGGTAGTCACTGACCAATGCGGAGGCAGTATACCTCAAATTCCTTTTTGGCTTTGGTTATACAGCCTCCAAGTGTTACCAAACACTGTAAAGTTATCCATAGGTGCTTTTGGAAAGTTCTGGGTTTCTGTTCCCAGGTTGCCTGAAAACACTGTGGTGTGTAGCACTGTGTACATAATGCGATGTCAATATTTTTTAAAGTATAAGTGTCTTGGCATTTAGCCACCAATGCCATGAGGCAGCATGCCTCAGTTTCCTCTTCCATACAGGGGTCTAGATTGGTTATGCTTTCCCTGCTGTGCCAAGCTCTAAGCCTGTCTACAGGAACTAGTTGAGAAGCAGTATTCTCATAGGACTTTCTTGTTACCATTCCTAATCTGTACCAAAGATTTTTCCAAAAATACATGCATGTCACATATTTTTAAAGTATTTACCACCAGTATCAAATTTTGTCTTAACCCACAGAGTGTGTAGTAAGAGACATAAAATTACCAACAAATTCATTACAGAGAGGCGCTTCTAAGTATGATTATCATACTACGCCTTCTGTATCGATCAGTTTGTTTAGCATTCATTTTGTATTTCTCATCACCTCAATAAAGGTTCTTAGTTTAGGTATGTCTTTGGGGTTTTGGCAAGGAAAGGGTGTATGGGGACCTTGTACTTACTGGCCCACCCCCTGTGGATTTGCATTTCCTCTCCAGGATAAAGCCCATGGGAAGAATCCACTCCCCATCCTGGGATTCCTTTGAGCTGCCCACCCCCATCACTCAGTGTTTGATGCTCAGCTGTTGAGAGGGGTTTACCTGCCTGAGAAGTGACTGTCTCCACCCCTTCCTCGGATGGTTCATTAGCATAGTCACTGACACCAGAATGCTTGGAAGCCGGCCCCGCCCTCCCATGTCTTAAAGGGACAGTGTTAGTTTTCACAAGTACAACAGAAAAAACATTTTGCAACAGTGGGACCTGGATTGGGGTACTCAGTCACCCCTCTCTCTGTTCCCCATAGGTTAGCTGTATGGCTGCTCCCCTCAGGGAGGTCAATCACACAGTTCCCTCCTAAAACCTGAGCCACAGGTGAGGTGCCTGGGAGTGCAGATGCAGTTCCAGCAAGTTTCTCCTGGGCAAACTCTTCCCTGTAATAAGTGGGAAGACACTCCTTTACTCCCCCACATTCCTTCTCTGGGCCCCCCTCTAAGACACACACCCCCGTGTTCTTTAGAGCAGAATCTGCCCCCTGTTCAGCAGTAGGCTCACAGCTAACAGCCAGAACAGACCCTTCACTGGTAAGCATTATGCCCTCCTCCCCCTTTGAATTGGGTTTACCTCCAGTTACAGAGTCCATGGAATCCTTAACCACAGGGGTCCCCAGGATCCCACCCCCTTTCTCTGGGCTTTTTTCTAGGACACATTTTCCTATGCATTCTACAGTGAGTTCTGTTTCTTGCTTAAAGGCCACTTCCCGGCAGCCAGCAACCCTGGACAGACTTCCTACTATCAGGCAAAACACTCCCATCCCCCCTAGAGAAAAGCCTGTCTGTAGCCTTTGGCTAAGAGCTGGCCTCAAGCACACCCACCCTTGTCAGCAGACAGTGTTCCACTGCTGTAGAGGAATTAAAGAGACACTCTCCCTTTTCCCCAGCAGTGTCTGTGACGTCACTTTTTCCCTATGGATTGGATGAATGGACTATAAGGTGGACAGAAAGCTGGCTAAATCGTCGAGTTCAACGGCTCGTGATCAACAGCTCGATGTCTAGTTGGCAGTCGGCATCAAGCGGAGTGCCCCAGGGGTCGGTCCTGGGGGCGGTTTTGTTCAACATCTTCATTAATGATCTGAATGATGGGATGGACTGCACCCTCAGCAAGTTCGCGAATGACACTAAGCTGGGGGGAGAGGTAGACACACTGGAGGGTAGAGATAGGGTGTAGAGTGACCTAGACAAATTGGAGGATTGGGCTAAAAGAAATCTGATGAGGTTCAACAAGGACAAGTGCAGAGTCCTGCACTTAAGATGGAAGAATCCCATGCACTGCTACAGGCTGGGGACTGATTGGCTAAGCAGCAGTTCTGCAGAAAGGACCTGGGGATTAGTGTGGACGAGAAGCTGGATATGAGTCAATGGTGTGCCCTTCTTGCCAAGAAGGCTAATGGCCTATTGGGCTGCATTAGTAGGAGCATTGCCAGAAGATCAGGGAAGTGATTATTCCCCTCTATTCGGCACTGGTGAGGACACATCTGGAGTATTGTGTCCAGTTTTGGGCCCTCCACTACAGAAAGGATGTGGACAAATTGGAGGGAGTCCAGCGCAGGGCAATGAAAAGGATTAGGGGTCTTGGGCACATGACTTCTGAGATGCTGAGGGAACTGGACTTATTTAGTCTGCAGCGGAGAAGAGTGAGGGGGGATTTGATAGCAGCCTCCAACGACCCAAAGCAGGGTTCCAAAGAGCATGCAACTAGGCTGGTTCTCAGTGGTGGTAGATGACAGAACAAGGAGCAATGGTCTCAAGTTGCAGTGGGGGAGGTCTAGGTTGGATATTAGGAAAAACTATTTCACTGGGAGGGTGGTGAAGCACTGAACTGGGTTACTTAGGGAGGTGGTGGAATCTCCATCCTTAGAAGTTTAAGGCCCGGCTTGACAAAGCCCTGGCTGGGATAATTTAGTTGGTGGTGGTCCTGATTTGAGCATGGGAAGACCTCCTGAGGTTTCTTCCAACCCTTATCTTCTATGAAGAGCTCTGAATTGGAAAGCAGCGAACCAGTTTAGCTCAGTATCTTGTTTAGCTCAACCATTTAAATTATTGACCCTTTTCTAATATGGCTGTTTTATATATTGACCAAAACCTTGTCCCACTGAAATCCTAGAGAATATTGCTATTGAATTCAATTGGATCAGGGTTTAGTGTTACATCAGGTGTAGCATATAATTAACGTTTCACTTATGATTCCAAACCACACCTCCTCCCATAGGAATATTGAACATGGCTGTGTGGTGCCTCACATTTTAGATATCAGCAGATTGTAAGATAAAGGCTGAAACTGTCAGTCTTTTAGACCAGGTCTACACGAGGAGCGCTTTGCCAGTGTAGTTATACTGGTATAGTAGGCTAGCAAAGTGCTCCCAGTATGGACATAATATCCAGTATAGCTGGAATAAGCTATTAATATTTTATAATATTATAATATTTTTTCAGTGATGTGATGAATAGTCACAATTTGATTATGTTTGGCCTGGCCCTGTCTGAAACCAACTTGTTGTGGTGGTAGTTCTGCATCTATCCTTTACTTCATATGATCCAGGATTAGGTACAATTTTACTCACAGGTGATATCAGGGAGATGACACAATATAGTTACTACACCTTGTTATGTCTCCTGCCTTTGGTAAGGGCAGAAAGATTACCTTTATCCAGTCATCTGGCCAATTTCTAGTCATCCGTACATGGTTGCAAATTTTCCACGTGAGATCAATACCACAGTCACCAAATCGCTTTTAACAATTCTGCTGGTATGTTTTCTATCCCTGGTGCTTTCCCAGGCTTCATTTTCATAATAGCACATACCATTTCCTCTTGCAGGATTTAATGGATCCAACTCTGTACTCTCTTTTCTCATACTGTGCTCTAAGTGGCTCTGAGTCATACAGATCAGCACAGTAATCTCGCCATATGTGTTCAGTATCATCACCGTCAGTGAGAACTCTCCCATCGTAATCTTTCATTATATTTGATTGCAGAGAGATTTCTTACTGAAAAGCTGACCGCTGTAACCATAACTTGTGTTATTGCTCTCTTTATAATTCTCAAATTTCATACATTTTGCCTTTATATAGTCACTTGTCTCATCTAGTCTGCCTTTGAATCTGTCTACTCAGTTCCTTGTATTTCCTCTTACATTCTTCAGTCTCCAAGCCACTCTTTCACTCTGCATCATTTTTTCCACCAGCTCAAACACCTTCTCAATTAACATGGTGTAGTCCAACGCTGACTTTTTGGAACGTGTGCTTTCACGGCTTCAAGCATGATAGTGTTCATTTTGCTCAAAAGTTTGTTTGGATTTTTCTCCTCTTTCACCTGTGCCAATGCCTCAGACACATGTTGTACAGAAGTCATGTAGTTTTGGTTGATTCTAGACAAGTCCAGACACAGTGCATCTGCCAAACATCTTTTCTTTTTAAGTTTTAATTTTAGTTTTGAGGCTAACGATAGAGGATTTGAACCACAGCCTGCACTTGGGAAAGTATTGTCCATTAGATGCTTGATCTACAGTGTTACTGTATCATTTTATAATCAGTTTGGTTCTTTGTCATACTATCAGGTGATCCCCATGTGTATAAACATCTACCATGTTGAGTAAAAGTGCTATTTGTAATGACCAGGAAATTAGAGCAGCAGAATTCAACTGAAAGCCTTCCTCTCTCATTTTGTAAACTGCAAATAAATACATTTTAAAAACAAAAATAGTTGGAATAAACAGTTTGTTGGTCAATCACTTGGCCACATTGAGTTCAGAGTACCGTATCTTCTGTGCTGCAGCTGTTAGTTACAATGGGTTTGTTATAACAGATCAGATCATTGGTCCATCACATCTGGCATACTGCCTCAGCGTCTAAAGTATGTGATGACTCAGTAGAAGGTGAAAACACCTCCACATAATTCAATTGGAGTCAATTATGCAATCCTGGGAATTTGGACTTGGGGGTGGATAAGGCTATTTCCTCTTTCCTGCAAATCAGAACCACTTCAGATGAAGGAGGGAATACAAGGAAGAAGCAAACATTCTTAATAGAAGAAAACCTGAAAAAAAAAAATGTTCAAAAGGATCTACCAGAAAAAAAAAAAAAAAAAAAAGATAAATATTTCTAAATATGAAGGGTTTTGAGGATGGGTCTCGAATGTCTTTCATTGTAATGCATCTAGAAAAGGGGAGGCAGATGGTAGGTGATTATATTTTTTCCTTGTTCTATAGGAGGAATATGATCCTAACTGGAGTGCATTCCCCTCATCTGCAGTATACTATTGTAACCCCCCTTTCCTCCCTAGGTTACTCGGGAGCATGCAACACTCACCTGTGTGCCTGATGTTGTTGTTGACATTAAAGAAGATCCTGAGTATCCCAGTGGTGATGGTGGATGGGTGAGAATCCTCTAGTCACCCCTCTGCTGCAGTCCCTTTACTCCTAAAGGAAGTTAAAATTGGCAGTGCCTCCACCTGGCTGGCCCCTGGCGTACCTTTGGAACCTCCAGGAATAAAGCCATTCTAATAATAAAAATAATAAATAATAAAAAAAATGTGTGGCATGGGTATAACTCAAAAATACCAATTCTAAATAATATACATCCAATACACTTAACACACCTTTACTTAACAACTTAAGGAAACAGGGTATAACAGACTAAGGTGAAATGTCACTATTAATTTAAATCGTTAGGGGGCAGTTGAATAAAATCAATTAACAAATCTAATACACAGTGATAAATGAAACTTATGTAACTGGCATTTACCCTGCCGCCATTCACCCCACCCTGCAGCGTACACTCCTCTGGATCTCAGAGTCCCAGGCACTTGTTTGCGTGGGCGCGTTTGAAGACCTGCAGCTGGAGACAGCGTCTGTTGGTTCTGTGTGTCAGTCCAGCCAAGGCAACAAGCGGCACAACCCCTCTGACGATTGGAGCCGGCCCCACCAAATGCCAGCAGCTCTGGGCCCTGGTTCGGTGGGAAGATCACTCTGCCTCTCCTCAGACTCAGTCTCTCTGCTGTGCCCCTTCCCTTGCAAGTACTTTCCCAAACAACAGTGGGGGTTACTCAGTTCCCTCACTGCAGCCCCACCTCAGTCAGCTCTAGGCACAGCAACAGTCTCTGCTCGGACTCCAGTGAAGCCACCAACAGCCTCTGAGGCTCCCTCAATCAAAGCCCCTGCAGGCTCTCAGCAGGAGCTTCTGGCTTCCTACCAGCAGCTCCTGGTATGGACAGAGCTCCACAGCAGCAATCTCACTCCTTTCCCCAAAATGGAGTCCACCCCCTGCTCTCCCTGCACGAGGAAGTCTCTCCCTCTTTCCCCAAGGCATCATGGGAGTTGTGGTCTCAAAGGCTAGATTGCAGCACACAGGCTTTCCCCCTGAAACTCTCCCAATAAAGTTCAGAGGCCCCTCTAGTAAAGGGTGCCTACCTTATCATTACGTTTTCTGCAGATGCTGCAGGAAGAAAAGCAGCACTTGCTGTCCGCATGGACAGCATATGGCACTGCTCTGCTATCACTCAGAGTTTTATGGGGGTGGGTGGAATAGAGAGCAAATAATTATTTAAATGGAAAGACTCCTTCACGGATTCACATTAAAAACCGGAATTTGGATGGCTCAGGGGATGGGTAATTGGATACAGAGACTCTCACCTTTAAGTTAAGGGTTCAAATTCAAGTTTAAGTCTGCAGCAACTGAAAGTGAGATGAAAGGGTGAAGTGTTCTCAGTCCTGTTCCTATTGCTGCCAACAGGTGGGACTGAATTTCTCTCTAAGGCTGTGCTATAAATTGGCTACTGAGCTATACTTTACCATAGGACTTGGAGAATTATCCGATACCTGTTTGGTTATACATGCACAGGCTGATGCCTCATCTCAGATCAGGTCATGGCTGGCTTTATGTAGGAGCACGCTGGCTGTGACTGGTATGTAGAGTAAGAAAACACCAGCCTCCATGGGCTGTGGTTCAGATCTGCCTCTTTCTATAACTTCTTCTCATTCCTACTCCTCCAAAGAAAGCAGCTACCAGTCTGAACCTCAGGCTCATGCTGTAAAGCAGAACCAGCCCACTGGGCAGAGGACTAAGCAGCAACTCTAGTGTGTTCTGAGGATTAATTGGTTAATTTTTGTAACACGGAGCTCAAGAGATCAAAGGTGCTATGTGTTACCACATGGCCAATTTCACTAATGACAAGCGGCTGCCTAAGATTCTTACTGGTAACAGTTCAGTAGCTTCCTTCTCCTTCTATTTCCTTATAAAAAGAACTTTCTGGTCACTGTCCTCTGTTACCAGAAGTGCCCATTACTTTGGAGTATGCTCATTTATTCGGGTTACTCCTCTGGGGAAGGGGGTTCTGTAATCCTGTCAATGTACTGCTTGTGTCACTTGTGTTTACATATGGAGCTCTACTTCTCCCTTCTGCAAGTCCCCTCCCAATGGAGCTATCCTGCAGGACCTAGGGTCCCTAGGGCTGGGTTACTCCCACCCCAGAACCGGATGAACACCCACACACCCACACGTACATTAACAGAGCAATTCTGAGCGGACCGGGTCAATCAGCACTGTCAAGCTGACCCCTTATATGTCTCTGGACTCACTGGGCTGGAGGAAGCAGCACTTTCAAGCTGTCTCTCCTTATATGCCCCTGGGCTCCATGGACTGGGTCAAGCAGCACTTTCAAGCTGTTACCCTTATGCGTCCCAAATTCAGCACGTCCCTATCCCCACTCCCCCAACACAATTGTACTGGCAGTAACCTACTCGATGAGCAAACCCCACCGTATTTTGGGCGCTGCAGGGATCTTTAGCTTAGGTAAAAGAAGCGTTGCTGTAGAGTGAATGGGGGAAGCTAAAAACACAAACGAGTAAAGTTCAGCAAGAGAGAGAGAAGCAACCAACTTAACCATAGAAGTTATTTATTGAATAATAGTGATAACTACACAAGGAGGACTAAACCAACATAACATACATGATTAAAGGCTAATACCTAAGGTAGACAGGAAAACAGAGAGAGAGAGAGAGAGAGAGAGAGAGAGAGAGAAGGGTGTCTCACCACTCCATGAAGCTTGAACTGGTCGGGGTTCCCAGATGACGGTGGTAGCTGAGGGTCCTGAGGGCAAGAGGCAGGCAGAGTCCCCAGCACGATCAGTGAGGAGATGATGGAGTTCCAGTGGAACTGATGCCTAGTTTGGATCTAAGCATCAGAACCCTGACTAGAGGATGAGTAGGGGTTTTTGTAGAGAAAATACAATGGTTCAAGGGAGAACACTGGATTTGTTTATAGGTAAACTGATGTCTCAAGGGTTTTCTTTAGACTAGACAATAGGAGCTGATCACTCTTGGCTATGGGTGGTGTTTTCTTCCAGGGAGCTCACAATGCAACTAGGCTGCTTCAGTATTTGGATATCAATTAAGGATTCATTACTACAATTGGTCTGATAATTGCTGAGCTGGGTGTGTGCAGACATAGGTTCATTAGCATCTGGAGCAGAGATTCCCATGATGCAGTGCTTCCCTGCTTTTTCTGGTCCCAGAATTCAGTGTGGTTCTCTGTTCTCCATTCTGTATGGAAATTGAGATGTCTTCCTGTCCCATCTTTCATACAGATGAGGCTAGGGGAGTTGTCTCTGCTCTCCATTCTGTATGCTAATGGAGATGTCTTAATCTTGTCACCCTTGTCAGGAGGGGTCTAGGTGTGTCTCCCAGCGCCCTTCACTGCTCTCTGCAAGTTTTCTTCCTCTGATGGGTTTTGGTTTAAGCAGAGGCTGGGGGGGGGGGAGTGTCTTTCATGAGTCAGGCTGGATACTGCACCCTGGTTCCCCAAGAACACAGAGGTGTCTGGTATCACCTCACCACAATTAGATTCTAGGGTATTTGTATGTCTATCTCAGTTTCTGTTGCCAAGCCCCTGTTGAGCACTTGGGAGGGCTGCCCCCTAATCTCTTGACAAGCAAATGCATTTCTTGACAGCCTGATTCCTGTTGGTCCATTGCCCTCTAATGGCTTGGAGCTCTGACAGCTGGCAACAATTTTCTAACTATTGGAGCTCCAATTGCTTCCCTGTCTGACAGGGGCCGAATAATCTTCTCGTGACTGCCAAATGGATGATAATGGCCAATTCATTTGAAAAGCTCCTTAATAAAGTTCCCTTCTCTGTCCCTTTTTATAACACAACCTCTTTTTTCCTCTTTGTTTCCTCTTTCCACTCCTGCAAGTTGTTTCCCTCTCCCTCCCACTGCAGAATTATTTTTCATGTTTGTATCCCTGCGCTATTCACATTGGTCTCTGTTTTGGCCTTTAAGCATATCACCAGAAGCTACTGACACCCTGCTCTGTCTATAGTACTGTCTAAAATTGCCTAGCAAGGCCCCGGGTATTTTGTTCACACCCGCTTCTAACACCGCTTCCTTCTTTCATTGGCTATGCCTGCCAACCGAGATTTTTTTTTTTTTTTTCAAGTGTACTTTCAGCTGTTCTGTTTTCTAGGAAAGTTTGGGCCCAATCCCACAATCCTCGCTTATATACTAACTCAAACCAAGAAGAGGAACCTCTGATGTAAGGATTACTCACAAGCCACTACAATGTAAGAAGAGACTTCTGTTTTAGCCACTTAAAATAGTGTGTATCAGCATAGTGTCTCACATCTGCTCAGGGCCAGCGCAACCCATTAGGCGACCTAGGCGGTTGCCTAGGGCACTATTTGCGGGGCGCCGGCGCCCCGTCCGTGGAAATTTGGGGGCGGGACCTTCCGCCGCCGCTGTTGGGGGCGGCATTTCGGGGGCGGGACCTTCCGCCGCCTAGGGCGCCGGAAAAGCTGGCGGCGCTCCTGCATCTGCTGAGCCATAGCAGATGGTGGGGCCTTGCAAATCAGTTACCTATTGTAGGAAAAATCAGTGACACAGAGCTTGGGTATAGTAGAACCTCAGAGTTACGAACACCACAGTTACAAACTGACCAGTCAACCACACACCTCATTTGGAACTAGAAGTAGGCAGAGAGATCCCACCCCCCACCCTGCCCCCCAAAAAAGCAAATACTGTGCAGTACGGTACTGTGTTAAACGTAAACTACTACAAAAAGGGAAAGTTTTAAAAAATTTGACAAGGTAAGTAAAGTGTTTCTGTGCTTGTTTCATTTAAATTAAGATGGCTAAAAGCAGCATTTTTCGTCTGCATAGTAAACTTTCAAAGCTGTATTAAGACAATGTTCAGTTGTAAACTTTTGAAAGAACCACCATAACGTTTTGTTCAGAGTTACGAACAACCTCCATTCCCGATGTGTTCGTAACTGAGCTTCTGCTGTATTTTCTTAGTGCAACTGTAACCCATATGCTTAATAGGGAGATATCTCTTCTAGAGAGGAGAAGTGAGGGAGGAATGAGTTGGGTCTGGGTCAGTGTAGCTAGGCAGATCTTGCAGAAAGATAGTGATCATTTGCATCCAACTTTCTGATTAACAAGTGACAATGCACTTAACATTGGCCTCCAGTTTGTAGTATGGGGTATCTCTTGCTTAAAAAGAAAGTATGATGCAACAGCCATGTTTGTTCGAATAAACTGTGTTGTGTATCCAGCATTCTTAACAGCCTCATTAGGTACTACTAAAATTGGCTTTGACAGTGATTGGCTTATAAGGCTTTCTTAGGGGCTTGGTGTTTTTTCAGCATTGGCTTTGATGATCCGTCTGGCAAACCAAGCTCCTGACCACTTTTACCAGTTGTAGCTTTGGGAAGCTTTCCTTCTTTGGAAGATTTTTGCAAGAGGTGCACCAGTAGCCATCTTTTGTAACTTCAGTAAATGGGAAACTTTGATTGACAAACACTGGGAACTGCCTTTAGGTTTTGGAGATGCTGTTTCTTAAGTAGGTAGCTGTATTTGTGCTTCAGGCTGTTCAGATGTTAATATACCATGTGAACCTTCAGATGACATGTTGATATATTCTTTGTTCTTAGTGTGTTCTTCATCTTGGTTGATTTTTGAGGCCTTAGAGTGGAAAAATGGTTGCATTGTTTTTTGTCTTTTCATTTTCACTTTAATCTGCTACATATAAAACATATGAATAAATTAAATGCAAATTTAACATAAGGATATTGCAAATTATGCCAAAACACACAACAGTTCTAGATTTCTAAAACAAAAAATATCAAACAATTTAAAAAATGTTTTTCATTTAAATTGACTTTTGAAAACTAAGCAGTCATAGGATAAGAGGGAAGGTCGTCTCATGGATCAGTAACTGGTTAAAAGATAGGAAACAAAGGGTAGGAATAAATGGTCAGTTTTCAGAATGGAGAGAGATAAACAATGGTATCCCTCAGGGATCTGTACTGGGGCCAGTCCTACTCAACATTCATAAATGATCTTGAAAAAGGAGTAAACAGTGAGGTGGCAAAATTTGAAGATGATACAAAACTATTCAAGATAGTTAAGTCCAAACAGACATGTCCAAAGCAGACTGTGAAGAGTTACAAAGGGATCTCACAAAACTGGGTGACTGGGCAACAAAATGGCAAACGAAATTCAATGTTGATAAATGCAAAGTAATGCACACTGGAAAACAATCCAAACTATACATATAAAATGATGGGGTCTAAATTAGCTGTTACCATTTAAGAAAGAGATTTTGGAGTCATTGTGGATAGTTCTCTGAAAACATCTGCTCAATGTGCAACGGCAGTAAAAAAAAGTGAACAGAATGTTGGGAATCATTAAGAGATAGATAAGACAGAAAATATCATATTCCCTCTCTATAAATCCACGATACGCCCACATCTTGAATACTGCATGCAGATGTGGTTGCCCCATCTCAAAAAAGATATAGTGGAATTGGAAAAGGTACAGATAAGGGCAACTAAAATGATTAGGGGTATGGAACAGCTAAATTAAAGGTATGAGGCAAAATTAAAATGACTGGGATTTTTCAGCTTGGAAAAGAGATGACTAAAAGGGGATATGATAGAGGTCTATAAAATCTTGACTGGTATGGAGAAAGTGAATAAGGATGTGTTATTTACTCCTTCTCATAACACAGGAACTAGGGGTCACCCAATGAAATTAATAGGCAGCAGGTTTAAAAGAAACAAAAGGAAGTACTTCTTCGCATACACAGTCAACCTGTGGAACTCTTTGCCAGGGGATGCTGTGAAGACTAACACTATAACAGAGTTCAAAAAAGAACTAGATAAGTTTCTGGAGGGTAGGTCCATCAATGGCTATTAGTCAGGATGGGCAGGGGTGCAACACCATGCTCTGAGTGTCCCTAGCCTCCATTTGCCAGAAGCTGGGACTGGATGACAGGGGATGGACCACTTGATGCTTGCCTGTTCTATTCATTCCCTCTCAAGCACCTGGGATTGGCCACTGTCAGAAGACAGGCTACTGGGCTAGATGGACCATTGATCTGACCCAGTATTGCTGTTCTTATGTAAAACCTAATTATAATTAAAAAAAATATTTAGTACAGAAACTCCAAAATCATGATATCTTGAGATAGCGACAATGTGAGATAACGATCTTGGCAAATGTATTTTAAAAATCTGGCCTACTAGGAAATGTATATTTATACAAGTTTCCCAGCCAGAAACCTAGCATTCTGGAGCAAAGTCACTAAAACATAGGCCAAATGTTCCTTTAACATGCCTCTCCCTTCTCCCTCTACCACATCCCACTCACCGTTGTTGTCCTTGGTCAGTGGAGACCCAAAGTTAAGAGGTGCTTTCATGTGAGTTCACCTCCGATTGCGGGGGGAGGGCAGAAGGCACCTTGCTTGTTCTTCCAGCCACTGGCTGCTCGCTCTGGCCACTGTTGTTCGTCGTGCCATCGTTCACTCCACCGCTTCATTGCCCTTGGCCCTGCGCCGTCAACTTCTGCTGCCATGTGCCACTGTGACCTCTGCAAGTTGGTCTCTTGAGGTTCCACTCAGCTCTCAGTGGGGGAACCCCACTGCTAGTGCAGGCTGGGCAGAATCTTCCACAGAAACGTTGTCCCACAGCAGGTCTAAGCACTTAGACTTGATTATCAGTGATTTCAGCTCTAGTGGTCACTTAACAAAATAAAACACTCTCAATGGAGTCTAATCAGCTCTATCTTTTAACAGGGGAAACAGGCAGGTCAGACAGTGCCTGTGACTCTTAGGCAGAGCCCACACCACCAAGCAAAACACCTGTCCCCACTCTCTCTCTCTCCCCACTGGGATCTAGCATCTGAACCCCCTGCTTAATGAGTGCATTTCAGTTGAGGGTGACCCTGCTCAATCAGGACAGGCTAAGCACAGTTCTGCTGCCCTTTACTCAAATGTAAACTACTAAAAAAGGAAAAGTTTATTATTTTTTTGGATAAGGTAAGGAGACTGTTTCTGTGTTTGTTTCATTTAAATTAAGATGGTTAAAAGCAGCATTTTTCTTCTGCACTAAGTCAATGTTCAGCAGTAAACTTTTGAAAGAACAACCATAATGTTTTGTTCGGAGTTATGAACATTTCAGAGTTACGAACAACCTCCATTCCGGAGGTGTTTGTAACTCTGAGGTTTTACTGTGCACCTGTCCTTGAACAGAGGAGGTTACCAACAGCATGCAGGCAAACTCCTCTTTCAGGAATCTCAGCCAATGCGAATGCCTTCTTCCCAAGGAGCTTAATCTAGAGATTAAACAGAGAGCAAATTTTGCTGCTGTTTGAAAAGCCCCCCCCCCTAAAAAAAAAAAGGTGCATCAGAAGACTAACACTACAGCTTTTCTTCAAAGACTGGGCCTTGCTCACGCACTAAGAAAAATATATTTTACAAACTAAAGGCACCCTATAGTGACTCCTTCCATAACAATATATACACATTTGATTAATTGAATCCAGCATTGGGGAATGCTGCTAGATTGACAGCTCTTGAGATCTTGGGGTGTAATCCAACTTCTCTTGACTTCTTTATACTAAGGATAAGGGCAGCACAGGATGAGTCAAATCAGGTTTTCCAACACTACATCACCCCTTGTGTGGGATGTATTAGCAGGAGTGTTGTAAGCAAGACACAAGAAGTAATTCTTCTGCTCTACTCTGCGCTGATTAGGCCTCAACAGAAGTATTGTATCCAGTTCTGGGGACCACATTTCAGGAAAGATGTGGACAAATTGGAGAAAGTCCTGAGAAGAGCAACCAAAATGATTAAAGATCTAGAAAACAGGACCTATGAGGGAAGATTGAAAAAATTGGGTTTGTTTAGTCTGGAAAAGAGAAGATTGAGAGGGGGCATGATAACAGTTTTCAAGAACATAAAAGGTTGTTACAAGGAGGAAGGAGAAAAAAAAATGTTCTTCTTAACCTCTGAGGATAAGACAAGAAGTAATGGGCTTAAATTGCAGCAAGGGATGTTTAGATTGGACATTAGGAAAAACTTCGTAGCTTTCAGGATGGTTAAACACAGGAATAAGTTGCCTAGGGAGGTTGTGGAATTTCCATCATTGGGGATTTTTAAGAGCAGGTTGGAAAAACAGCTGTCAGGGATGGTCTACATAATACTTAGTCCTGCCATGAGTGCAGGAGACTGGACTAGATGACCTTTCGAGGTCCCTTCCAGTCCTACGATTTATACATTAATGCTCCATTTGTCCTTTGGTCTGCACATTTCTTTGCATGACTTCTGGACAGATTTTATTTGCCAATTGTGTTTAGTCCCTTATGATGGGCCTGGGAATGTTAGGCTCGGGACTTTGATTGAGAAATCTACTTTTATGATTGAGCCTTGGGGGCATTCCCAGATAATTAATCCATATGAATAATATGGATATGGTGTAATACATTCTATAATATGGATATGGTGTATATGTACATATGACACTACTTTATATTCAAGCATAACAATTTTTTTAATTTGTTGTTGTAGTCTGGCCCTTTTACTTTGGTGCCAGAGATAGCAACACATTCCTATTAGGGTAATTACAGTTACCACCTGTATTAGTAATAGCAGGCTGAGTGTTTTGAAATACTGGGATAGGCATTATTACAGTGTGTTTCATAGTGCTATGTATATGAGAAGTAAAACAGAAATATGGAGTAGTGACATTACAAATGAGGCCTTTATATATAAATGTCTTGTCTTTAGTTACTACAGAGTACTGTCCTATCATATTATAGGTCAGTGGTTTTCAAAGTTCGGGTTGTGACCCAGTACTGGGTCACAGAATGCAAGGCACTGGGTTGCCTTGCTCAGCATCCAGGGACCCTGGCGACCGGCCAGTAAAAACTACTAGTCCCTACCTGTTCTGACACCGTGCTGCGCCCTGGAACTGGCCAGCAGCAGGTCCAGCTCGTAGGCAGGGGGGCCACGGGGCTCTGCGCGCTACCCCCACCCTGAGCACTGGCTCCGCACGCCCATTGTTTGGTTCCCAGCCAATGGGAGCTGGGGGAGAGGGGGGCGGTGCCTGCAGGCGAGAGCCACACGGAGCCGCTTGCGCACCTCCACCTAGGAGCCAGACCTGCTGGCTGCTTCTGGGGCACAGTGCGGTCCGCAGTGCCAGGACAGGCAGGAACCCCTCCTCTGCACCTCGACTGTGCCGCTGACCAGGAGCCACCGTAGGTACGCCTGTGCCTTAACCCCATGTCCCAATCCCCTGCCCCAGCCCTGAGCCCCCCCCAAAACTGTAGCCCCCTCCTTCAGCCCAATCCCCTCATTTTGGCTCCACCCCGCAGCCCTCACCCTCACAGCCCAACCCTCTGCCCCAGCCCTGAGCCCCCTCCCACACCCCAAACCCCTCTGCCCCAGCTCCATTGGGGCACAGGCATCAACAATTTTCTTCAAGTAGGTCGCCAGAAAAAAAAGTTTGAAAACCACTGTTATAGGTTACCCGTACTGCTGGTTGTTACTCTTTGGTAATCTTCGTGGGACAGGGAACAGGAACGGCTAGCTTCTCTATTTCATTGGTTGTATTGCTCTGAGATACACCAGTAACTGATGTAGATCCAGTTGTTTCATATGGATGTGGTCTTCCAGATTACTGTCCATGCAGTAGGTTATCAATTTTTTAAATATTCCTGTGTCAGGATTTAGTGTTGGTACCCAGACATTGAACAAGATTGTTTTAATAACATGTGCCTCACTTAGGATGAAATGTCACTGACCCCACATTGTGACTGGTACTACCAGGGAATTTGTTTACCCAATTTATAGTTACTGTGTAACTTATTTTTTACCACCAATTTGGTTTTTCCTCGCCTTCACGTTGTTTGCTGCTATTCATTTGTTGATATTTACCTGTGTGTTGGTTAAACAGTTTACCATGTGCATAACATTGCTAAATGTTGTACAGCTATAATACAACAGTACAGCAAAAATACAGTTACTTTTATATTTTACACAGTAGCTAAATTCAAATTAAATGACAGTTTAACCTCGTTCAGCTAGTGGTTTTTAGCTGATTGGTCAACTACACCTCAGTCTACCATATATAAACAATTAAGTTACAGTCTCTTATTTATAAAGCATTTAATTTTTCTTTTTTTGATGCTTGGGTGTTATATATATATATAAAAGCCATATATGTAAATAAAAAAGCCTATATATATACATATATATATACACACATATATATATATATACATATATACACACACACACACACATACATATATATATATACATATATACACACACACATATATACACATACATACACACACATATATACATACATACACACACATATATACACACTATACTGATTTTTTTTTGGTGTTTTTGTGGTATGATATTTTCTGGTGTTTTTGGTTTGTGGGATGCAACCTTAAACATCTTCAATTAGTTAATATAATAATTTTTTAGATTGTTTTACATTTCTTCTTGTTTTTAGTAACTCACATTTAACACACATATTAACTTAGTTTGTTTACAATGTGATGGGGACCAAGTTTTTTATGACACAAGCTATACTTTTGCAATTGTTGTATAGACATTCATTTTCACTTGAGGTGTTTTACTAATATGTTATACTAAATGTAATGCTTAATTGCTTAAATAGATGCTCACAATCTTCTGTGAGAAGATGGATTGCTTTCCCCTGCAGAGCACTCTGTTTTAGCAGAAGAGTTAATAACAGAATTTTTATCAAGCTTTTTAGAGTTAATTTGCTTGTGATACCAATTCTACTTTTGTTAACGGTTTAGAACAGGGGTGGGCAACCTACGGCACGCGGGCCCAACCTGGCACGCGAGCCGATTTTGGGTGGCACGCAGCCGCCTGCCAGTCCCAGCCCCACTCAGCCCCCCGGCCCACCGCTCTCCCCTGCGGGGGCAGAAGGCAGAAGCTTGGTCCTGCGGCAGCCAAGCTTCCCCCTCCCCTGCTTCTTCCCCCAGCGTGGTGCCTTCCTGCCCCTCCCCCCCACCCACCCCTCTACCCTGCCCCTCCACCCACCCCCAGCCCCCTGCCCTCACCCCTGCACGCCCACCTCCACACCCAGCCTTCTACCCTGCACCTCCACACCCTCCCAGCCCTCTGCCCCGCACCCCCCCACACACACACCCTCAGACCCCAACACCCCCCCCCCCCCACCCAGCCTCCTGCCCCGCACCCCCCCCCCACCCCCCACCCCCCAGCCCTCTGCCCCCCCCCCTGAACCCCCCACACACCCAGCCTTCTCCCCTCTACCCCCACACCCCCCCCCCCCCGCCGCCCCCCCCCCCCCCCGTTCCCCCCAACCCCCCCCCCCCCCCCACCCAGCCTTCTACCCTGCACCCCCCCCCCCCCACCCAGCCTCCTGCCCCGCACCCCCCCACACACCCAGCCTTCTACCCTGCACCTCCACACACTCCCCGCCCTCTGCCCTCTCTCCTGAACCCTACCCACCCAGCCTTCTACCCTGCACCTCCACACACTCCCAGCCCCCGGCCCTCACTCCTGAAGCACCCCCAACCTTCTGCCCCGCACCCCCCCACACACACCCAGCCCTCTGCCCCCCACCCCCCCCCACCCCCCCAGCCCTCTGCCCTGTACCCCTGAATCCCCCCACACACCCAGCCCTCTGCCCTAACCCCCCTACATGTCCAGCCTTCTGCCCTGCACCCCCACAGCCCTCATCCCTGACCCCCCTCCCCCCCAGGTCTGGGCTCCCAGCTGCCAGCCCCATGCCAGCTGGCGTCCCGGCCGCAGGCCGCGCTCAACCTGCTGCAGGCCTAGGTGAACAGAACCCCAGGCTGGCAGCTTAAGATCAGCATTTTAATTTAATTTTAAATGAAGCTTCTTAAACATTTTGAAAACCTTGTTTACTTTACATACAACAATAGTTTAGTTATATAATAGACTTATAGCGAGAGACCGTCTAAAAAACATTAAAATGAATTACCGGCACGCGAAACCTTAAATTAAAGTTAATAAATGAAGACTCGGCACACCACTTCTGAAAGGTTGCCTACCCCTGGTTTAGAACCACAAATGTTAACTACCACTGCTTTCCTTGAACATACCATAAAAGATAAGTGTATAAAATTAAACCAAAATAAATTTTAAATGCAAGTCTGTGCAAACACTTTGAGGGTATTAAATTTTCATGACACTTTGCTGTGTTTGTGAGACAAAGGTGGAAACCTGTTGAAATGGTTTCATTAGCTTTATGCATAAATTACTGTTCTTAAACATTTTTGCTATAACATTTTTATAACTATTTAAAAGTGCAAACAAGTTTATAAAAACCCAAACAAGAAATTGACATTTTGTTATTACCTTTACCTTAATGTTGAGATTTCCCTTCCTTTCCCCCCCCTTAAATAAAATAAAAATAAAAATACTGATTAATAAAAAAGAATTTATTTTTGTTTTCAATTGCATTATTTGTTGAGGCAGAAATATATGTACATATATTTATAACAGACCTTTTTGAATTAAAAAAATGGTACAGGTCTGTCGCATCTACTTGCAGATGATACTAAACTACTCAAGATAGTTAAGACCAAAGCAGATTGTGAAGAACTTCAAAAAGATCTCACAAAACTAAGTGATTGGGCAACAAAATGGCAAATGAAATTTAATGTGGATAAATGTAAAGTAATGCACATTGGAAAAAATAACCCCAACTATACATACAACATGATGGGGGCTAATTTAGCTACAACGAGTCAGGAAAAAGATCTTGGCGTCATTGTGGATAGTTCTCTAAAGATGTCCACGCAGTGTGCAGAGGCGGTCAAAAAAGCAAACAGGATGTTAGGAATCATTAAAAAGGGGATAGAGAATAAGACAGAGAATATATTATTGCCCTTATATAAATCCATGGTACGCCCACATCTCGAATACTGTGTACAGATGTGGTCTCCTCACCTCAAAAAGGATATTCTAGCACTAGAAAAGGTTCAGAAAAGGGCAACTAAAATGATTAGGGGTTTAGAGAGGGTCCCATACGAGGAGAGATTAGAGAGGCTGGGACTCTTCGGCTTGGAAAAGAGAAGACTAAGGGGGGACATGATAGAGGTATATAAAATCATGAGTGATGTTGAGAAAGTGGATAAGGAAAAGTTATTTACTTATTCCCATAATACAAGAACTAGGGGTCACCAAATGAAATTAATAGGCAGCAGGTTTAAAACAAATAAAAGGAAGTTCTTCTTCACGCAGCGCACAGTCAACTTGTGGAACTCCTTACCTGAGGAGGTTGTGAAGGCTAGGACTATAACAATGTTTAAAAGGGGACTGGATAAATTCATGGTGGCTAAGTCCATAAATGGCTATTAGCCAGGATGGGTAAGAATGGTGTCCCTAGCCTCTGTTCGTCAGAGGATGGAGATGGATGGCAGGAGAGAGATCACTTGATCATTGCCTGTTAGGTTCACTCCCTCTGGGGCACCTGGNTTTAAATACTGTTTCTGTAGTGCAGGCGATTCTGCCCGCCATTACACTCAATGTAATTTTGACTATACGCGGTTTTCGCTTTACGCGCTGCCCGCGGAACATAACCCCAGCGTAAGATGAGACAGACCTCTAATATGATGGTTATACCCCAACCAGAATATTAAAATAGTGTGGTACCACTTATATTTTTTTAAAAAAGGTATAAAATTGACTTTTATTGCAACAAAATAAATATGATAAAAAAAGAGTCATGTGACACAACATGCAACACAGGACAACATACATGACGTACAGGACAAATGTACAATTAAAAACAAATGGAGCCAGAATTATATTTGTAACTATACAAAATAAGGCAAACAAATATTTTTTAAAAAGGGTTAAACATTTAAATAAACAAATTCACTTTTTATTTAAAACTTTTAATATATATTTTTATCAATTTTTAGTATTTGCCAAATATTATGTATTAATTTAGTAACAAGGCATTTTTTTATTTTATATGAAACTTTATTTTAAAACTATATGTAAAAACTATACTTTTTTTTTATTTCTCCCCCCCCAAGAGGACAGCTCGCTTACTTACCAGATTAGCGGTCGTGGGTCACCAATGCGGTTAGATGTTTGGCTGCATGTGTGGGTTCTCTATGTGCCGCCCCAGCCCTGCGCAGACAGCTGGCACGGCAGACCGAGAGCAAACTGCCCAATGACCACAAAATCTGTTAAGGTACAAAGGCACCCAGCCAGGTTTATTGTCAACAAAGCACAGTACTAGTATCCTGCAGACTCTACCGAACCACTAATACAAGGGTGGCCAACCTGTGGCTCCGGAGCCACATGCAGCTCTTCAGAAGTTAATATGCGGCTCCTTGTATAGGCACCGACTCCGGGGCTGGAGCTACAGGCGCCAACTTTCCAATGTGCCGGGGGTTGCTCACTGCTCAGTCCCTGGCTCTGCCACAGGCCCTGCCCCCACTCCACTCCTTCCCGCCCCCTCCCCTGAGCCTGCCGTGCCCTCGCTCCTCCCTCTCCCCCCGAGCCTCCTGCATGCCACGAAACAGGTGATCGGGAGGGAGGGGGAGGTGCTGATCGGCAGGGCTGCCGGTAGGTTGGAGGTGCTGGGAACGGGGCGGGGGACCGCTGACATATTACTGTGGCTGTTTGGCAATGCACATTGGTAAATTCTGGCTCTATGTCAGGCTCATGTTGGCCACCCCTGCACTAATACATGTATGCCCGTAACAATGGACCAGTTCAGTGAACGGCAGGACTTTCCGTTCCTCCCTAGGCTAAACAAAGACACTCCCTCTAAAATACATCTTTATACACAAACAAGTTACGTATTGCTCCCCTGATGTAGTTAGTTGACACCCTCTGACATTACCACCCATCACCTTGTACATCTCTATCCATCACACTGTCATCCTGACCTTATCTTTAGGAGGGGTCAGTGTGTTCCTGTTATATTTGAGGAAGGGGTTTGCACCATTCTTGGTATGGGGACTGGAGTGTTCTGGTGCCACCCTTCTGGAATGTGTGTGTTGTGCCTAGCACTTCTTAGGAATGTGTGTTTCTGCAATATCAGCCCTTTTCTTGCCAGATTCCGTGAGCAGGGCCTGCCTCTAGCTCACAGCCTGATTTTGCTTTTTATCAGCAAAGTTTTGACTGCTACTTTAGCCCAGGCCTCAGGCCTCATACCAGGCCTCTAATACAAGGGTTTATGTCTCAGGCGCTCTTCCTACTACAGTAGAGACCTCGATAGATCATCTAGTGCAGTTCCCTGCACTAAGGCAGCACACAGTATTATCCAGACCATCCCCTGACAGGTGTTTGTCTAATCTGTTCTTAAAAAACTTTGTTTCTCCGAGGCTGGAGCACCCACAGGGAAAAATTGGTGGGTGCTCTGCACCCACCGGCAGCCAAGCTCCCCATCCCGTCCCAGCTCACCTCTGCCTCCTCCCGTGAGCATGCCGCAACCCTGCTTCTCCTCCCAGTGCTTCCCACCGCGAAACAGCTGTTTTGCAGCATAACAAGTTGTGGGAGGGAGGGGGGGGAGGAGCGGGAACACAGTGCGCTCAGGGGAGGAGGTGGGGAAGAGGCAGGGCCGGAGTGGGAATTTGGGGAAGGAGTCCAATAGGGGCAGGGAGGGGGCAGAGTTGGGGCAGGGACTTTGGGGAAGGGGTTGAAATGGGGGCGGGGGGGGGGGCGCGTCAAGCACCAACTGGTGCCAGAAGAAGTTAGTGCCTATGGTGACAGATTCAACAGGCTCCCTAGGTAACTTGTTCCAGTACGTACCCATCCTGACTCCAGTTAGGGCCTATTGGAGTGGTAGTGGTCGTCACACTTACAGTACACCTCTTCAGGTCTCCTGCCTTTACCTTCCCTGGAGTGTAATCCCATGATTCTCCCACTCTTACACAGACTGGGCCCTGGGCTACAGTACCTATCATCCATACTTTCCCAGCAGATCCTACCAGGTTCAGGTACCTGCAGTTCTTCCCTTTGGGCCCTTGTGACCAGTGTTCCCTCTAATTTTTCTCACCCATGTGTGGAATGAATTTTGTTATGTGCACCGATATGGAGGTGATGTGTGACACATCACCTTCATATCGGTGCACATAACAAAATTCAATGTGGCGGGGGTGAGGCTGAGGGATTCGGAGTGTGGGAGGGGGCTCAGGGCTGGGGCAGAGGGTTGGGGTACAGGGGTGTGAGACCACCATCTGGGGGTGTGGGCTCTGTGGTGGGGCCAGGGATGAGGGGCTCAGGGCTGGGGCAGAGGGTTGGGGTGTGTGGAGGTTAGGGCTGCGGCTGGGGGTGCAGGCTCTGGGGTGGAGCCAGGGATGAGGGGTTTGGGGTGCAGGAGGGTGCTCTGGCACTACGGCGGGGAGAGAGGACTCCCCCCAGCACTCTCTACCCACAGCAGCACCTGAGCCGTGGGGGAGAGGCGCCTCTCCCCGCTGTGGCAGCTCTGGGGCCGGGGCCGCAGGATAGGTGCCTCTCCCCTGGCTTCCGCAGGTCCAGCTGGGGCTGGGTTCGGGGAGAGGCACCCTGCAACAGGGCTGGGCTGCCTGGGTTTGGGCCGCCTGGTTTGGGCTGTGCTGCCACAGTTGCTTCTGGGTTCCGGCTGCGCCGTGCTGCCCCAGCCGCAACCGGGTCCTGGCCGGGCCACACCGCCCTGGCCAGTTCCGGGCTGGGCCGTCCTGGCCGGACCTGGGCCGCGCCGACCGGGGTAGAGGCACCCCGGCTGCGGCAGGTCTGGGCTGCAGCATAATTGGGGGCAGAGGGCCGCCCCGCCTGTGGCAGGGGGGCCAGGCTAGGTTGGGGGGTCAGGGCAGGGGTGCCCCGTTCCTGGGTGGGTTCCCTGAGCGCCTGCACGGTGTTAAATAGGCTCCTGCGTGACCGCGGCTTACAGGGAACTTAGCTTGTTACCCCTGGGTTACAGTGACCCCAAACTGCCTTCTTAGACAAAAGTACTGTTCGTTTAACCACAGGAACAAAGCATAACATAAGAGGGGGGGAATTTAACACAAAAGGTCTACCTGTAGGTCAGTTTTACCTAGATGATCATCATGTAGGCAGGTCTCTCCTTACTGTCTCTCCCAACAACTGCCCCCTCCCTCAAGAGGGTCACTGGTATTCCCCCAAAAATCCTTTGTCTCAGTTTCCCAGCTCTTTTGTTTCTCCTGTGTTTAACAGTTGGGAAACCTGCCCTCTCACCCCTGCCCCCTCCCTGCCCACACACACTTGACAATCTAATCCAGTGAGCTCAGCAGCTGGTCAGAGGTAAACGACACAAGAGCCACTTGTTCTGAGTTCTCTAAAGTGTCAGGCAATGGATGGCTGTCTGCAGCCATTGTACCCTCTCCTGCCTACATGCAGTCAGTCGCTTCTAGAATTAACCCCCTTTTTTTCACACTCAGCCTCCTTCCAAACATAGAACTAGATTATTAATAAAATGATTACAGAGCAGCCCCATGTTCTTCACAGTGGTCTTTTCTTTTCCAGTGCGAATAAAAGAGAAGAGACCAATATGGCTCCACCAGGAGCTCTTTAAGGACATGAAAAAAATCAAAAAGGAATCCTACAAAAAGTAGACACATGGATAAATTGTTGAAGAGGAGCACAGAAGAATAGCAAAAGCATGTCTGAACCCAGTGAGAGAGGCCAAGGCACAAAATGAGTTACACCTAGCAAGGGACATAAAAGGCAATGTGAAGAAGTTCTTTATATATGTTAGGAGCAAGAGAAAGACAAAGGAAACTGTAGGTCCTCTTCTTAGCTAGGAAGGAGAACGAATAACGGATGACATCAAGAAAGTGGAGGTGTTTAATGCCTATTTTGCTTCAGTCTTCACTATCAAGGTTAATGGTGACCATATAATTAACACAATTAATGTTAACAACGAGGAAGGAATGCAAGCCAAAATAAGGAAAAAACAGGTTAAAGAATGTTTATACAAGTTTTAGGTATTCAAGCTGGCCGGGCCTGATGAAATTCATCCTAGGGTACTTAAGGAACTAGCTGGAGCATTCTCTGAACCATTAGTAATTACCTTTGAGATGTCCTGGAGAATGGGTGAGGATCCAGAAGACTGGAGAAGGGCAAACAGAGGAAGGAGGAACAAAGGATCTAGGAAATTATAGACCAATCACCCTTCCTTGGACATGTGGAAAGATACTGGAACAAATTATTAAATAATCAATTCCTAAGCACAGGGCCGGCTCTAGGTTTTTTGCTGCCCCAAGCAAAAAAAAAATTTGGCTGCCTCCACCCCAGCCCTGGGCTCCCCCCTGCTGCCCCAGCCCTGGGTTCTCCACCCACCCACACCCCCTGCCGCCCCAGCGCTGGGCTACCCCCTTCCCCCCCCCCACTAGTGCCCTCCCCCCACCCCCCTGCCGCTCCAGCCCTGGGTCACTGGTAACTCTCTCCCAGGGCGGGTCATTCAGCAGGAACTTTGGATGTGCACAGAACACAGACAGGTTTGGTTCCCATATGGTTACAGAACTGCAGTAAAGTGGAACAATTTTCAGCTTGTGTGATTGGAGGATATCTGGATGCATAAATGAGGAAACCTTGAGGTGCCTTTATTATTCTTTTGTTCCACTCTTTGTTTCTATGGGGAATTTGCCAATGCTTCCTTTTAAACAAATAAAACTAAAAAAAAAAAAAAAAAAAAAGCAATGGCTGTTGAAAATAGCAATTCCAGTCCTAATAACCACTGGGAAGCATTTCTTGCTCAATTTTATCCTACTTTTTCTACAGCAAGTTACAGTGGATCAGTATATTTGATTTGGGAGAAATGAAGTAACAGCTGCCCAAATTGAGCGTGAGCACTCCTGAATTTTGAGGGTGTTCAAATCTGGAAGGCCGGTGCTAGATTCCCTTTCTGAATATTGGCTAAATCTGGAAAGGAAAAGTCCATTTCTGCTTCCATGGCTCAGAAGTGGAAATGCTCCTAAGTGCCGGGTACTGTATCTAAAGCTGCCCAAGCCCTCTAGTAGAGCCTCCCCTCCCTTACTTTTCATTTTAAATTCTAGTGGGATCCACGTACCTCCTTGCTAGGCTTCAGATAGAGAGGGGCACTGTCCATTTAGTCCACCCAATTCCTTCTTTGGGGGCTGCAAAGTGAGGTCACACCAGTATCCCTAATCCAGTCTGGGGAAGTCTGCTGAAGGGGATATCTGGGGCAAAGCCGCCCACTCCTTGGGCTGGGCACACTTGTCCCCCATTCACAGTACCACCCCTTTCGACTCACAGCAAGCTACAGCATAAGGTCTCAGCTACCTCACTCCCTATCCCGCCCTTTCTTGTTGATAGCAGCCAAGGGAATGCTGGGAAAAGTAGTTCTTTCCCTGCTCCAGGGCTGGCTCTATAGGCAGGGAGCTAGGCAAGGAACTACAGCTCCCAGGGTCCCATGGGTTCTCAGCTCCCATGCTGGATCCCCAGCTGCTCAGTGGCTTGCTTTTGCAGGGTTTTGAGAGGGGAGGAAGTGAGTTAAAAAAACAAACAAAAACAAGGATGGCCCGAATGCCGCCCCCTGCAAATGTGCCGCCCAAAGCACCCGCTTGTTTTGCTGGTGTCTAGAGCCGGCCCTGCCTAAGCAACCTGGAGGATAATAGGGTCATAAGGAATAGCCAGCATGGACAAACTATACCAAATCAACCTAATTTCCTTCTTTGACAGGATTAATGGCAGTGGGAGGAGGGGAAGCAGTAGGTGTGATGTATCTTGATATTAGTAAGGCTTTTGATACATTCCCACATGACATTCTCATAAGCAAACTAGGGAAATGTGGTCTAGGTGGAATTACTGTAAGGTGAGTGCACAATCAGGGGTGCCATTTAAGGGGGGGGAATCCTTCCCCCTCTCCCTCCTCTCCCCCCCGCAGTTTTGTACAGGAGGTCTGCTCGCAGCGCAAATCCTAGCCCCAGGTGGAGCGCTTATTTGCAGCACAGCCTGAGTGTGGAATGTAAGTTCTGCAAAGGAGAGATGCTGCTCCCAGCTTGTGCCCCTGGGGCAGGGAGCCAGTATTTTGCTTATAAACAGAGGCAGGGTGATTAAGATAAGAAAAGGCTGGTAATTAAATGAAGGATCTGGAAGTCTTTAAAACAGGAATCCCTCTGTGGGGGGAGGCATTGAAGAGAACACAGGAGACTCAGAAGAAATACAGCCAAGGTTACACTCAGAAAAGAGGGAGATGTGAGGGGGATAGGTGAAAAGAAGGGGCCAAAACCACAGGAAGGGATAGCAGTGGTATAGAGAAGTTCCCAGTCTTACCTGTGGTAGTTATATGGCCCTGTCGCAGGGCAAGTACACCCCATCCCCCTTTGGGGTAGAGCAAGGGTGTCACAGCCTCATGTTTAAGTCCACCTGCCCGCCCTTAGCCTCAGAGTAGTACAGCCCAATAGCCAGAGTCGATACAGTCACCCTTGACTTCAGGGCGGTGCGGCCCAGTGGCCAGAGTCAATGCAATTGCCCTCCTTAGCAGGGTTATGTGGCCTAATGGTCAGAGTTGGGGAAGTGGGCCACCCCTGGGGGGGGTGGCACCCAGGATGTCCCCACTCCGGGGTCCTCTCTCTGCACTGGATGCTTCCCTGACCCACTAATCATAACATACAGTTCAAAGCAAATACAATTTATTAAACAGCAATCAATTAAAAAAAATAAGGAAAAAATGGGAAAGGTTAAAGGAAAACACATCACCCCACTCGTGGCACGGGGACATCACAACCAGCGTCTCTGGAATGTAAGGGAAGTTCACAGTCTGTTTCTCACAAGTCCCAGGCCTCCTTCTCAGGCCCTGGCTGTGCTGCAGGGATGCTGGGGGTTGGACACTTGCTCTGGCGGTGGCCACATGCTCTCAGGTTCTAGGTGGCAGGACCCTTCTTCCCAGCATCACCCCCGCCCATTCAGGGTTACGATCCCCCTCCAAGTCTGGCATGCAGAGCCCCTTGGCTGGGGGCATCTCCCTGCACTGGGCCTGCTGCCCAGGGTCCCTCTTGCTCTCTGCAGCTGCTCACCACCTCCAGCCCTGGCTCCAGCTCCACCACTCTGCTTCAGCACAGCTGCTGCTGCTGCTCTGCCTCCAGCTCCCTGGGCTGCTTCTCTGGCCCCTCTGGCTCTGGGCGCTGCAGCTCTGCTCCCAGCACTGACCTGCTTCCTGGGCTGCTTTTCTGGCCTCTCTGGCTCTGGCACAGCTCTGCTCCCCTGCTCAGCTTGGGTTCCTGCTCTCTCCTTAGCTTGGCCCCACTCTGTCTGGCCCAGGCAATTCCAGCTCACACGGGGGACGGGACCCCCCTGGCCTCCTGACTCCCTGATCAGCCTGCCTGCCTAATAAGGCTGACCTGGAGCATTGGCCTCTCCCCCATTACCCCTGGGGACTGTCAGTCACAGGGTCCTGATTTCCTATCGACCCTTTCCCTTCCTTTTGGTACTGGGAGCTAGCCAACCAAAACACCCCTACTGAGTTTTAGTAAGGGGACAATAGTCCCCTTACACATAGTTGACAGCATGAAAAGCAATACAGAGGTCAAGAAGGATGAAGAAAGAGAGAGAACAAGAGTCAGATGAGAGGAGCTCACTTAACCTCCAAGGGGTGGCAGATTCTGCCCAATCTTGGTTGTAGAGCAATGGCTGCTGTGCAATTTTACATTTTAACTGAAAAACATTTTGTCATTTTTTTGTTCTGAGTTTGAGAAAAGGAAGGAATGAGAAAGTGTCATATGAGTATCAGAGATGTTTATGCCTCAAATTCTTAGGGTTTCAGTTGTATCCAGGCCAGTTCCAGAAAAAAGAACAGAAACTGCATCCACAGAGTCCATAAGTCGATGATTATTGTCATGATTTGTATTATTCACTGGGCACCATTTGTGTGCTCAGCACTGTTCAGAATATACCTGAAGATGTAGCCCCTGAGCCAATGCATATAAAATGTGTAGCCCTGGATGAGATGGCTCAGATATTTAAATATGAAATGTATAGTTATTAAGCTCATGTTAAGATCTATGAGTGGAGGCGCTGACGGCAATAGAAGTTTTACCTGATTAAGGACTGGAAGAATTAACCATCCAACTTCTTTTTCAAGAGCTCCTGTACCTGTTTATTTTCCTTTCCTGCCTGCAGTGGCCCTGATATACCTCAGAAGACTCCATTTTTTTCTCAACTTTAAAATGTGGAATTTTCTTGGTCTCATGATTTTATCATGAGTCTCATGATAATTATTGTTTTCCTTAAAGCCCCAGCTCCTGGAGCCAAGTGGAGATGTGATGATTTCAGCCTTCATTCTAAAAGAAAAAGTAAGTTTCTAGCCCTCATGGTTGTGGAGAAAGTTTCAAAATGTGACCCCAGTGCACCCTAAAAGCTCAAAAAGCAGAAAGCAAATAAAAAGAACCCCACATCTATTTTTTTTTACATAATCTCTTGATTTTTAAGCCAATTTCATGATTTTTGGTGAGCCTGACTCATGATTTGGCAATACTGTGAAAGTGACTTGAAAGTGTCAGTTTCACTCCTGTTTAAAGTCAGTTTCTAGTCTATTATTTGTAGTGGGGTAACACCCCTAGAGCCCCAGGCAGGTGCAGTATAAACTCACGGGGCCTTGCCTGAGCAGGATATTTCCAAAAGTTAAGTGATCTATTCCAAGCTTGGTGAACTGCAAAAAGTAAGTAGCCTACGTGATAGAAAGTCATCTAGATTTTCTACAACTCTTTCAACCGTATTCAAGAGTTAGTATACATTAAACCTAACCAGTGTCCTTTAAGTGACTTGTCACAAGACATCAGAACATGTTAGTATTAGAGCTGAGTGGGTGTAATAATTTCTTTCTTTATATAGGAATTAGATACAGTGCTCCTGTCAGCTAATTTCTAAGTTATTATCTGCAAAAACACTAGAGTTTTCAGGTGCCTAGGTAGCCCCTGGAATCGTGGTTAAAGTTGCACCCCCCCCATCTGAAATGGCACCCCTGTAAGACTGTACTCAAAAAGTAGTTATCAGCAGTTCGCTGTCAAATTTTGAGTGTGATCTAATGGGGTCCCGAAGGGGTCAGTCCAGGGTCTGGTACTATTCAATATTTCTTTCAATGATTTGGATAATGGAGAGTATGCTTATAAAATCTGCATATGAGACCATGGTAGGAGGGCTTGCAAGCACTCTGGAGAACAGAAGTAGAATTCAAAATGACCTTGACAAATTGGAGAATTGGTCTGAATTCAACAAGATGAAATTCAATAAAGACAAGTGCAAAGTACTTCACTTAGGAAGGAAAAAATCAAATGCACAACTACAAAATGGGGAAGAATTGGATAGGCGGTAGTACTGCTGAAAAGGATCTGGGGTTATTGTGAATCACAAATTGAATATGAGTCAACAGCGTGATGCTGCTCAGAAAAAGGCTAACATTCTGGGATGTATTAACAAGAGTGTCATGTAAAATATGGGAGGTAATTGTCCCACTCTGCTTAGCACTGGTGAGGCCTCAGCTACAGTACAGTGTCAAAGGCACCACTCTTTAGGAAAGACATGGATAAATTAAAGAGTCTAGAGGTGAGCAACAAAAATAATGAAAGGTTTTTTGAAAACCTGACGTGTCAGGAAAGGTTTAAAAAAATGGGCATGTGTAGTTGTGAGAAAAGAAGACTGACAGTCTCCTTATATGTTAAGGGCTGCTATAAAGAGGACTCTGATCAATTGTTCTCCATGTCCACTAAAGTTAGGACAAGAAGTAATGGGCTTAATCTGCAGCAAAGGAGATTTAGGTTAGTTATTAGAAAAAACTTTCTAACTCTAAGGGTAGTTAAACTATGGACTAGGATTCCAATGGAGGTTGTGGAATCCCCCACCACTGGAGGTTTTTAAAAGTGGTCTGGACAAACACCTGTCAGGGATGGTCTAGGTTTACTTGATCCTGCCACAGCACAGGGGGCTGCACTTGATGACTTCTCAAGGTCCTTTCCAGACCTACATTACTATGATTCTATGACGTGCCCATTAGAGACTAGATCAGGGGTAGGCAACCTATGGCACGTGTGCCGAAGGCGGCACACAAGCTGATTTTCAGTGGCACTCACACTGCCTGGGTCCTGGCCACTGGTCTGGGGGGCTCTGCATTTTAATTTAATTTTAAATGAAGCTTCTTAAACATTTTAAAAACCTTATTTACTTTACATACAACAATAGTTTAGTTATATATTATAGACTTATAGAAAGAGACCTTCTAAAAACGTTAACATGTATTACTGGCACGCGAAACCTTGAATTCGAGTGAATAAATGAAGACTCGGCACACCACTTCTGAAAGGTTGCCGACCCCTGGACTAGATTATGACCACCAACTCATTTCAAATAGGTTATCAAACAGCCTTCATAACTTCTCATCACTAAGTACTAATATAATAATATAAATACATAATATGGGGGGAGGGATAGCTCAGTGGTGTGAGCACTGGCCTGCTAAACCCAGGGTTGTGAGTTCAATCCTTGAGGGGGCCACTTAGGGATCTGGGGCAAAATCAGTACTTGGTCCTGCTAGTGAAAGCAGGGGGGCTGGACTCAATGACCTTCCAGTTCTATGAGATAGGTATATCTCCATATATTACCTTTTTTTTTTTTTTACTTGGGCTCAATTTGACCTGGTGGCTTCACAGTGGGTCCTCATAGATCATTTAAACAGCAGAAGGACAAGAATGTCAGTCAGATCACACAGTAAATGTCAGTAAAGCACAGCCATATCATGGTGGTTTATTTTTTGCTATCTTCATCCCATTTCCCTTTTCATAGGCAAGCTGGCAGAAGTGAAATTTTAGGAAAGATCTGAATGAGACAAAGGAGGGTCCCACGCAAACAGGTTTGGTGAGGGTGTTGCATGCATAATGGGCAGCATGGATGGACATGTGTGAGGGAGATGAGACGTTAAGTCTAGCATGAGTTTCCAGGGCTGGCAATTAGAAACCATCTATTTATTTGCAAACTGAGAAGATTAGATCTGGAGTCAGAGGGACACAAACATGAAAGCCCAGGATGCCATTTCTATAGCAACTTTTCACAGGAAAGCCATACTTTAAGTGTAATCTGTCTTTGTATATGGGTAATTATATGGCCTCCATCACCATAGTATCTAAATGACTTGTCCAATGGTAAGTCTGTGGCAAAGCTGAAGATTTCAGATCTCCTAAATCCCAGCCTGTCAGGAGGATGGTCTTGTGGTGAAGATGCTATTTTCCATGTCATTGTCCCCTTATAATTTTCATGAATCATAGTTTGCCATTTTACTGTGCTCCCCACTGAAGTACAATAAGATACTTTTACACCTTATGGTCCAAATTGATCTTTGGTGTAATTCCTTTTAAGTCATTGGAGCTGCACTAAGTGGTGAATTTTGACCTGTATTTTATTACAACAAAGGGTCTTATTTGGGAATCATCACAGACAGGGGCACAGGTGGTCAGGTTTAATGGTCCAAGCTGGAATCAATATCCAGAAGTCAAAGACCAGAGTCAGGAACAGGCCTCAGAGCTGAGGATGAGAGCCAGAATCAGGAGTCAGCAAGGCAGGGGCAGGACTAGAGCCAGGCTGGGAACACGACACGCACAGGAGCAATTGCAGCTATGGGCATAAGCATTGAACTGCTGGGTTTAAGAGCAGCACTAGCAATGATGCTCAACCAGTCTCCAATAGAGTGTTCTCATAGAATCTGAGGGTTGGAAGGGACCACAGGAAGTCATCTAGTCCAACTCCCTGCTCAAAGCAGGGCCAATCCACAGACAGAGTTTTACTCTAGTTCCCTAAATGGCCCCCTCAAGGATTGAACTCACAACCCAGGGTTTAGCAGGCCAATGCCCAAACCACTGAGCTATCCCTCCCTGGAGCATCAATGTCTATTCATGCTCCTTGGTTTTCTCAGTGTGGAGGTCCACAGCGCATTAATGGAGGGGATATTACCTTTATCATATCCCATTTCAGAGCCTGGAATTAAATCCCACTCAAAATCTCACTTGGATTTCTAGTCTGGAGAGATTAGGTTTTACTGACTCTTCAACCTCCTTTCCCTATTCTCAAGTATTACAATACATTTCCATAAAATAGTGTCAGGGCTTGAATGAAGGGGAAGCAGATAGAATACAGACCAGCTAACATAATTGTACCACATACAATTGTCACCCTTAGCCACAGCTCTGCATTGAGAGAAGTGCAAAGCCCCAGTGGGAGAACTTGGAGGTATTGTGACCTCAGACACCTTGGCCTTTCGGCTAAGATCACACATAGCATCAGTTTAACATCTGATACAATCCTTCTTGAAAGACAACTGGAATCTCCTGCATTTGTTGTTGTTCATTTCCAGCAGAACCCACAATGTGCTAGTGCTAGGTACTTTCCAAGCAGGAAAGAAGGGAAGGTCCCTGCCTTGAGGAGCTCAAAGATCTACCAGGTCTTTCTCATTTCAATGCGCTAGTAACTAGTATTGTACAGTGTTCCCCTATCTGCCCTCATTACAAAACTGGGGTAAAGTAGCTTCCCCTTGTGAGATCTAAGTGATGCTTTGGCATTGTACTGGCGTTCGGCAGAGAATTGCTTTTCACCCACCCTGCACAACTTGACAATCCGGCAGTGACTGGGAGTCTCTGTTGCCTGGACGTCCAGTGCTTGCCTAGAAAAGGTGCTCTGGCTCCAGGTGAAAGCGTATTGGCAGAGCTGTGTGGGAGGCTTGTATTACTCCTTCAGCCGGAGCAGTTAGCCAATACTTGGGGCCTTGTAGGATTGGGCCATTTTAATGAGGCCATATAGCAAGGCTGAGTTAGCCCTGCTGGATGCATTGATAGTACCCCACAGTGTTCAACTTCAGATGTATAATTTGTGGGGTGGGGGGGGAGGATGGGAGTGAAGCTCTTGGAGGGGGTGCGTCTCTTCCCCGGGAATATTGAGAAATACCTACTATTTCATACAGTGTGGACTATTATAAGGCAAAAACTCTGCTCTTCAGAATCATTGCAGCCTTCCCGTCAATTAGGTGATAGAATTGTAACAAGCGGCTCCCAGAGCCTTCTTCAGTGCAGTTACTGATTTCAAGAGTGTAGTTATCATCAATCTTTTGTTCTATATTATGTGGGTGTCAAGAAAAAAAATACTCTGTAATTTCCTTTTTATTTTTACAGTGTGCTACTGCTAACACAGGACTGCCAACCTGGATCTCACTTAATTTTATATAGGGCTTTTCATATACCATATATACTCGATTATAAGCTGGTTCGTTTATAAGCCGACCCCCCCAAGATGGATAAGTAAAAATGGAAAATTTTTATGACCCGTTCATAAGCCGACCCTATAATTCAGGGGTCAGAAAACTTTGGCTCCCGGGCCATGAGGATAAGCTGCTGGCGGGTCGAGATGGTTTGTTTACCTCGAGCATCCGCAGGCACGGAGGTAAACCTAAGTAAACAAAGTGTCCCGGTGCGCCAGCTGCTTACCCTGACGGGCCGGGACAGCAACTGGTGGGGAAATTTGGGGGGGGAGAAGCTGGGGGTCAAGGGAGTAACCCCTGTGACCACCCCCCACATGACCCCACCCCTAGCCTGGGACCCCCACGCTCTCCTCGTCCTATCCCTTCCCACCTTATCTGGGGAGGGCCAGGGGAGGATGTCTCTGGCCTGGATGTCTCTGCTCCGGCGGGCCAGACCGGGCGGCGCGGCCGCAGCGTGCTCCAGCGGGCCGGGCGGCGCAGCCACAGCCTGCTCTGTGGGGCAGGGCCGAGGGGCACGGCTGCAGCCTGCGAGCCCCGGAGCTGCAGCTGCTTCGGAGGCTGCGGGGAGAGCAGCATGGCCAGAAGCAGAGANTCGTCCTATCCCTTCCCACCTTATCTGGGGAGGGCCAGGGGAGGATGTCTCTGGCCTGGATGTCTCTGCTCCGGCGGGCCAGACCGGGCGGCGCGGCCGCAGCGTGCTCCAGCGGGCCAGGCGGCGCGGCCACAGCCTGCTCTGGGGGGTGGGGCCGAGTGGCCCGGCTGCAGCCTGCCAGCCCCGGAGCTGCAGCTGCTTCGGAGGCTGCGGGGAGAGCAGCATGGCCAGAAGCAGAGANGGGGACCCCCACGCTCTCCTCGTCCCATCCCTTCCCACCTTATCTGGGGAGGGCCAGGGGAGGATGTCTCTGGCCTCGCTGGAGCTGCTCCGGCGGGCCAGACCGGGCGGCGCGGCCGCAGCGTGCTCCAGCGGGCCGGGCGGCGCAGCCACAGCCTGCTCTGTGGGGCAGGGCCGAGGGGCACGGCTGCAGCCTGCGAGCCCCGGAGCTGCAGCTGCTTCGGAGGCTGCGGGGAGAGCAGCATGGCCAGAAGCAGAGAGACTCTGGCCCTGCCTCTTCCCTTCTGGCTGTGCTGCCTCTCCTTGCTCCCTCTGTTGGGGGGAGGGGCTGTGTCCCACCTCTCCCTCTCTATACCCGTTCATAAGCCAACCCCCTTCTCTGGTGCTTCCCTTTTTTACTAAAAAAATTCGGCTTATGAACGAGTATATACGGTAAGTTGTATTCCAAAATGCTTTGAGTTAAATCAGAGGTTCATTAACAGTGGTTTATGCGTGGCTAGTGGTCTGTGGAGCACTTGCTTGTGGTCCATGAAGAGCTGGCTAGTCACAGGGTTGTGACTTTCCTTGTTTCCAGCTGGCAATTCACATTAAAAGACAGCTATAGATAACAGTTAATTTCCTAATATTTGCCAAGATTTTCTGAAGTGATTGGTCATTTTGGGTGTCCAACTTGAGGCATCTAAAACAGGCCTGTTTTTCAGAAAATGCTTTAAAAATGAGACCCCTTTAAAAGGTCTCTTAGCGACTAGTAATCTTGGGTGCCCAAGTGGAGCCCATCACTTTCCCATTTAAACAATTGCTGTAGTTGCTAGTGAGATATTATGCAACTGAGCAGGTGGGGGGTTGATACCCATGATCATGAATCAGCCAGAGAGGTTGATCCACAAAGAAATTGTTTGATTAAGAATTTGAAACCCCCCCTTAGTTCAATTATAGGAACTGTACAAAACAGTGGAAGGAGCAAAAAGTTAGGAGCTTAATGACGAGAAAGAAGAACGGTTTTCAGATGAGATCAGAAAATGGATGAAGAACTTTTGATGTTCAGGGAGGCTAGTCCAGTTGGCTGGAGCTACAGAGAAGGCTCTCACCCCAGAAGGGTCAAGGCAGCATGAAGGGAGAGAGAAAATCAGTGATAGACCTTGTGTCTTTTGTATGTCAATAGCACAGCCTATCAAATGGGTGCTAAGCCTATGGAAGATTTGAAAAACAAGGGGCCAGCTGGTGTGAGTTGGAATAGCTCCATTGAAGTCAATGGATCTACACCAACTTTCATCAGCTAAGGGTCTGGCCCATGGAGGAGAGTTTTGAACGGGATCCTGAAATGAACAGGAAGCCAGGTGAACTGAGGATGGAGGTGACGGGGTGGCTCTTCTTTTAGAAGGTGGGCAGCAGCTTTGTGCATGGGCTTGAGTGTGGAAGTCTGGGAATTTTGAGGACGGTAGGCAGAGGATTTGAAGTTGTCCATGTGAGATGATATGAATGGGGTTTTCAGCAGAGTGGGAATCCAAGGGGTGGCTCGTGGAGGCAACATTTCAGAAATGAAAACAAGCAGATTTGCAAATACGGAAGAAGGAGAGTTCAGGATCAGAGATAGTGGAAGCAAATGGGAGGTCTTGAAACAGGTGTGAACATGGTTATTACCAGGCAGCCACTTCTCTGGTTAAAATAATCAGTTGGCAGGTAGAATGTACAGACAGGGCAAGCTAATGCTGATTGCAGATATTACTTTTATTATTAATAATTATTTGTATGGTGGTAGGGCCTGGGTGCCCCAGTCATGAACCAGGATCCCCCTGTGCTGGACACAAAAACACAGAACAAAGATGGCCCCTGGCCCAGCAGGTTTACAGTCTAAGTACAAGACAACAGGGAACAGAAGGAAACAATGAGACCGTACAGGTTGGCATGACAGGCGGTGGCCTTAGCGTACCAGCTACCTAGGTACTGCATACACCCTAATGCAGAGCCAGTGTATTTGTATGGGGGGGTTGCTGTATGAGTTGCACAGCTTTCACCACAGTCATAGAAGCAAACACACACTTGCACGCTCCATACGCAATGCAGCCATCACGCTCCTGTGAGAAGGGCCATGGAATCTTGAATATTCTCTAGTGATTATGGCCCTTGGTTTACTTACCTGACGTACTTTACCTGGAGGATGGCCCCTCTCGCTGCATAGCAACACCTTGCACCAGGGCGCCGTACTGATTCAGAGAGAAGAGCACCACCTAGTGAATCTCCACTACCATTTCTTGCAGCATGCCCTTCTCACAGGGTCAACCGCAGAACGACAGAAATGGCCCCACACATACTCCAGTAACACGTTGGAAAGTGCTTTGGAGCAATCGTGCTAGGATTAGTGTAATCACTTAAATAAAAGTGGTTGAGCCCCATAGCACTGTCCTGGGGCATTGGGCCAGGAAAGGATGCTGTTTTGCTGTATTTCCCCTCCCCAAAGCAGGGCATGATGGAAGAGAATGGCGCTGACATGCATGGGCTTAGCAATAGCAGCATGCAGGACTGCAAGCACATTGCAAGGCAAGGCCACTGCAGGATTTTGCCATAAAGCAGCAATGGCTCGGTCAGCATGTTGGCATTGCAGAGTGGTGCACCAGTCCATGGGTGCTGACTTTTATTTTTCCCCAGGGGTATTCCATACTGCTTGGCCTGAGGCCCCACCCCTTCTCCAAGGCCCCACCCTCACCCTGCCTCTTCCTGTCCCCGCTCCGCCCCCTCCTGTGAGGCCCCGCCCCTGCTCCGCCTCTTCCCACCCCTGCTCTGCCCCCTCCCCCGAGGCTCCCACCGCTCTCTGCTCTTCGCCCCCGCCCCCAAGCGCCTCCCACAGACACCCAACAGCTGTGGTTGGTGGGTGCTGAGCACCCACTATTTTTTTTCTGTGGGTACTTGAGCCCTGGAGCACCCACGGAGTCAGTGCCTATGCACCAGTCCCTGCTCCAAAGCCATGTTCTCTGGAGCTTCTAACACCCACCCTAAACCCACTGCAGTGCAAGCACACTGGGCTGTGCTATGAATCTGCTAGGCCTCATGTTGCCTTGAATAGGCCTGTGAGGTCTCATTCTCACAGGCAACTCCTCAACACATGAAATACATGGACATGGACATGGACAACAGTCCGTGTATCCCAGATCATGCTGTACAATCCTTCTGCTAGTGGCTCAGTTAGACCCTGACGATTCATAACGAGGGTTCAAGCATCACAAGCTGGGGTGCCCCCACAAAGACAAACAGCGCCAGGCTGCTGATCCAGGACAGACACTCACAATCCCAGCAAAATCCTAGCATTGATGGCAGCTAATTTTCAGCAGCGGTCTCACCCACAGGGCAAGCATGTTCTGAGCCCGCCTGACACCTCTGTCACAGTTGCATATGTGGTTACTCAAAATAGGGCCTAAGTGGAATTTAACTGGTGCCTAGGCAGGTGCTAGCTCTCTGCACAGGAGTGAATTTCATTCAACAAGAGGATAGGCACAGAAAGTTGCTCCTTTCATGGCACAGGCAGAAATTATTCTGCTCTTCCTCAGAGCCCATCATTGCCCCTGGGACGACTGAGTGAAGAGAATTTAGCTTGGTGAGTGGTCCCAGAATCATTGCATATTCAACATACTGAAACACACATGGGACATACTGTGCACAATTTGGTTTGTTTCCAAGGACGACCACAAAGCCAAAAACTAAACAAACAGGTATTTGGATCCCAAAGCAATGCCAAGCCCCTCCCCCTCCTTTTATAGCCCCCTTCCCAAAGCCTCTCTTTTAGATCTAAGTTCAGACGCCGACCCCCACCTTTATTCTGGACTCTGTCCCATATTTTAATAAGATGAAGTTAAAAATATTTGGAGCCCAGGATGCATATGTATCAATAAGCATCTCTCATGATCTCTGACCATTGCAAGCCTGAGGTTTCCATCCCCCGCTTGGCCCCCGCTGTTTGTCACCCCTGACAGAGTTATGGCCAGAGGCGTGCCTTGCCTTCTATGTATTCAAGGCATGCACTGCATATCCCAGGACTGGCTGTGCCCACGGGACAATTCTGTCCGGCCCCTGAACGTGCACAGCGGACGCCATTTTGTGGTGTGACCTTGCATGTACCATACCGGTGAGGGCCGCATCAAGGCCACCATTTTGCCTGCAAGTATAGAATTGCATGCCTGACTAAAAGTGTCACGGCATGTCACTGGTTATGGCTATTGTTAACCGTGAGCAGGGCCGGCGCAACCCATTAGGCGACCTAGGCGGTCGCCTAGGGCACTACTATTTGGGGGGCGCTGGCGCCCCGGTCGTCAGCGGAATTTTGGGGGCGGGACCTTCCGCCGCCTAGGGCGCCGAAAAAGCTGGCGGCGCTCCTGACCGTGAGCTCCTTGTCCGTGTGTGAAGCCTAATGCACAGCTTAGTGCGTCACACCGAACAGTCCAGTAGAAAAGCTGGTCAAAACTTTCCCCTCAAAACTCTTTTTCAATGGAAAGCTGGGTTTTCGACTAAATGACTTTTCCCGCCCAAAAGCAGCTGCTCTCTTTTTATCGAAAAACCACAGACTTTTGGGGTTTTGGCCACAAAACTAAAAGTTCCCTTTTCTAAAAATGAAAAGTTGAAATTTTCAGTGGCACATTCCCCCATTTCCCAACCCATTCTATCTGTCTGGGTTAGATTGTGCCTTTAGTCACAGCAAGGGGTGGTGCATAAGCCCCACCATGCCAAAAAGGCATTGTGTTCATAGATACCCCGGTGAAGCATAGTTCCGTCCCGGCTGCCCCTTGCTTGCGGGGAGTCATTTGCTGCTGGCCTGTATCAAAGTTATGACACACACACACATACCCCTCACTGCTGGCTCCATGGCACAACTCATTCGTTTCCCCTTCCTGGGCATGCCCCAGACCTGCTCTGGGGCGGGAGTAAACAAGCATGTTGTTCACGGTCACTCCCCCACAAACAGGTACCCAACACCTGAAGAACCCACGCAGGAGTTCAAGGGGGTTCTTATTCCCTGTTTCTCCTTTGTGCGGGCGTGTCGTCCAAGTCACAATCCAGCTCGTAACCATGGCTGTTACTAGACATAGTTCTGAATTAGAGCAACAACTAAACCTAATTACAATAAAATTAGACCCAAAACATAACTTAACGATGAGGAGCTAGCATGGCCCAGGAGACGAGTCGCTGCTTGGGGAGTCAAGAAACCTGGGTTCTGTTCCCATCTTAGTCACCAACTTGAGCATGTTACTTCACATCCCTGGGCCTCTGTTTCTCATACCTATTGTCTGTCTAGCTTGTAAGTGTAACCCACACATCTCCTGGGTGTGGTGCTCTGTCCCATCTAGTGGCACCAAGACCACTTAGAGATTAATGAGTCTACTACAGCCTTAGCTAACGGCTGTGGGGCTTTTAGCTCATGCAGTAGAGGCTCATAGACTAAGCTCCACAGGTCCCAGGTTTGATCCTGCCTACCGACGTCGTCAGCGTTAAATAAGCTCTTCAAAGCAGGGACTGTCTCTATGTGCTCGCACGGTGCCTACCACAAGGGGTCCCCAGTCTTTATTAGGGCCTGTAGGTGATCGTACAAATAAGTCATAATAGCACAGTGATAGATGCAGCATATGCACCTAGATAGAATATAGTAGTTCATGAAGTATTAGAATCGGAAGTCACGCCTTTAAAGCTATACCTATGAGCGAGGGGGGTGATTCCCCTGCTCACGTACACATACTGGTGATAACTCAAGGAAAGCTAGTGTGAGTATAAACAGCAGCGGAGCCCTGGTAGTACGGGCAACAGCAGCGGAGCCACGGCTGAGCTATGCAGAGAACAAACCTGAAAACGGTGGATACCTGCTTAACCATTGCCCGTGCCACCACAGCTACACGACTATTTACGCTCATGCTAGCTCTCCTTGAGCTACTGCTGGTACGTGTACACGAGCGGGTGAACCACGCCCCTAGCTCATAGCAGAGCTGAAGGTGTCGAAGACAAACCACAATGGGCCAGATTTGTCCCTGGCTTAACTCCACTGACTTCAGAGATGAGTTTGTCCAAATCGTGCCGTGCCTATGCAGTTGGTCCTGACTCAAACAAAGCTCCCATTGAATTCAGTGGGAACATTTTTGCCTAAATCCGGTCCAGAGCGGATTGAACAGTAAATACAAAAAAAGTGAACTTGCAAATATTTGCATCAAAAAAGTGACTCAGACTCAGTGCTGATGATTCATTAGGTCATGCTATTCATGAACTGAGAATGTTCAAGGGACTACAGGGTATTTGTCAACATGTTTCTGCACCCCAAAAGCAGTTCTGAATTTCAGCACAAATAACTATTCATCCGAAAATTCATACGGCATGTTTATTATGAAATATTTATTATGTGTACTACAGTGTCTCTAGGGGTCCCAGTTGAGATCAGGGCCCCCCATTGTGCTAGGCAGTGTATCCCTACATGGTGATAGTCCCTATTTCCTACCCTCAAAGAGCTTACAAGCAAAATAGACAAGGCAGCCAATGTGTGGAGAAACTGAGGCACAGAGCGATTAAGTGAATTGCCCAAGGTCTCACATCAGGTCAGTGGCAGAGTGTAGCAGGGTGGTTACCTGCTCCTGCCCAGAGGGGTTTAAAGACAGCCCTGGGAGAGGGCTGGGGCAGGGGAAAAGCTCTAAAAGCTGGGCTGATTGGGGAAGCAGCTGCAGCTGGGCCACGCCCCAATCAGGCCACAGCCGGCCTGTATAAAAAGGCTGTGAGCCAGGAGGCCAAACAGTCTCCCTCTGCCTGTAGAGGGAGAAGGGCTTGGCTGCAGGGAGCTAGAGACAGGGTACCTGAGTGGAGCAGGGCTGGGGAAAGGCAGAGGAGCTGGGGAGCTCCAGCCTGGAAAGCCCCAGGCTGCGGCCTAGCATTGGGCTAACAGGTACTGGGGGTTGCAGAGGGCAGCCCAGGGGTAGGCAAAGGCAGCATGTCCAAAACCAACCTTGCCAGTGATGAGTGGGCTGATGCTGCAGTCTGCCCCAGGGTGTGGGGTCTAGACGAGGACTGGCAGTAGCCTTATACTGAGGTGAGGTGGGGATAGTGGGTGGGGTTTTCCCGGGGAGGGGAGACCCTGAGAGAAAGGGGTTACTGCCAGGGGGCAGCGCCCCAGATAACAGGGCACTGGGTCCGGGAGGGACATGGGGGGGGCCAAGCGGTAGCAGGACACCAGGCTGCAGAGGGCGCTCCAATGGCTGGAGAGCTAATTCCCATGGACGACCAGCAGGAGGCGCTGCAGGGGTGAGTCACGCACGCTTACACAGAGCCAGGAATAAAGCCCAGCTCGCGGACATCCAGGTCAGTGTCTAATCCAATAGACCACACTCCCTCTCAATGCATTAGTCCTTTTATTTTCCTGCTTCAAAAGTTCAAGTCATACAGACGGAGAGCAGAAGGCAATGCTATGTGACTGTAGGTGAATGTAATAAACAATGGCTTTTGAAAGCCAACAGTTTGCAAACACCCAACAGAACGAATGGTCCTTGTTGAAGCGATGGGCCGAGTACATACAGGTAATGAGTAAGTTTGCAGGAAGCAGGAGTGGTTCACAAACAGCGTGTTAACCAATAAATTGGCATTGCAAATTCCATATGTTCAAAACTCTTGAGTCCAGCCCCCTAATGTCACAAGACTTAAATAACCCATAGTTGTTGTTTTTTATATTTGCCTGCTGGTTTTTGAGGCTTTAGGGAACACTGGGGTCACATTTTCAAGCTTTTCTCTGTAACCAGAAGAGCAAGAAACTTTAAAAATAGAAAGAAAGTTGAGATTCTCCCACATTCACATGGCTCTTGGGGCTGGAGCTTTAAGAAAATCCCCAAATATCACATGACTCACAGTAACAATGAAAGGCTCAGTTTGTAACTAGCCTCTCATCCTTGATGAACAGCTCAACCAGCTTTACACTGGGATTTTCAACTGAGCCCAAGGGAGTTGTGTGTCTGTCTCCTTTAGGTTCCTTGAAAATCCCAGTCTAAGTCAGAAGAGAGTACAGGACGTCATTTCTCCAAGCTTGGAGGATAAGCTTGTAAACACCTAGTGTTATGCTTTGTTAATCAGTGTACATCAAAAGATGCACATCTTTGCTGTTGCCAGCACATAAGATCAATGCATCCCTTACAAATTCTCTCTCTGACCAGAGTCTCAAGCAGTGTTTCATAAAAAAACAGCCTGCTATATTCAGAGAGCTTACTTTTTTTGAGCACAGCAATACCTGCCTTGGTTTACTTCCACTTCCATATGTATTATGGAGACTCTACTTGTATTTAAGGCCCACCCCCAAATGTTCCAGAAAACTCAGCTAGAGCTGAACAATGGTAGCTAAAGTACGTACCACATTTGCTAGGTACTTTACCCACCAAAAGGTGAAGTTAATTTGAAGCCATTTGAACAAAGGCTTCCTCTAGACCAGTGGTAGGCAACCTGTGGCCCACGGGCCACATGCGGTCCATCAGGGTAATCTGATTGCAGGCGAGACATTTTGCTGATGTTCACTGTCCGCAGGCATGGCTCCCCGCAGCTCCCAGTGGCCGCGGTTCGCCGTTCCCAACCAATGGGAGATACAGGAAGCGGCAGGCCACAGGGATGTGCTGGCCGCCACTTCCCGCAGCTCCCATTGGCCGGGAAGGGTAAACCACGGCCACTGGGAGCTGTGGGGGGCCATGCCTGCGGATGGTCGTCAGCAAAATGTCTCGCGGCCCACAATCAGTCCTCTGAGGCCTGCAGGGATAATCCAAACGGCATCTGATTTCATCCTCCCTGTTCCTAAGGAAAACTGCAGCCATCCTCTGCTCTTTCTGCTGTCCTTGCCTCCATGAGGGAAGGAGGTCATTTATCTGCTGCCCTCTTTCCCAGAGCTCATCCTGGTTCCTGGGAGGGAAGGGAGCCATGCCCTGTCCAGACTTCAAGGCGCCGGTCCAGAGCCCTAAATGGAATCGTAGCCTGGAGTTTTCAGACCACCAGCTGTTACCCTGGGATCACTTCCCTACTCTCAATGCAGCCTGTGTCAGTCTTTGTTCGGAGCAGTCTGGACCCCTGAGATTCTACCTTTGTATACATGCCAATAGTTAAAAGAAAAGATGCCAGCAGTGCTGGAGAGAGCAGCTGGCCACGGATCTCCAGTTCGCTAACGAGGAGAAAGAGCCTGCTCCAGTTAGTATATGACCTTGAGACGGAAGTGGAGGCTCCGCATACAAGGATGGACAAGCTGTGGCGTGCAGAGACTCCGAAGTCCAGGAGGCGAAGGTGAACTGAAAGGGCTCTTAAATGCTCTCCAGGTAAGAGAGACCAGGGAGAGTAGATCCTGACTAAAGGGGGCAAAAAGCCAGAGAAAAACACTCTCTTGAGACAGAGAGATCGGGGAAAGAAGACCCTGCTAAACCTGGACAAGAGACAGTAGTAGAACTACCACCCCAATCCTGTTGTGAAGGGGTGGACTAGGCCCAAAGGCCCCCTACTGGAGGCCTCAGGGTTCTGCCACACCCATCCCAGGAAAGGAGCAGTGGAGAGGTCCTCCAAGTGGCCTAGAGTGGTTGTGAGGAAGCAACCAATCAGAGGGCCAGGAGGGCACTATAAAAAGGAGCTGCAGAGCAGCAGTTAGTAGCTGCTTGGAGCTGGAGAAGCTGTGTGCTTGGCTGGAAGAGCAGCAGGATCATGGACAGCTATGTGGGGGTAGGGACCAGGGGAGTGAGAGGCTCCAGGCTGGTTGCTAGGACTGAGCCAAAGACAGTTTGCTAGCAGGGACCAGAGGAGCAATGAAGGAGCTCCTGGCTGGCTGCAGGGGCTGAGTAGGGACTAAGCCTGGGAAGGGCCACAGGAAGGAAGGAATCTCCAGGGAGGAAGTCCTGAGGATACAGCCCCATACCAGGGCTGGACTGGTTTAAAGGCCGCGGACACACCCAGCCAGAGGGGGCATTTGTGAGATCGGGTGCCGACCCCATTACAGAGAGGATCGTCTATATGCTGTTTGTGACCTCCTCAGGAGCACCGCCAGCTTTTTCGCCGCCCTAGGCGGCGGAAGGTCCCGCCCCCAAAATGCCGCCCCCGACAGAGACGGCGGAAGGTCCCACCCCCAAAATACCGACGACGACCGGGGCGCCGGCGCCCCCCAAATGTTACCTAGGTCGCCTAATGGGTTGCGCCGGCCCTGGACCTCCTTTGTTCAGGGACTGGTGTAGATAAATACGTCACACTAAGACAATCCCCAGACTTCAATTGCTGATTCTCTTCTAATGGAAAAGCAAACTGCAGCCCCTGCCCACCCCAGCCTGAGATCTGCTACTTCTTGGCAGAAAGGCGTCAATGCTATATGTGCAAAAACTAACTGTTTTTGCACATGAATATACAGCTGCTTACCATTAAAATGCAGCTATTTCTGGGGTAAAACACAGCAATGATTTAACAGAACATGTTCTTTTAGGACAAAGAATACCATATCCAACTAACATGGCACGGGGGATTTAGGTTAGCAGAGTATAAATGCCCTCTGCTGGAATTTGGCCAGGTAACCTGTTTTAACATTCCTTCTCTAGAGAAAATTGCTATGAGATTTTTGTAGTGAACAAGAGCAGTCAGGATCTTTCTTGGTTTCATGCCTCATCCTAAAGATGCCACCTATAGCAGCACAGTGCCCTCTATCATGATCTTGTGGCATTGGCTCAGTACTGAATGAGAAGGAAGAGTGCCACTTAACCATACAGTCCAAATGGACTTTGGCTTTTTTAGGGTGAATGTGGGAGAGGAAAAAAAGCAATTTAATAGAAATCAGGAAAATACAACAGTAATTCGACAGCTGTCAGTGCTGCCTGCAGGTGCCCTCATGACATCACAATTATTTATAGACAGAAGGTTGTTAGCCACAATGTGAAAAGAAATAAGTTCTATGGTAGAGTAATAGCTCAATGGGGTGGATTTTCAAAACCACTCAGTTAGGGGCAATGAGGTGCAAAATGACATGTGCAAAGAAATGGAAACAGATGTTGGAGATGAAAGAGACCTTTGATATCAAATGTCTTTCTGCCAGCACAGGAATGTTCCTTACAGGACATAAATAGACTCTAAATGTAAATGGAATTTTTTTTTTAAATTCAGACATAGTTTTATGCACCTAAGTGTGATACGTGTAGCTTGAAAATAACATAAGAACGGCCATGCTTGGTCAGACCAATGGTCCATCTAGCCAATATCCTGTCTTCTGACAGTGGCTAATGCCAGGTGCTTCAGAGGGAATGAACAGAACAGGCAATCGTGGAGTGATCCATCCCCTGTCATCCATGCCCAGCTTCTGGCAATCAGAGGCTAGGGACACCCAGAGCATGGGGTTGTATCTCTGACCATCTTGACTAATAGCCATTGATGGACCTGTCCTCCATGAAAACATAGTTATGTTTGATTTCTGTGTCATGCAACCTTTAAGTTTCTAAGAGTACTAGCTGCACAGGTAGCCAGCATTTTGTTGCCCAGTGGTTACAGAGGAGAGACACACACACAGTGGTCTCTCTGGGAGACATTACTTTTGTTCTTTCTTGCTGTTTCCCTCAATCTATAATAAAAAGTCATTTCAGCCTGTAGGTTAGTGGCTTGCTCATTGTGGATGAAAACATTACCCTAAGGAATGGACTGGCATGTTGCAAAGGGCAGCATGTAACCATACTGCCTTAGGAATGGACTTTTTTTCCTAAATGAAATTTTGTCAAAATGGACATGTTCCCGGGGAATGTTTTGATTTTGATGAATCAGCATTTTCCATAGGAAAAATGTTCCACTGGACATTTTTCAACCAGTTCTAGTCTTGGTTGTGGTTAAATTCACTCCTCTGCAGAGCGCTTAAGCAATGCACAAGTTCATGTGCTGGCCTCTGACACAGGGGAGACTTTCACCCTGGATGTTTTGCTGTATGAAATTTACAAATCCCATGTGGGGAAAGAAGGAAAGAAAGAGTCACCTTCTTGGAATTAGCATGAACCAAGAGGCTCCTCCTATGCCGAAGCACAAGGTGGCATTATTTGATAAAATAAATGGGCAGCTAGGGAGTAAAGGCCATAAAGATGCGGTGCCTGTTCTTAGAAGATAATTCCTGCAGGAATTATTAGAATGGCAGAGGGCTTGGAATGTAATTAGTTGGGTGTGTTGATCATGTAGGGCTGTAATTTTCAGTTCATTCCCCCCCCCCCAAATCAGTTGTGACATTTTCATTGTTTTTGTGCTAATAGCCATGTTTCGCCTTTCGGAAATCACTTGTTTCCTTCTACTCTGCAAATTAGCCACTTGTTTATCTATTAACATATTTATACAAAAATGTCAGCTAACACAGTATCATTAGTACATTATGTATCAAGAGTACTAATGTATCATTAGTATGTTGAAATGCCTTCCTGTTTGCTTTTCACTGTGTGCTGTCATTTAGATACATCTAGATAGATAGATCTGATATTGGTTTAATTTTCCTCTTCTTCTTTGTAAAGGTATAAGGGAGATCATTCCTCTGGGGTCAGAGGCCTGGAGCTCTCTGTCCGATTAGCCCCATCCACTGCACCTGAGAAAGAGCTGGACCTTAATTAGCTGACCTTATAAAAGAGGGCAGCAGGAAACGGAGACCAGAAACTGCATCACCCTCCAGAAAGCGGCAGGGGCAGGGGCAGGGCTAGGGCTCGGGCTCGGGCTCAGCTTGGCTTGAGTGCCAATGGACTAGTAGTAGCTCTACCACAAAGAGGGACTGCTCTAGAAAACCCAAGCAGACAGGAGGGGAGACCGTTGGGAGCCCTTTATTGCTGAGGATGTGAGGTAAGAGCCAGGAAGACCTTGTTACTGGTGGAAGAGACAGACTTGGGGCGGGGGGGCCTATTTTGCTTGCACAGACTTCGAAGGAAGAGTCCGCAAGGGTTTTGATCATGTTTTGTTAAGAAGGCTGAGAGATAAAGCAACTACCCCCCTGCTGAAAACTGCTTCCCTGGATTCCTTGAGAAAGCCCAGATGGAATTAACCCCAGGGAGCGAGCTGACCCAGCAAGAACAAAGCTTGCTCCGATAGGAGGAGAGCGCTCTAAGCCTTTTACACTCTTCTTTAAAAGCCGTTATTGCAAGACACTGGGTTACGTTATTAGGGCAAAATGCCCAGGAACTGAAATGGCAAACGGGATTTGGAAATTTGACTGTAGTTTGACGTTTCACCATTGGGGGTCAGCTGTCGCCTAGTGGATTGAGGACAGGCTGGGAGGCAAGAGATTTGGGATTCATTCCTTACACTGTGCGGAACTGACTCTGTTGCCTCCAGCAAGGAGGCAAAGGAAGGTCTTGTGGTAAAGGTGCTGGACTGTGTCTCAGGAGATGTGGGTTCAGTTCCTGACTCTGCCACAGACTCCTTGGGTGGCTGCTCTCTGTGCCTCACTTCCCCATCTGTGAAATGGGGTAATACTCCATTTGTCTTGCCTGTTCTTTGGGGCATGTCTCTTACAATGTATACATACAACACCTAACACAGCGAAGGCCCCAATCTCAAGTGAGGTGTCGAGATACTGTTTACATTTTTGTGCCTCCATTACCTGATCTGTAAAACAGGGGTGCTGGGAGCCATTGAACCAAACTGTAAACCCTTCAAGCCAGGGGTGCAGCAGCAGCCTGAGTCCCAGCCCCTGTGCTGTAAAATGGAGATAATGATGCTTCCACACCCTTGCAAAGCACGTTGTGAGCTAGAGATGAAAACCCTCTGCATTTGTGGAGTAGATCATTTTAACAAGACCCATGGCATTTCATATACAGCACAGTGCTTCTGGCCATCTCTATGGAGCATCGTCATGTACATCATCCTAGGTTAAGCCGTCTTGATAGCGAACGTGATTTTTTTTTTAGATATTACATTAGGTTGCTCTGGATTGAACATTTTGAACTTCACCCATCATTATTGAGAATCTGCAACATTGGTTCGTGCTGTTGTTGCAGCTTGATACCTACAAGTATGTTAATCTGTCTCTATGATGCTCCTGGCCCAAGTGATGGTCAGATGACCTTTAATTTGTGACAATGGCAAAAGTATGGGGCCAGAGCCTCCACTGATGTAAGTGAGCATAATTCCTTAGTCTAGGGAGGCATAATGGACTGGAGACTCCGGTCCATCTCCCACCCTTAACTAGCACCATTGCAGCTCTAGCGGTGATAGCACCAATGAAAGTCAGGCCAGCCAAGGGCTAGGCAATTAAAACACCAGCAGCCACTGGGCCTGCTGGCCTACACAAGCACTGATCCAAGTGCCACGATAGGAATGTGCAGAAAAAGACTAGTGTGGACAATCCTCTAGGGGTAAACTCTGCCCTAGCACTCCCCGTTGCAGAGCTGAACATGGATCAGTCGAGGATGGGGTTAGCTAGAACCATCCTCGCTTAGTTCACTGCTGTGGTAGGCAGACTTGGCCTTCATTTCAACCTGCTGCCGTGAGGTGGCACCTGAAGCATAAGCAGCAGCGACCAGGAGTCTGATCCTGCAGGGTGCTGAGTGCCACTGGTGGCGCTGAGCACCTCACTTTTGCTCACGTCGGGCATGGTCCTGCAGCAAGGAAGCCAGAGGGTTCTGGACTTCAAATGCCTTGGATCAGCCCCCAGTGCAAGTAGGGTGACCAGATGTCCTGATTTTATAGGGACAGTCCCGATATTTGGGGCTTCTTCTTATATAGGCTCCTATTACCCCCCGCCTCCTGTCCCGATTTTTCACACTTGCTATCTGGTCAAGTGCAAGAACCCTCCTCACTGAAGTCAATAGGAGTTTTGCCATCGGCCTCCATGGCAGCAGAATTGGCTCTTTAAATGGGAGGGAGGGCTCAGCACTTCGCTGGATAAGGCCCCAGCTCCTTTCTGTACCATTGCGCAAATAGAATGGATCATATTCTACNGAAGGGGATAAAAGGCCCTGCCAAGGAGAAATTGGGATCGTTGTGCTATCTGGACTCTAAGGGGGAAAGCTGCCTAAACATAAGCAAGAGGTGCCCATGTTGCTGGGCATGGGTCAGCCCTAAACGTCAGAGCTGCTTCTTATAGAAGCTTCTATTGTCTTTTTAAATCTAAGGTCTGGTCTACACTACGATGTTAGTTCGAATTTAGCAGCGTTATACCGAATTAACCTTGTACCCGTCCACACAACGAGGCCATTTATTTCGACTTAAAGGGNTCTGTGTAATACACCAGCTAATGTCCTGCTACAGCAGGGGTGGCCAACCTGTGGCTCCGGAGCCACATGCGGCTCTTCAGAAGTTAATATGCGGCTCCTTGTACAGGCACCGACTCCGGGGCTGGAGCTACAGGTGCCAACTTTCTAATGTGCCGGGGGTTGCTCACTGCTCAACCCCTGGCTCTGCCACAGGCCCTGCCCCTACTCCACCCCTTCCCACCTCTTCCTTGAGCCTGGCATGCCCTCGCTCCTCCCCCTTCCCCCCCCAGAGCCCCCTGCCCGCCACAAAACAGCTGATCAGGAGGTGCTGTTACACTAATAAAATACTACCAACAGGATCTTATAAGAGGGATGAGGCAAAAATGCCAGGTTTATTGTAAATACAGAGAGAGAGAGAGAAATCAGGATATGCAATTCAATATTATTTCACTACCATTCCTTATTCATTCACACACTTATTCATACAAGTTCTGCAGAGTTGTTATAGTTACCAGCCTAGAGGTTGCTTGTGGCAGAGTACTGGCCAGGTAGCATGCACATGAGGGTGGAGCCGAGTCCTTATCAGATGCGCATCTGATGCTCCTGGAGGGTGGTTGCAAAACCAGACTCAGTTTTCAGTCTTTAGAGTCTGTTCTTATAGGATTTTGTCCTTATACAAGTCTAATTGCTTCATCCTGCTGATGTTTGTTTGAGGTGATTATCAATTAGCAGGTGGCACATCCCTGATGGCTGAATGTCTGAGTGTTATCTTGTTCTTCAGGAGTCTTCAGCCCTGGGCGGGGGGGGGGCACTTGGGTGGATTCTGGCCTGCCCTCCGGGAGTCATCCGGTTATCTCTAGTCTGCGCATTCTTCGGCCAATCAAGACTGATGTTGTAATTCTTAGGCTGGCACTTCCCTGACCATTCATTCTTTATCTAAATCAATTTATCCTTTATCTAAATCAAACATCCATTCACATACATCCTCTATTTTAACATACATTTATCACTTATTACTTTACTATTTCTTAACTTCTAGCAACTTTCAGGATGTTGCAAATCTACTTAAACTTTAACATACATAGCAAACAAGTTAAAAGCCGTGTTCTGTTTTGACGAACAATTACAGTTGTTTTTGCAAAGCCTGATTCCTTTTTGAGAACAGACTTTCTGTCTTAGGATGTGTCAACACAATTAGCAGTTTGGCCTTGCATGTTTCTCACAGAGAGGGAGAGACACAGAAATGGAAAAAGCAAGAGGCCTAAGCTGTGGGGAATTCAATTGAATTCAATCTTACCCCTTGTCTCTCTTGGCCTCAGACTTGTTATACACATACGCTTTATGGTTCTAATACAGAAATTCCCTGATATGGTCCAACAGTGCGGGGAGGGAGAGGGAGGCGCTGATCGGTGGGGCTGCCGGTGGGTGGGAGGCGCTTGGGGGGAATGTGGGGCTGCTGACGTATTACTGTGGCTCTTTGGCAATGTACATTGGTAAATTCTGGCTCCTTCTCAGGCTCAGGTTGTCCACCCCTGTCAGCTACAGTGCCCTCCCCGTCGCTCTCATGGTTCAAATAGAAGTTAAGAGCTTACTACTGCTACCAGCGAATGGAGTTACATTTCTAGCTCAAGTGGCAGAACCCCATGCTTTAGGGTTGGCGGTTGTGACTGAAGGCACCTCAGTATTCACACCCCACACACCATTTTAGTAACCATTGCACAAAATAGGCCTTGTGAGGTGTCATTCGAAAGCAAATAATTTGCTGGTCAATAATATCATGATAAAATGTATGTAGCCACATTATATGTAAAGTTATGAACATAAGCTGAACTCATGACTGAAGTGTGTTTACCAGAGAAGTCTGGGGAGGAGATAAACCTGTTTCTCAAAGATAACGGACAAGTTGGCTCCTCTAGCCAGTTGTCATCACCAGAGCAATCACCAGTGAAGGGCCATTCCTTGGCAAGGAAAGGGGGGCAGGAACAAACAGATCCGCATCTTAGCAAACAACAGCCTGGAACTTCTTTCACCATCAGACTCCTTGACTCCGACCTCACAGTGGGAATGAACTTAACCTAGGGGTAATCCGGAGGAAAATGCATTTCCAAGGATGACTGAACTATAAAAGTGAGGGGCAAAGCTACCCCAAGTTATTTCTCCCTATCCATCTCTCTCCCTTTCACTTAAGATGACAATAGAAACAGCTGTTGGACTTCAGGAGCAGATCCTGGCCTGAGAATTTGGTCAGCAATGTTACCAGAAACATGCGGTAAGGGACTTCACCTTGAACCAAGTCTAGTTTAAGTTTTAGTACTAGGAAGTGTTTTATCTTTTTCTCTTGTAACCGTTTCTGACTTTAATGCTTTTATACTTGTTCTCACTTAAAACCTCCCTCCTTGTAGTTAAACTTTTTTTATTCTTTCATCAAAACTCATCTAGTGTTGTGTTTAAATGGAATTGTGGGGTTAGCTCCTGATACAACAATTTGCTACTTTAAATTGATCCCCTTAGAGGGGCAACAGACCTACTATATCTGGACTGTCCAGGAGAGGGCTGGGCAGTGCAGAACACACATTTTGCAGGAAATTCGGGACTTGACAGTGTGTTGGCATCATCCTGCAAGTGGTAACCAAGGCTGGTGGCAACCAGAGTGTGACGGCAGGCTGCAGCTACACACAGACACTCGGATACGGTTTGTGAGGGACCCAGGTTGGGAGCTAGAGCAGCGTACATTGTGAGGCACCCCAGGTTGCAAGGCAGGTGGTGATACAGCCCCTCACTGGTCTGGATTGCACCCCAGAATGTCATAGTGGCAGTGGGATCTAAGAGCAGTCGATTGCATACCATGCTATCCGCCACCACTAGCTAGCATTTTAACAGAGTGGGGGTGAGAACTGAACAAGTAAATATCCAGATTGCGGCTAAGTGATGAGATCAGAAGGCCAAGGCGTCTCTTGCCTGCACTTTCATTGTATGGACAAGGTAATAATACCGTGCTCTTTTCACCCAGAGACCTCAAAGCACTTTACAAGGAGATCGTTATCATCCCTATTTTATGGGCAGCAAAACCAACATACAGCGGTGAAGTGACTTGCCCAAGGTCATTTAGCGGGCCTGAAGCAGAGCTGGGGCTAGAACCCAGGTCTCCTGGCTCATAGTGCAGTCCTCTAGGCCACACTGCCTTCTACTGTCCTCAAACAACATATCGCCTGGTGCCCCCGCTGGGGTGGTACGGCTCCTACCCACCACTGTGGCTAAAATCTACAAGAGGTCTGTGACACTGGCAGACCAGGTGCCAGCTCATGCCAAGGCCCAGGGTCCCTCTGAACACTGACAGACGTGCAGCTGGAAACCAGTCTGGCTCCCCTGTGGGTTAGTATAGTTAAAAATAGATATTAGTGTTACAAGAATGTGTTTAGACTTTATGGAATGCTTGTAGGATGCTGCATGTATTTATCCTGCTTATAATATCTGTGTCCCATGGTATAGTTACACTGCAGTGTTTGCATTGTAAACCTCTGTAATTGTGTAACTCAAACAGGAAAGGAAGCATCCATTAAGGTAAAGTGCTCGTCCTGCAGACAAGATGACCCGTTGAAGGCAAATGAGGCATTGGGTAGCACTGAAGGACAGAGACCTTGTTGACTGCATTCCTGACTCTCTCCAGGAAGGGGAAGCTTGTGCATACACTCCATCTCAACAGCTTAGATCCTGGGATGAAGGGGATAAAAGGCCCTGCCAAGGAGAAATTGGGATCGTTGTGCTATCTGGACTCTAAGGGGGAAAGCTGCCTAAACATAAGCAAGAGGTGCCCATGTTGCTGGGCATGGGTCAGCCCTAAACGTCAGAGCTGCTTCTTATAGAAGCTTCTATTGTCTTTTTAAATCTAAGGTCTGGTCTACACTACGATGTTAGTTCGAATTTAGCAGCGTTATACCGAATTAACCTTGTACCCGTCCACACAACGAGGCCATTTATTTCGACTTAAAGGGCTCTTAAAATCGGTTTCTGTACTCCTCTCCGACGAGGGGAGTAGCGCTGAATTCGAACTTGCTGGTTCGAAGTAGGGTTAGTGTGGACGGAATTCGAAGGTATTGGCCTCCGGGAGGTATCCCACAGTGCACCATTGTGACCGCTCTGGACAGCAATCGAAACTCGGATGCTCTGGGCAGTTGGACAGGAAAAGCCCCGCGAACTTTTGAATTTCATTTNTTTCTTAGCTAATAAATCTTTAGTTAGTTTATTACAGGGTTGGCTACAAGCGTTGTCTTTGGTGTGAGATCTGAGTACAAATGACCTGGGGTAAGTGACTGATCCTTGGCACTGGGAGTAACCTGAATATTGTTGTGATTTTTGGTGTACAGTGACCAGCAATCACATAGTCCAGCATGCCTGTGTGGCAGACTGGAACGCCCAAGGGGACTGTCTGACTCCCTGGTAAGACTGCTGTGGTGCTTTAAGAGTTCACGCTTGTTACTGGGCTGGTGAAATCTAATTACAGAATGTACAACCAGTTTGGGGGGTTTGCCCTGCTTCTTGACAGTCTGTCCCGCACTCGTGGTCAGTGGCGTGTGTAGAAATATAACTGACTTCTTGGGGGGGGGCACAAAATGTGCCACCCCCAGCCCCCCGGCTCCAGCAGGAGCTCGCTTTCCCTCCCTCACCCCGGCTCCGGCAGGAGCTCGTTTTCCTACCCACAGGCCTGGGGCCAGGAGGAGCTCTCTCTCCGCATCACCAAGGCCCCAGGGCTGGAGGAGTTCTGTGCCCCGACAATTATTGGAGGGGGGGCCCCAGGCCCCTGCCTGTCCCCCCTTGTGCATGCCCCTTGCTCCAGGACAGCATGACAAGGCCTGTATTGAGATGTGCTAGGCTTTAGATAATGTAAATTCCAAGAAAGGAGAAGAAATGATTAGCGTGGCTAAAGGGAGTTATAATGAGACGTAGCAAGACAGAAGACCATCCTTGAGGTTAAGGTGCTGGATTGGGACTCTCATGATCTGGGTTTAGTTCCTGGCTTTGCTACATACCTCCAGTGTGCCCTTGGGCAAGTCTCAAACTCTGTGCCTCACGTCCTTATCTGTTCATGAGGATAATAATCCTTTCTCCTCCCCTTTGTCAGTCTCATCTCTCTAGGCTGTAAGCTCTCCAAGGCAAGGACTGTCTCCTCTTAAAGAAAGGTGTACATCCAGAGTCCATCTGATGACTTCAGTGGAATTACAGCTGACTCACACTGGTCTACATGGGGATACTCAGCAAAGTTAAAAAGAATTGACTGAAGCTGTAAGGTTCAAGAGCCTAAATTAAAGCACATTAAACCTCTGAGCAGATGCTCTCATGCAGAAGAGAAGCGGGGGGAGGGATAGCTCAGTGGTTTGAGCATTGGCCTGCTAAACCCAGGGTTGTGAGTTCAATCCTTGAGGGGGCTACTTAGGGATCTGGGGCAAAATTGGTCCTGCTAGTGAAGGCAGGGGGCTGGACTCGATGACCCTTGGGGGTCCCTTCCAGCTCTATGAGATAGGTATATATTTATTATTATTAAGCAGTCTTACTTTGCTGTAGCTTTAATCCTCCCAGGATTCATCTTTTCTGAGTGTCCCCATGTACACAGGGCCAGAGATCAGAATCCGGTTTTGGAATTCAATCTTCCATTCCTGACCCAGGCTCTGTTATCACGCACTATTCTGGGGTAGCTGAAAAGGAGTCACCAATCACTAATTTAACCTCCTGGGAGGAGGAGCACATTTTTGCCCAAACTGTTGATTGTGGCTGTTGACCAGCTTGTCCCCCACCTGCTTCTACATCAGAAGAGTCAGACATTGGTATTACCAAGCAGAACCAGGAGATGCACAGTGAGTAAGATCTACTGCGCTCGTAGGCTGAACGGACCAGCCTGGCTTTGTCATTTCCCTTCTTGCTCATTTATGCCAACCACGACGCGGTGGGATGCTTTGCTCATGTTTTCCCCTGCACTTATGCTCCAACCACAAAGTTACTTTATTAGGAGGAGAAACCCAAACACTAAGCAGCCAAGTAGTGAGGTGCTGATTAAACCTACATTTGGGATCCTGCTAATGATAATTGCGTCAAGCTGTGCCCTGCGGTCTCCTGATGGTTCAAAGGGGAATATTGGTTGCGTATGTACCAAAAATACATGTGAACACAAAGACAGGAGGTCAGAACAGATGCCCCTTTCTGGCCTTAGAAGCTATGAAAACACACAGGGCAAAAATCAATGCCATTGATGTTGATATAACTTTCTGCTAGCCACACAGTGGTGTAGAGACAGACTGAGGCATTAGATGCCGTGTCAGGGCTCGGAAGACAGTAAGGCAACCTCTGTAGAAGTCTAGTACAGTATGAACCAACTTATTGGGGGGGAGGGATAGCTCAGTGGTTTGAGCATTGGCCTGCTGAACCCAAGGTTGTGAGTTCAATCCTTGAGGGGGCCATTTAGGGAACTGGGGTAAAAGTCTGTCTGGGGATTGGTCCTGCTTTGAGCAGGGGGTGGGACTCAATATCTTCTGAGGTCCCTTCCAACCCTGATAGTCTATGATCTCTCAGGCTTTCAGCTGGATCCACAAGGGCCATTCATGTTGAGCATTTTCTGCCCCATGCATGGAATTTCCTTCCAGTCTGATCCCTCAAGCCACTGGCTTCCCATCTAAGTTTCCTGTCACCCTGTTTCCCCCCCCCCTTCACTTGTTGTGAAACAACAACACAAGACAAAATACAATAAGGAACAACTGAATCCTCAAGAGGCCCGATGGCAAAATCGTGCCGTGCGCAGTGAGCATATCAGTTTGGAGACACAACACCGATTTCTTTTTATCACCCCGCTTATTAACTACACAGGATTCAGTGTGGGGAAAATGGGCAGCGAGGAACCGGAAGATAGATAAGGGGGAGGATGTTTGCTTGGGTTATTTCTCACTGAAAGACTTTGAACTCCAGATCTTAGGTATAGAACCAGTTCTGTCTACCTTTTCGGTAATTAAAGGAATAACTGGCAGTTTACGAGACACGTCCTTGCACATCAAATTAATAGGTGTTCTCTTCCAGCGATGATACGTGTTCTGGATGAGTCAGCACTGAACACGAGTATCTTTTTTGTATCCCAACTCAAGTACATTTTTCCCCATAACAAAAAACACGGGCCCTGAAAGCCCAGCAATAGCAAATGGCCTTGATTCTTCACTGGTTTTATGCTGGGGAGCCTCAGCAGGCCAGATCTTTGAATACTAATTAGCTTAGCTCCACTGACTTCATTGGAACAACACTTATTTACACAGGCAAGGACCTGGCCCACTGATTCCAATGCAGTCACACTGGTGTAACGCAGTGGAGAATCGGACCCGTTTTACTCAGTGCATGGAATATAGGGCCAGATCTAAAAGGTTTTTAAGTGCCCAAAGATGTACATGGGAGTTAGGCACTTTTGAAAATCCCATTAGGTGCCTATTTGCAGACCTTTGAAAATCTTGCCTAAGCGCTGCCTTCCTTCTTCCTCATGCTGGTGTTGTTAATCAGGAGCAACTCATGGAAGTCAGTGGAATTGCACCAGTGTAAACATTGACCGAGAAGGGAATCAGGCTCATTAGTGTCACCAAACTGGATAAGAGCACGGGCTATCCCATCAAGTCAGGATCTGGATTCCAGTAGTGGTCAGTAACTGAGGCTTCCAGAGGGGCTGATTCTTCCCTAAATTACATCAGGCTCAAGGGGAGGTAACTCCACTGAATACAGAGAGATGAATCAGGCTCATATACTGCACTTTGCCAATTGTGCAATGCTGTATGTAGGTAATGGGGCTTTTCTTCCTCACCCCACCATTGGGTAGCCACCATCATAGAATCGTATGACTGGAAGGGACCTCAAGAGGTCACCTAGTCCAGTCCCCTGCACTCCTGGCAGGACTAAGTATTATCTAGACCAGGGGTCGGCCACCTTTCAGAAGTGGTGTGCCGAGTCTTCATTTATTCACTCTGATTTAAGGTTTCATGTGCCAGTAATACATTTTAACGTTTTTAGTTAACGTTTAGTCTATAATATATAACTAAACTATTGTATGTAAAGTAAATAAGGTTTTTAAAATGTTTAAGAAGCTTCATTTAAAATTAAATTAAAATGCAGAGCCCCCCGGACCAGTGGCTAGGACCTGGGCAGTGTGAGTGCCACTGAAAATCAGCTGATCTAGACCATCCCTGACAAGGCTTTGTCTAACCTGCTCTTAAAAATCTCCAATGACAGAGATTCCACAACCTCCCTGGCAATTTATTCCAGTGCTTAACCACCCTGACAGGAAGTTTTTCCTAATGTCCAACCTAAACCGTCTTTGTTGCAATTCAAGCCTTTGCTTCTTGTCCTATCCTCAGAGGTTAAGACAAACAATTTTTCTCCCTCCTCCTTGTACCAACCTTTTATGTACTTGAAAACTGTTATGTCCTCCCTCAGTCTTCTCTTTTCCAGATTAAACAAACCCAATTTTTTCAATCTTCCCTTATAGGTCATGTTTTCTAGACCTTTAATAATTTTTGTTGCTCTTCTCTGGATTTTCTCTAATTTGTTCACATCTTTCCGGAAATGTGGAGCCCAGAACTGGACACAATACTCCAGCTGAGGCCTAATCAGCGCAGAGTAGAGCAGAAGAATTACTTCTCATGTCTTGCTCACAACACTCCTGCTAATACATCCCAGAATTATGTTTGCTTTTTTTGCAATAGTGTTACGCTGTTCACTCATATTTAGCTTGTTGTCCACTATGATCCCCAGATCCCTTTCCGTAGTACTCCTTCCTAGGCAGTTATTTCCCATTTTGTACGTGTGCAACTGATTGTTCTCTCCTAAGTGAAGTAATGTCACTACTCCATATTTCTGTTTTACTTCTCATATACATAGCACTGTGAAACACACTGTAATAATGCCTATCCCAGTATTTCAAAACACTCAGCCTGCTACTAATAATAATACAGGTGGTAACTGTAATTACCCTAATAGGAATGTGTTGCTATCTCTGGCACCAAAGTAAAAGGGCCAGACTACAACAACAAATTTAAAAAATTGTTATGCTTGAATATAAAGTGGTGTCATATGTACACATACACCATATCCATATTATTCATGTGGATTAATTATCTGGGAATGCCCCGAAGGCTCAATCATAAAAGTACATTCCTCAATCAAAGTCCCGAGCCTAACATTCCCAGGCCCATCATAAGGGACTAAACACAATTGGCAAATAAAATCTGTCCAGAAGTCATGCAAAGAAATGTGCAGACCAAGGGACAAATGGAGCATTAATGTATAAATTGTAGGACTGGAAGGGACCTCGAGAGGTCATCTAGTCCAGTCCCCTGCATTCATGGCAGGACTAAGTATTATCTAGACCATCCCTGACAGCTGTTTGTCTAACCTGCTCTTAAAAATCTTCAATGATGGAGATTCCACAACCTCCCCAGGCAATTTATTCCTGTGTTTAACCATCCTGAAAGTTACGAAGTTTTTCCTAATGTCCAATCTAAACTGCCCATGCTGCAATTTAAGCCCATTGCTTCTTGTCCTATCCTCAGAGGTTCAGAAGAACAATTTTTCTCCCTCCTCCTTGTAACAACCTTTTATGTATTTGAAAACTGTTATGTTCCCCCTCAGGATGTGTTGCACAATAGCATGGAGCAAGCTGGGTTGGGGGGAGGGCGGGTGTTCATATCAGCTGCTTTAGAAGCCTCTGATCTCAGAGCCAGAAACCAAAGGTCAATGTAAGGAAACATCAGCTGCCTCTATCAGCACAGATTAACCTCTGCCAGGGACCCACCTCTCAAATGGGAGATATCAGAGGGTAGATTAGCAACCCAGTGAGGAACGTGTGGGATCCTATCCCTGCTGTGTGACTAAGGTATAGCACCAGGGAAGGACCGATACAGTTCCAGGAAGAGATTCAATGCAGTTAAGTGGCACATCTCACCTGCAATCCCTGGAGACTGGCTGTCTGAAGGAGCCACTGGTCACCTGAGCTGTGGACAGAGATAGCAGCCTAGGGTTAGCACCCCCAGGATCAGGTCTCCCACATGTTACTCCCCTGGCCTCTGTGATGTCGCATAGTGGGCGGTAGCATCATGGACGGGTAATGATGGGACCTCTATGGAATGCTGTTGATTTTACAATGAAATAGGTTACACCTGCAGTACAGTTATGATGCTTTTGATTATCCTAAAATAACTCACTAGTTTGTAACCCTGCGTGTGTCTGTGCTGCTGGCAGCTGTCTTTCAACCATTTGGAGTAAAAAATAAATATTGGAAATGTGTAGAAACTATATTATAAAGTAGACGTGTGTACTGTGTGTGTGTAGTTACATAATTGCATACATAGTATACTGTTTTAGGGGTGGGTACTATTAATGTGCATAACCGGGCTTCTGCATTTCTCGACTCTCACTGTCAGGATAAAACGTCTCCCAAGGGCCAGTTCCCCGCAATACAAACTAAGGTAGTCTTAAAAAACACTGCCCTTGTGATGTACTTATGATCTATATTCCCAGCTTGTATATGGGGAAACCTGAGGCCCAAAGAGGTTAGGTGACTTTCCCACGGTTGTACAGTGACTTGGTGTCAGAGTTGGGACGAGAACCCAGGTTGCTTAACTTGCTCTCCATACTCTATCCTGATCCCCTGCCACCCCGAGCCAGCCCCTCCGAGTCAGCCTATGAGCACAGCTGCCAAAGGTGAAACTACAGGCAGTTCAGCAGAGCCACCACCCTAGGCGACTAGCCCAGGCAGGATCAGATCCCACGCACCACCTGTGAGCACCAGATTGCGGCAGAGCCCAGGGTCAGTTATGCGGGAGGTCGGATTAGATGCTGACAGTGGTCAAACGCTATGCAAATGGGGGGGGGGGGGGGGGGGGAGGGGGGGGGGGGGGGGGGAGGAGAAGGGGGAAACCAAAGGGAAGGGATTGAAGGGGGATGCTGAGAGCTGAGTGAATGCATGAGTGAGGGGACAATAGGGAGGGAAGGGAGAAGATGACAGTGCCTGGCAGTGCAAATGGGACAGAGGAAAACAATGGGAAGAAAATAAAGGAAAAAGACAGGGTGGAGGTATAGGAATAGTGTCTGTCCCTTTAAAGAGTTTGACCCCTCTAGTAGCATTCACAAGCTATTAGAGGGATATTACTGTACTCCTATGCGCTACACAAAGGCATAGGAAATATCAGAGGAAGTGGAAACTCTTTTCTCTCCCCCTATCTGTCAGAAACCTCCAGTTACACCCTCCCTGACCCCTCCAACACTCACACGTGAACCCCTACAGGAAAAGTGCCCTGCCTTGTCACCACGAGATTAGGTTGTCCTAGATAGGGTGGATGTGACAGATGGCCTCTTGCTCACAGTTATGAATTGTCCTTGCTCCTGAGGGGATGTAATATTGTGCTCTCTAAGTCAGGCTGCATGGCAATTAGCCTAGGCCCAGGGGAGTATTTCCACGCACATGGTTAGGAAGGATTCTTCCCTGAAGGTGTTAAAGATAATCAATCGGGCTAATGGGATTTTATGCTCACCAGCTGGCGCTAGTGTTGCCAACCCCCAAGTGTTTAAAAAACATGAAGTGGCTTAAAAATAATGAAATTGGGGGGGGTCTTGTGATTTGCTTTCTGGTTTCTGAGCCTTTAGGGTTTACTTTTCTGAGCTTTTCTCTGCAATTGTAAGGGCTAGAAAGTTACTTTTTCTCCCTTAAAAAGTAAGCTGAGATTCTTACGCAATCACAGGACTCCAGGCGCTGGGACCTAAAGAAAAATAAATCACGAGACTTGGATAAAGTCACTAGAGTTGGCAACTACTCGCCTTCCTATCAATGAACTGCTTTGGTGGCAGTGCTGAATGAGTCACCAACTGACCAAACTGGGAATTTGGTTCGGGAGCCCCTGTTCTTATCAGTAGTACCACGAGATTGTAATCGAACACAGAGCTGCTGTTTTACAACTCATCCGAGCTTTCAACCCTTTTAGCAGCACAGCACAGCACAGCACCCCTTACCAGTTCTCTGGGGCATTGGTCCAGCACTGACTCAGGGGGAACAGCTCCACTACTGCATCGCCCACACACACATGGATAGGTCCATCAATGGCTATTAGCCAGGATGGGCAGGGAGGGTGTCCCTAGCCTCTGTTTGCCAGAAGCTGGGAATGGGCGACAGGGGATGGGGATGGATCGACTGATCACCCTCCTGCAGTACCACAAGTGTTCCATAGAGTCTCCCATCCAAGTACCAACCTAGTCATTCCATTTCTGCTAGCGAGACCTGAGAGGATCATAGTTATGGCTGATCAAATTAATAATCAACGTCACTCTTGTTAAATGTTGAAGAATGCACAGATTTCAAGGCCGGAACAAGAGACCACCATGAGCATCTAGTCCAGGGGTAGGCAACCTATGGCACCCGTGCCGAAGGCGGCACGCGAGCTGATTTGCAGTGGCACTCACACTGCCCAGGTCCTGGTCACCGGTCCGGGGGGCTCTGCATTTTAATTTAATTTTAAACATTTTAAAAACCTTATTTACTTTACATACAACAATAGTTTAGTTATATATTATAGACTTATAGAAAGAGACCTTCTAAAAACGTTAAAATGTATTACCGGCACGCGAAACCTTAAATCAGAGTGAATAAATGAAGACTCGGCACACCACTTCTGAAAGGTTGCCGACCCCTGATCTAGTCTGACCTCAAACACAGGCCAAAAAAGTCCCCCAGGGATTACTTCATTTAACCCAGTAACTAGTGAATGAACATGTAAACTGGGACTAGGTGAAGGGGGAACAGCTGCAAATTCAGCATCTGCTTCTTCCCCTTGCATACCAATAAGATCGGAGATGTGCTTGCAGACGAAGGAGGGAACTGCTTTGGGTTCAATCCTGTAAGGTGCTGAGCACCTGCAAGATTACACCTTGAAACCGCTAGCACAAAGGAAAGAAAATGAATGAGAGCTTTGTCATTCCTGTCACTTGTTAGATCAGTCACAGGGAGAGTAACACTCACTCACCAGTGTGTTCATCACCATGAGTGGATTTGTTTTATTTCTGATCAGAGGGAATTAACCAGGGGTGGCAAAAGGAGGGGAGGGGAGACAATTAGATCCTGGGAGATTTGTGTCAACCCAGGACGATTCTAGAAGAACTATTTAAAAGGAGACCTCAAGATATTAATAAGGGAGTTACATCCTATTCATCAAAATAATAGTCTTAGACTCTGCGTCATTAGACCTCTTCAAGTAGATTTTAAATTCAGTCCTGCTGCTGTAGAAGTAAATTTTTTTTTGATTCCCTGTTACGAGAATAAAACAGTGAAATCCATGAAAACTTTAAATTCATCAAGACAACCCCCACAGAGATACTATGCAGATTTTTAAAGGGCAACACCCATTGAATGGAATACTAGCAACCAGCCCTAGCACTTACTGTGGATGTTGATGTTTCATAAAGGCATATGTGTCTTTAAAAAGATATTTAAAACCTCTTATTAAAGACTGGTTTCAGAGTAGCAGCCATGTTAGTCTGTATTCGCAAAAAGAACAGGAGTACTTGTGGCACCTTAGAGACTAACAAATTTATTTGAGCATAAGCTTTCATGGGCTACAGCCCACTTCATCAGACGCATGTAGTGGAAAATACAGTAGGAAGATATATATATACACAGAGAGAACATGAAACAATGGGTGTTACCATACACACTATAAGGAGAGTGATCAGTTAAGGTGAGCTTTTACTAGCAGGAGAGAAAAAAACCCTGTTTGTAGTGGTAATGAAAATGGCCCATTTCCGGCAATTGACAAGGAGATATGAGGAACTATAGGGGAGGGGAAGGGGGGGGAAATAAGCATGGGGAAATAGTTTTACTTTGTGTAATGGCCCATCTACTCCCAGTCTTTATTCAAACCTAATTTAATGGTGTCCAATTTGCAAATTAATTCCAATTCAGCAGTTTCTCGTTGGAGTCTGTTTTTGAAGTTTTGTTGTTGTAATATTGTGACTTTTAGGTCTGTAATCGAGTGGCCAGGGAGGTTGAAGTGTTCTCCAACTGGCTTTTGAATGTTATAATTCTTGACATCTGATTTGTGTCCATTTATTCTTTTACGTAGAGACTGTCCGGTTTGGCCAATGTACATGGCAGAGGGGCATTGCTGGCATATGATGGCATGTATCACATTGGTAGTGAGCAGGTGAATGAGCCCCTGATAGTGTGGCTGATGTGATTAGGTCCTATGATGGTATCCCCTGAATAGATATGTGGACAGAGTTGGCAACAGGCTTTGTTGCAAGGATAGGTTCCTGGGTCAGTGTTTTTGTTGTGTGGTGTGTAGTTGCTGGTGAGTATTTGCTTCAGGTTTGGGGGCTGTCTGTAAGCAAGGACTGGCCTGTCTCCCAAGATCTGTGAGAGTGATGGATCGTCCTTCAGGATAGGTTGTAGATCCTTGATGATGCGTTGGAGAGGTTTTAGTTGGGGGCTGTAGGTGATGGCTAGTGGCGTTCTGTTATTTTCTTTGTTGGGCCTGTCCTGTAGCAGGTGACTTCTGGGTAGTCTTCTGGCTCTGTCAATCTGTTTCTTCACTTCAGCAGGTGGATATTGTAGTTGTAAGAACGCTTGATAGAGATCTTGTAGGTGTTTGTCTCTGTCTGAGGGGTTGGAACAAATGCGATTGTATCATAGAGCTTGGCTGTAGACAATGGATCGAGTGGTGTGGTCTGGATGAAAGCTGGAGGCATGTAGGTAAGTATAGCGGTCAGTAGGTTTCCGGTATAGGGTGGTGTTTATGTGGCCATCGATTATTAGTACTGTAGTGTCCAGGAAGTGGATCTCTTGTGTGGACTGGTCCAGGCTGAGGTTGATGGTGGGGTGGAAATTGTTGAAATCATGATGGAATTCCTCAAGGGCTTCTTTTCCATGGGTCCAGATGATCTGATCACTCTCCTTATAGTGTGTATGGTAACACCCATTGTTTCATGTTCTCATGCGTCTGACGAAGTGGGCATTCACCCACGAAAGCTTATGCTCCAATACCTCTGTTAGTCTTTAAGGTGCCACAGGACTCTTTGTTGCTTTCTGTTTATATATATATCTTCCTACTGTATTTTCTACTACATGCGTCTGATGAAGTGGGCTGTAGCCCACGAAAGCTTATGCTCAAATAAATTTGTTAGTCTCTAAGGTGCCACAAGTACTCCTGTTCTTTTATTAAAGACTGTTGATTAGGTGCATTGGAGATACTTCCCTTATCTCTCATAGGCCCTGACTCTGCAATGATCTTGATCTGTGCATCCACATGGAGCTCATTACTGTATTGGGGCTTAGTTTAGCCCAAATTTTGCTCTCACTTGGGGGGGGGCGGGTGTTGAGTAGCGCCCTGCACGGACACAAAAAATTTGGATCTGCATCTGATCAGCATCCGCGGTAATTAAATTGCATCTGACCTGCGATCTGCTCTCCAGCTTTTATTTAAAGCTGCATCCACTACAGCACCCTCTAGAGCAGTGGTTCTCAACCTGGTGTTCGTGGCCCCCTGGGGGGGCTGTGAGCTGGTTTCAGGGAGTCCGTGACACCGCAGGGCAGAAACCCCGATCCCCGGTGCTCCCCACTGCGGGGCAGAAGCCCCAAGCCCCAGTGCTCCCCTCTTCCCCCGTGGAGGGTGCCAGGGCTTGGGGCTTTAGCCCCACAGGGGGGATGGTGCCAGGACTCAGGGCTTTAGCTCTGTGGGCAGACCCCCTGAAACCACAGCCCCCCACGGACCACCCAGTTGAGAACCGCTGTTCTAGAGCCCTGCACGGATAAAAAAATTTTGATCTGCATCCGATCCATGATCCGCAAAAGGTAAACAAAGAACCACATCCACGGATGAAGATATCTGCGGATATAAAGGGGATATCCGTGGATTTGCAGGGCTCCAGTTTTGAGGTCTTAAATGGTGCCTAAGTCCCATGCTGGCGGTCTGCACAGGGGAGAATTTCAGGTTAGCTACATGAATACTATTTGACTGGAGCCAAGAACACGGAGCCAGGAAGCAGAAGTTGGCCCTGTATTTTAAACATTATTTGGAGTAGTTTTTGCACGTTGGAGACACAAGCCTCTGTCAGCATCAGTCGTCCATGCACATGCCAAGTCTGTTCATGTATGGGAACTAGGCAATCTGCACCAGTGTGAGTGAAATGTTACATTGCTCTCCTGGCCTTTCCTACGCTCAGGGGCCAGATTTTCAAGGGCTCAGGACGCAGCAGCTGCCCCTGACACACTTCTGGCCAGATTCACAGGGGCCCGGCTCCGACTCTTTGGCCCTGTTGCCAGGACAGAAGCCGGAGCTGAGTTGGGGTAAGAGCCATATGGGCAGCTGTGGGGACACAGGCCGGGGCCTGCTCTCGGTGCTCCTCGCCCCAGCTCTGGCTTCCAGTTTGGCTTGTTGGCAGGGCCTCTGTGGGAAGAGGAGGGGCAGGAGCGTGGCCATAAAGGGGGCAGGGCCTCGTGGCCCCCCATACTTTGAGGCAGGGGTGACGGATTTTGCCTAAACACCAAATGTGGTCCCAACAGGCTGAGCCCTTTTGAGAATCTGTCCCCAGTTGTGGGTGCAGGGCTCTTTGGGGAATCTGCCCCTGTGTAATTATCACTGTCCAAAGACATGAACAGAAGTCATCAAATTCAAAAGGGAGCTGGTCTGCCTCGCGGAGCTGTAGGACTAGTTAGACCTCCAATCATTGCTCAGACTGGGCTAGTCATTACGCTGTATGCTGAACCACTTCCACCTTAGTCAATCTTCCGCGCAGGACTGGGTGAATTTTGCTTGAATCTGATTGGTGCCCTTTTTCTAGATACATTCATGGGCGGTGCGTGAGCCGTCCGTTTGAGGAGGGTGTCCCCGGCCCCGGCCCTTCTGCTGAGGCCCCGCCCCTCCTCCGCCCCTTCTGCTCCTCCACTGCAGCCCCCCGACCCCCCCAGCCCTGGAGCAGCGTGGGGCCCCAGCGCCGGGCAGCCCCAGCCACCCTGAATCCCATGCCACAGGCCGGCCCGTGCTAGCCCCAGCCCTCTTGGGGAAGAGGAGCAGACTACCTGGGCTGGGGCCAGGGGGAAGCGGCAGGAAGCAGGAGGGGGCTCAGGGCAGAGTGTGAGCAGGGCCAAGCCTGGCTGTTTGGGGAGGCTTAGCCTCCCCTGGCCTTCCAAACCTGCCACCCATGGGTTCCTCCCCCCCTCAGAGATCTGTTGCAGGAACGTTCCCAGAACAGTGCGTTTTAAACAACTATTAGTGGGTGAAAATTCAGTCTGTGCAGAAGGCGAGCCCGTGGCCAATGCACTGGGCCCAGGGTGAGAGAAGAAGGCAAGTGAGGAATAAAGGCTGCCATTGTCAATGGAGTAAAGGAGATGGGGGAACACAATCACAGATTAGCACAGAGAGAGGCCTGCACAATCTGCTCTGGCCTTCACATGAGGGCAAGGAGCCAATTTCTGCTCTCAGTTACGCTGCTGTAAACCTGAAATAACTCCAGCAACGTCAGCGGAGTTACTTCAGCTTTAGGCTCAGATTCAGCAAGATACTTAAGGGCAGGCCAAACCTCAACCCTACTGAAGTCAACGGGACTAGTCATAGGCTTTGGGCTAAGCACGTGCTGAAGGACTGCGTTGAGTCAGAGCATTACCCAGAAGTAACCGAGAGCAGAATTTAGTCCCAAAAGTCCAAACTTGATACTCTAGAAAAGGGTAGTGGAGGCGTCTGGGTGGGGGATGCTCAGGAATGGAGGGAGACAGGTGCAAAAGGTCATTTGAAGAGGTAGATTTTGGATGAACTGGAGGTCTGGGTGTTGGGATGGCCCAAGAGGAAGAGGCTGCAGCAATCAAGGATTGGGAAGGGAGAGGCGTAGGGCTCGGACACTTTGTATTTCCATGGCAACCTTCATCCTAAGAGCTCAAAGCACTTTCCAATCATTCATTTACAGCCTCACAGCACCACTCTGGAGTAGGTTTTTTTTTAATTAAAACCCAACCTGCAGCTGCTGAAATGGAGGCACAGAGAGGTGAGGTAACATTCCCAAAGTCACACAGCAAGTTCCTATCAAACTGAGAGTGGAACCCAGGAGTCCTGGTTCGCAGACTCTTGCTCTAACCACTACCCCACACGCCCACCTTTAAGTTAACCACATCTTTTCAACTTCCCCTTAAAAGGCTGAGGTCACATGTTGGACTAATGTTTTGATCTGTCCTTGTTGTACGGTAACTAATTCACCCAAATCTCTACAATATTTTAGGCAAGATTCCTAATGTCAGACACCAAATAATCTCTTTGCAGGAATATAAAACAGAGAAAACAGCGGAAGGAGACCAACAGAGCTTCCGTTCCGCTCTTCCACCCAAACAACTCCTGCTCTGGACACCCAATCTGCACTGCAGTGTGTTGTAACTCCTTAGGTGAAGGGACCATCAGCCCCCCCCATTTTCCCTCACAGCCTGGGGACTGCCTAGTTTTAACTTTTTCTTTCCTGTTCCAAGTGAACTTCATTCAGGCTTTATTCAGGCCCTGCAGGGGAGAGGCTCCTACAAGGCAAGAAATTAATTTGTTTTGATGGAGATTATAATACAGTCAAAGTGAGTGTCAAAGACTTACCTGAGTGAAACAATGCTCTGGTGTTGGCCTGCTGCTGGAAGCCGGGGCTGCAATAGAATTTGTTTTGAAGACTCTCTTCTAGGGAGGTAGCCTGGGGGAAAGCAGATATTTATCATCCCTGCTAGGCACTGGCAGGAGAGTAGATTTCTTTAGCATACTCCAGCAGGCATTCAGCCTCACCAGCGACCCTGTGCTTATACCTTCCTCGTAACTGACTGCAGCCACTGCTTACATCATTGCAGAAGCCTTTCATTATGCCGCTCACCATTGCCCCCCTCTTGATCATTAGCAGATCACTGGTCTAGATAGTATTTTAATGAAGAGGGGTGACTGATGACTCTGAAGTCTCGGTCTCCTTTGGCATATGATGATATGTGTATGAGCCGACTTTGGCTGGCCAGGCTGTCAAGTGGAACTTCCGCATGAGAATTCCATTGCTGAGATTTAACCATTCAAACCCACTGCAGACACCAGCTGCCTCAAGCATCAGCCTCCCCTGTGCATATTATCGGCCACCAGCCAGGAAAGATGGTCAGATTTCAATATGCTGCACAGTCTCATTTTAGTTCCTAGATTGTTCTTCCTCCAGCATCAAAGCTTTGATGTTGTAAGAAAACTACAGTGCGGACAGGTAGATAGATAGCATTATTTACTTCCCAGTCTTCCCATCCTTCTGGTCAGGGAGAACCATGTAGAATTCTCAACATTCAGCAAATTATGTGGGACCAGCAGGGATCTGGAAGCAGTTCCAGGTCCTCTTCTGCTTGCCCGGCAAGTCTGGCAGTTGGGGATTTAGCCATATATGGCCCAAGGGTGAGGTGGAGGATTATGAGGACTTTCTGACCTGTACCTCTTTTCCACCTGGTCAGCGTTCAACCAACACTTAGTCCCTTATTTGGAACTATGGGCCAGACCCTCTGCAGGTGTAAATCTGCATAGCACCATTGAAATCAACTGAGCAATACCAATTTACACCAGTGTGTTGGTGCCAATACAGCATTTTAAGCTTGTGATCTTTTCTCCCTGTTCCATCCCCCTCATCCTCTCTCATGGGGATATGTTGACAGAATTCACCCTGGATGAGAGCTATGCTTTCTGAAACACGCTTGTGTGTGTTCTGGAAGATAAAGGTCAGAGAGTTCTCTATGATGGGTTATCTCAGTGATTTGCACACTTGAGGCTGCTCTAACTTACAACAGGGGCTGGTATGGCCCTAGTACAGGGGCTCTCGCAACACATTTTTTGGTGGCCTCAAAGTGAGGCCATCAACTCTGGCTGGTGGCCGTGCTGACAATTTTTCCTAAAATAATTAACTTTAGGAAAAACAAATAAATACGCACATACACATGTCCCAATCAGTGTAATTTATTGAATCTTTTTGCAGACTCGATAATAAAAATAATATACAGTTGTCTCTATTCTTTACTGGACCTAAACAGAATAGAAACACAAATAAGGTGCTGTTGCATGTGTGTGTCTTTTTTGTTGTTTCTTTTGCTTTTTTTGGTTGCTTTTTAAAAAAAAGACTTGCTAGCTAGTAAGTCTGGCTGTGAAAAGTGATATTAACAAACACACAAACATCACTTTTCACAGCAGCAGACTTACTCAGTCCTGGCAAGCCTGCGGACAAATTAAGCCTTGGATGGGGAAATGGGAGACAGGGGGGAATGTATGACAGGCTGGCGGAGGCAGTGGGGACCTGGGGTGATGGGGGGGATGATCCTTGCAGCCAGGGGTTGGAGCCCCATGGCCAGAGTCTGCTGCCTGCCACCCCAGGGCTGGAGCCTGACTCTACCATCCCCAGGAAGGCGGGGAACTCACTAGCTGCCTGCTCCTCCAGCATTTGTGTCTCCAGAGGGGGGCAGGGTCCAACCCCTGCAGGTGGCCCTGGGGGAGGGACCACTGCTTTGTTCCCCCTCATCACTGCCCAGGAGGCCATGGCCGCAAGGTGGCCACATTTGAGAAATGCTGCCCTAGAATACAGGGAGGGCAAAGATGGCTTAAATCAGTGGTTCTCAACCTTTTTGGGCTCAGGACCCATTTGTAAATGTCTATGGCCTGTTGCAACCCAATAAATAGCCTGGGGGTGGAGGCCCTGGGGTGGTTTCAGTCAGATTCTGCCCCTGCCCAGGGGGGTTGGGCCTTGCCCAGCACTCACCCCACAGTGGTGGCTCCTGCAGCTCCTGTGCTGTGGGGCTGGCTGGACCTGGCTCTCTGCTCCCGGCATTGCAACCTTTGAGGTTGCAGGGCCGCTCAGGTTTGGCATTGCCCACCTGACTACCAAATTTGTGTGAGTGGAAGTGTGACTTGGCTCATGGGGTTGCCGTGCCACTCACTCAGATTTGGCCTGCCCAGACTCCCGTGGTGGCAGCTGGGCCAAACCTGAGTGCTGCTGGGACCCCAGAGATTGCAGGGCTCGGAGCAGGGAGCTGAGTCCAGCCAGCCCCATGGGACAGGAGCCACAGGAGTGGACACGTGACCCTTTGAAACATTCCGGCGACCCAATTTTGGGTCCTGACTCACAGGTTGAGAAACCCTGGCTTAAAAGACACCCTCCACCCCCTCATCTCTGCTCCAAGTGCAGGCAGAGACAAATGGAGAATCAGGCCCCAGGACGGTGCCCTCGCCAGAAACATAGGTGGATGATTTCTCTCCAATTGGCATGGGGAGCCCTTCCCCTGATTTACCAGACACAGGGGGAGAAGAGAAGGGAGGGACAGGGCACTAAAGCAAAGCAGCCTGCTCTCTGATTAGCTAGATAGTCATGTCAGTCTTCCAAAGTACCCGCCCCATCATTAACTAGCACTAGACAAATCTACCTCATTCCTGCCCTGTGGCCCCAGCTGCTGGAGATCAGATTAATGCAATCTCCAAGGTCAGCCTAATTACCTGTTCCTTCTCATTAAAAGAAGAGACAGAGTATCTATTAGAAATCATTAGGTTCTCCCCTCCTCCCTCTTGCTAATGATTTATTAGGTTATTTATTTCCTGTTCCTTTCTCTGCTGAACAGCCGTCTAATTAAAGGCGGCACATTCAGGTCCCTGGCTTTCCACATCTAAATTGCATTCTCCATGGTGAAATCTCATTTATTAGGAAAAGGAGCATGGGGAAAGCTGTCAGATGAAACTCAGTCCGCTATTGATTTTACAGTACAAACTAAGTGCTCGTGACAGAAGCTAGAGCAACAGCCCTGATGGTTGGCATCATCAATGTACAGAGCACAGGCTTGCAGGGGAAGGATAGTTTTGTGGTCAAGGCACTGCTCTACGATTCAGAAAATCTTAATTCCCAGGCCTGCTACTGACTTGCTGTGTGACCTTAAGTAGGTCACTTAGTCTCTTTATGCCTCAATTCCCCTATCTGCAACATGGGGACAGTTCTTTCCTGTCCATTTAGATTGCCAGCTCTTTGGGGCAGGATGGGGTCTCCTCCTGGTATAACAGGGTCCTGATCATGGCTGGGATTATACAAAGACCTGTAATTTTTCAGCCAGGTCTAATGTTAACTCGTAGGCCCATATAAGACATCTGAGGCCACCCAATAGCAGTCAGTGGGGGACACACTACAATTATGAATTGTAACCAAACACAATGGGTTGTGACCCTGGTTTAAAACCTGACTATTAATCAATGATACAGCCAATCATTGGGGGTCTTCACCTCTTTACAGGTTTGTCTGGAGCCTGCTCTTTCCTTCACCTGGGCGGGGTGTCCTTGGGATTTTCTCTTGTGTTGTAATTGTACAGTGCAGCAGTCCTGTGCCCAGCTCTGCACATTAATTTGTACAGGAATTCCCCTGCCAAGCTGTTAACTATACGAATGGGTGATGGAACAATGAGCAATAAGGCACATCGATTTAGGGTAATGGGACCATGCGCTGTTAGCACTACAGATTTACAAATGACCGACCTTGCCAGACAAACTTTTTTTTTAAAGAGATAGAATTGTTAGATCAATGGATGAAAAGCTGAAAGTATAATGGGCCCAATTCTGGTCTCACATCAGTTTTATGCTCCTGTAACTGTGGAGTTCTCCCACATGCTCACTGACTTGAATGGTGGAGGCACAGAAAGGGACGCCCGTGTAGGTGTCAGCAGAATCTCTTGAAAGCTTACTCTCGACATTAATGCAGTTTGGCTTGGCTATGAACGACATGGATTGAAAACTGCCAGAAGGATCATAAACCGAGGAGGATTAATGCTAGACTGGACACCACACTGGGGGAAAGTGCTGTAGGTAACAAGCATGCACGGATAGCCAAAAATAATTGGACAAGATTATGAGTAACTATGATTTCAATTATTCTGTACAGTTATTGTGATGGGTCAGTTCAAAAGGTGCCTGTGGTACTTATATAGGCCTCAGGACTGAGCACCTGACAGTTTTCATCCTCGCAACATCCCTGGGGGATTATCCCTATTTTATGGATGGGGAACTGAGGCACAGAAAGACTAAGTGACTTAATCGCAATCACACAGAAAGCCTGTGGCAGAGCCAGCAATGGAACCCAGGTCTCCTCAGTTGCAGGCTCGCACCTTAACCACTGCACCAGCCTTGCTATCATTTGTTAGAAATGGTGGGGCTGGGGGGGTGGCTTTAAAGGGGTGGAGGGAGACAAGTGGAGGAGTTGGCTGAGATTCTCTCAATCCCTCTTGGTTTGAGGGTCCAGCGTTTGTGCCCCCATCCTGCAACTTGGGGGGATTATTAGCCTCCACATTGCTTTTGATGGCCCAGAAACTGCTGTGGCCAAGAGTCCTCTATGCCAGGTCAGGAGGCCTTTGTCCCCTCTGGACTGGACTGGGGCAATAAGCTCCACATGGGCAGTAGCGGCGCCAGCTCTTCCGGCCCCCTAGGCGGCGGAAGGTCCCGCCCCCGAAATGCCGCCCCCAACAGCGGCGGCGGAAGGCCCCGCCCCCAAATTTCAACGGGCGGCCGGGGCGCCGGCGCCCCCAAAATAGCAGCGCCCTAGATGACCACCTAGGTCGCCTAATGGGTTGCGCCGGCCCTGCACATGGGGCTACACTCCCCGTCCATTCAGAAGCTGAACTTGGGGCAGAGGCCTGCAGCCTGCTTGATACTCTGAGTATCGTACTGTGAACACAGGACACTAGTGCTCTGGGATCTGCACACACTGTCTGTTGGCTTCTGGGTGGAGCCACCTATCCACACAAATGAAATCAACAAGGGCCCTTGAGCCATAATAGGTAGTGTAATGTTCAACACTCCCTCCACACCCCCATCCAAAATAGGTTGAACCGGACCTTCCGGCCAGGACGTTTGAGTGGGCATTGGAGGAGGGCTGAGGAGGTGGGGGTGGGAAGATTAATTGCTATTGGCTTTGCCAGCTGCTGATTAGTACCAGATAAGGTCGGGGTGCTGCTGCTCGGAGATGGCTTTGTAACACCTCCCTATCATGTGGCTAAGATTTTGTCAGGGATGCCCAGAGCGCTGAATGGGCCCTCTCTGAGGAGGAGTCTTTCGAGCTAAAGGGCAGCTAGTGTGAACGGATGGGATAACATTTCAAGGATTCCATGGAGGAAAACCAAAAGCACACCCCACAACGAGGAGCACACGGCCCTGTGCCGTGTGTTGCAGTTCAGGTGGCTCACCCCCAGGATAGGCAGGGGTGGCCGTCTTCTCGGATGCGGAGGGAACATCCACGTCATAGGGACATAGGACTGGATGGGACCTCCTGCAATGAAGTCTCCTGCGTTGGCGAGTGTCTCCAAGGGATATAATTGCCAGTTGGGGCAAATGGAGCTATTCTGTAGCCAGGCCAGGTGCCCAACTGTAGATGTGCCACCAAACTCGGTGCTTAGATGTGAACAAGAGCTCCCAGGAGCCGAATGAGTGCCAACGTTTTCCCAGCAGAGGCTCAACGCCACCACTTCCTTGCAATGAAACACAGGTTTCTTCCAGCAAGGCCGATGATTTGAGCAGCAGAATGGTTCGGCACTGCCCATTCATACCCCAGCACATGGGAGAAGGGAGAAGGACTGCTTTGCATTTACCTAGGGCCGTTCATTACTCCAGGGTTTCCAAGCACATGCTCACAGCACCACTGTTATTATTATACCCATTTTCCACAGGGGGAAATTGAGACGCAGACAGGTTAAGGCCAAGATTTACAAAAGTGACTTGTGGTTTTGGGAGCCTCGGTTTTTGGGTGCCCAGCTGGAGATGGGATCAGAAAGTGCTGGCCTCCCGGGCAGTGAAAATTGGGCCCCATTAAAGGGCTCTCAAGTTGGGCACCAAAAACCACAAGTCATGTTAGAAAATCTTGCCTGATGTGACTTGCTCTGCGTCACCCAGGACCTGACCCAGAGAAGAACCAAACACCCTCTGCCCTGGGGAGCTGAGAGGCTCTTGTGGTAGAGAAGAGAGAGGTTTCAGTTGTATGGATTATAAAGGGGATTCTTTGGGGAGGCTGCTGAACATAGACAGTTCCTGCGGCTCTTTCTAGCTCACAGCCTGCGCTGTGTAGTCACTGTAGTGTCACCACACAGGCTCTCCCAAAGCACCGGCATGGACTGCTGATCCCGCTGCAGTCACTGGCCAGACGACTGGTGCTTTGCTGCCCATCGTAGGCTTCTTACATACACAAATGAACCTCCGTCCCCACACTTTGCTCACTTGGAGTTCGCAACAGCAGTTGGGCCTGCAGAGGCGCCCAGTTTCTTTGCTCATGGGAGAAGACTGCATGGGGCAGACACAGCAAAATAGGGGCTCTAGTCTTGGGCATTTTTTCTTTTCAAATACTCAGAGAGGTGCCTGCAATTCATTCGCCTTGCAGTGCAGCCACCGACCAGCTTAACAGGGAGCCCCTGTCTGTGGCTCTCAGTTCAGGGCCTTCTGACTCAGCGGAGATGGAATTACAGCACCGAAGGGAGCTCGATGAAATAACGATTTCCCTTTGGAATGAATTAACGTGGCGCTAAAGCAGTGTTGAAACAAGCACATCTCCGCATCGAAACATTCAATATGTCGCGCTGGCCCCAGCCTCTGTGTGTCGGGGGTGTTCAAAACAAATCCAAGCTGATTTAAGCCAGGCAAGTGACCACAGCTGAGCTCTAACCCTCCTTCTCAGACATGGGCAGATCAAACAAATCAGTGGTGACAGTACCTGTGTGGCTGAAGAATCGGCTGAATTCATCAGCCCCATACAATGAATGAATCACTGGAACTCCATGGCAAATAATGGGGACGAGGGATGTCTTCCTATGAACCAGACATCCAAAGCAGAGGGAGGTGGCGCTGATCTGTTACTGTGCATAATTAAATGCATTATCCTCCCCATCCCAGTAGCTACGATACCTGTACAGCGGCTTTGTAAGTTACACCAGGTGTTTGGGCTACTGCCAATCCCGCCTTTGTCAGCACATGAAAGATACGCGCTTATGCTTCTTTGGTCCTAGTGATGAGCTTGTTGTGTGGGCAAAAATATATTATTATTATTACCTGTATCACAGTAGCACTCAGGGGCCCCAGCCAAGACTGTGCTACTTGCTGCCCAGACACAGCGTGAGAGACAGTCCCTGCCCCGAAGCAGTCAAGACAGACAAAGGGTGGGAGGGGAAACAGGCACAGAGAGGGGAAGTGACTTGCCCAAGGTCACCCAGCAGATCAGTGGCAGAGCCAGGAATTGAATCCAGGTCTCCTGAGGCCCCATTTAGTGCGCTAGCCACTGGATCATGCTGCCTAACATAGGGTCCTATGGTGCAATCCTTACTCACGTCCTGCTGAGTTTAATGGGCCTGAGCGAGGGCCGTGCTTGTGAGTACAGGAATGGTAATTATCTTACTTGTAAATCCAGTTCAGGGTTTCTTCTTTTCACTGCTTTAAGATACAACATAACTTTACTGTCTCTCTAAGGCGGCCCTAGTGTGCCTGTCACTGTAGTATCTAAGCCTCAATACCTTTGTGTAGCGTCTTTCCTACCAACTGCATCCTGGAGCATGTTTTAGAGTTCCTTAATACCAGGCAGTGGATGGCGTTTGTGAATTAATTATCCTACCTAGCAATTATACCACACTCCATACTTCCAAAGTGCTGTACAAACATTAACTAGCTAATCTGCACAAGAGCCCGGTAAGGTAAGTAAGGCTCAATGGGGAAACTGAGGCACAAATGACCTGTTCAAGGCCACACAAGTCAATGCCAGAGCTGGAATTAGGACTCAAGTGCTCCTGGCACCTACTTCTGTGTTCAGAGCACTAAATAGATAGTATTACCTGGCACTCTTCACCCACAGATCTCATGAGCAGGCATCATATTACCTGTTTTACAGATGGGGAAACTGGGGCGGAGAGGCTAAGGGTGGGATTCACAAAGGTATTTAAGTGCCTGACTCCCATTGATTTCAATGGGGAATTAGACACCTAAGTACTTTTGTGAATTCCACCCTATGTGACACGCTCAGCAACAGAGCATGGGTCAGTGGCAGAGCCAGCAATAAGACTCCTGTTTACTGAGTCCCAGTAGACACAATATTGGGTCTCTAATTACAGAAGACAGTGGTGTAAAGACTTTGCATTGTGAATAAATGAACGCAGACGTCACTAGCAGAGAGCGAGAGATGCTAAGAGGACAATGGTCTGTCCCAGGTTTCTAAGGACACTGAATTAGGATGGTAAAACTCAGTACAGCGTTGATGTAAATGAATGGCAACTTTATTTAATCCATCCCACCGGGCTGGACGTCACAGGAAAGCAGCCCAGCAGGCTCCTCTATGGAAATACAATGGGCAAAATTTTCAAAGGAGTCGCCGAAATTGCACCCATAAAAATCAGTGAACGATGCCCCCTCCCCCATGCTGGAGCGTCTGCATGTATAATTGCACAAGTGGGTGGCCGGTTGCACATGCGATTACCTGTTTTGTGCACACACATATGGGGCTGGATGTGCTAACAGGTGTGGGAAGTGGATATTCGGGTGTGCTTGGAAGGGAACTTGCCTGAGTTCTCACATCTATCACTGTATGGGTAGCAAAGTGTGCAAAGGAGGAGGGAAAAGCAGTGTGTGCTGTATGGCCATTACGAAAGAGTGGACGCAGGCTGCCTGAAATCACTGCACTAGCTGGACACAGCCGGGGAGGGCTGGCACCACCCAAAGGCACTGGGGATTTGGATGCTCTTCAGAAAAACTGCCATGGAGAAAATGGGAGCTCAAATACAACAGAAGGAGGTGAGCATGGGTGATAGTTAATAGTGAGAGAGTGTTATGGTCCTCAGCCAGATTACATACAAGTTTATTATTAATGTGATGCAGGATTTGTGTTGCAGTAGCACCTCGGAGCCCCAGCCACAGACCAGGACCTGATTGTGCTAGGCACTGTACAAACAGAACACCAAGACAGTTCTTACTACAAAGACCTTACCATGCCTGGTTAGCACGATTACAATGATAACTTGCTCTTATACACCACCTTTCATCTGAGGCGGGCAAGGCGTTTTACAAAGGTGACTAGTATTAGCCTCCTTTTACTGATGGGGCGAGTGGGGTCCAGTGACTTAATCAAGGTCACACAGCGAGTCAGTGGCAGAGCTGGGACTAGAACCCAAGTCCCCCCGCCTGCTAAGCCTGTGCGCTGCCCACTAGAGAGGATGGGCTCTGTGTTACTTATGCATAGGGTGCAGGGGGTGTCGTGAAAGTGTGTGAAAATGTCAAGAGTGGGAGGAGCTTGTGGAGTTCAGCTTTGAAGGCTCTTCCTGCAGGGGAGAGACAAGGCGGCTGAGGTAATGTGTCTTATTGGACCAAGGTCTGTCAGTGAGAGAGGCGAGCTCTAGAGCTGCGCAGAGCTCTTCTTCAGGGCACCGCTAAGTACAAGGTGGAACAGGCTGGTTAGCCTAGATAGTTAACACCTGTCTCCAGGGATCATTCCAGGGGAAGTGGCCCATAAACTTACTGCATGGAGCTTTCTTGCTAGTGAACCTAGAGCTGGAGGAAGCTGCTGGGAAGTGACAGCCCCAGAGACCAAGGTCCGCTGCTCACCCAAGAACAGGGTTCCGCCTGGGGCTGTGCAGGGACAGCTTGCCCACCCCAGCCACGTGACTTAGCCCATCTAGATGGGCCACCTTTGAGGGCGAGGCGAGTGGGTATGTGGACTCCAGGCCTCTAAGAGCTGTCCAGGCCCCAAACTCAATGGTAGCACGTGCCCACTAGGAACTGGGCTGAAATCCACTCAGTCGCCATCAGACAGTAACGGCTTTAGGGCACTGCTGGCCTGGGCTGCACTCAAACCAGAGGTGAATGACAGTAAACCCAGTCTCTGGATTTGGCCAGTACCAAATACTATAACTATTTATCTACCATAGATTCTGACCATTACCACAGCGTCTCACAATCACTCAGACTCTAGCAGCACCTCTGTGAGGCAGGGCCGTGCTATTATCCCCATTGTACAGATGGGGAACTGAGGCGCAGGAGACTAAGGGCTTGTCTTTACCGCAGTGTTAGCTCGAGCTATAGCTCCAGAGTTGCCCCTTACCTGACTCCTGGCCGTACACACAAATCTCGAGCTCGAATTAACTGGAGCTTTAAACTCGAGCCAGCTGGCCCACCATGGAGCATGGGCTGGAGAACGAGTGCTGCTAACGCTCCATCACAGGGGTGGCCAAACTTACTGACCCTCCGAGCCGCATACGATAATCTTCAGAAGTTTGAGAGCCGGGTGTGCCTGCCGGGGCTCAGGGCATCAGCCCCGTAGCGGGATGGTGGCTCAGGTCTTCTGCCAAGCAGAGAGGGGGTTCTGGGAGCTTCAGTGCCACGGGAGCCACCTGCCGGGGCTCGGGGCTTCAGCTCCACCCCTGCTGAAGCCCCCAGCCCCAGCACGTGTGCCCCATGGGGCTGCAGCCCTGAGCCCTGACAGGTGCCTCCCGCAGGGCTGAAGCCCCTGGACTCCCCTCCCCGCTGGGCAAAAGCCCTTAGCCCCACTACCTCACCACAGGGCAGAAGCCCCGAGCTTCCCCCGCACCCCCCAGCCTGGTAGGTGGAGAATGGGGGGCTCCAGGAGCCGCATTTCAATTGTAAGAGAGCCGCATACGGATCACAAGTCGTGGTTTGGCCACCCCTGCTCCAGCAGCTCTTACAGCAACCCCTGGTCTTTACTGCTCTAACCACTGAACCGTCCTTCCTCTCCTAACTTGCTCTGGGTGACTTTCTTTGGTAGGCAGTATCTGGGACCGGTGCAAGTGTGTCGCACTTTTGTTTCTAAGCAGCGTCGGGAACCAGCTGACTAGAAGGAAAAGAGGAAGCGCCTTAGAGAGAAGGGAACAGACCAGCTCTTCCAAAGCCCAGGGAAGCCGCGCAGCGCACTGGAGGGGCCGGCTAGTCATGCCATTGTTTCCTTACACACCCAGGCACAGTTGCTGCTTTGCAGAGAGCAGCTGGCGCTGAGAGGTGGAGGTGTGGTGTGAATGGGGAATGCGGCGATGTTGTCATGCACCAAGGTGTGGGGGGTGTCCAGGGTGCTGCGGAGCGTGGGGAATGTTCAGCGGGATGATCACAGGTAGAGTGACCAGACAGCAAATGTGAAAAATCGGGACGGGGGTGGGGGATAATAGGAGCCTATATAAGAAAAAGACCCAAAAATCGGGACTGTCCCTATAAAATCGGGACATCTGGTCACCCTAATCACAGGCAGTGTGTAAAGGCTAAGCAGCATGGAAGGCAGCACGTGCCTGTGACACACCTAGGAAAGGAACAGAGAGCTGGAATTGTTATTATTTTTTGTTGCTTCACGCTCTCTTTCCAAGAGTTAGTTGAGCTCAGCCTAGCCCTCTACCCTCCGCAGCATCACTGCCCCCTGCAATACCCCCCCCCCCCCAAATAATCCCCGTCCCCAGCTTCTCGCATGCTATGGTTTACAATGCCATCCTCTCACTGTCATTGGCTGAATGGGAATGAAGAGGAAGCCAGGGCAACAGCGTAATTAGTGAGCAGTGATCTTACCTACCCTTCTGGGTAAAGCACTGGACCGGGACTCAGGAGACCTTGGTGCAATTCCTGGCTCTACCACAGGCTTCTTGTGTGATCTTGGGCAAGTCAGTCAGCCCACCCTGTACCTCCGTTCCCCAGCTGCGAAAAAGGAATGACGTGTCCTGTCTCAGAGGGGCGTTGCCATGACATAGCACATGAATGACGGTGAGGTGCTAAGCTAAAGAAACTTGCTGATTCTTCCTGCGTCACGTCTCCAAGGCTCTCATCATCTCGGACCTCGATTACTGCAACATCCTTCTCTGCCCTTGACAAAGGCAGTCCTGCCCTGCTCACCTCCATTCAGAAAGCTGCTGCAAAGACCCTTTTTCTAGCCCATTGCTTTGGCCATGTCCCCTCTCTTTGCGGCCCTCCATTGGTTCCCCTTTGTTCAGTGCATCAGACAAACTAGCTGTCTTCACTTTCCAGGCCTCTCAGGGCCTTCCCCTCCTGATCTATCATCTCTCGTTCAGAATCGAAAAGTTGACTCCCACCTCCGCTTTGCCGTTGCTGCCAACCTCCATCACCCGCTTGTTATATTGTCAAACAATGTCAAATGCTCTGTGCTTTCTCCCAGGCCGCCCCTCATGCCAGGAGAAGCTCCCCATAAACATCCGCAAAACCACCACATTCTCCTCCTTCAAATGCCTCCTGAAAACTTGCCTTTGCTCTGGGGCCTGCAAAAACCATGACCATGTTTAGGCTGATGGTGTGCTGAGACCATAGAGGCACAGATCCCAAGGCCAGAAGAGACCCCTGTGATCATCTAGTGTCTGACCTCCTCCTGTATCATGCAGGACAGAGAACTTCCCCAAAATAATGACTAGAGCAGAACTCTTAAGCCTGGTCTGCACTGCAGCATTAGATTGATGTAAGGCAGCTTACGTTGACCTAACTCTGTAAGCGTCTACACTACAATGTTGCTCCTGCTGATGTAAGTCTCCCACTGCACCAACCTAATAATTCTACCTCCATGAGAGGCGTAGGACTTAGGTCGAAGTAGTTAGGTCCTCGCAGTGCCTGTGTAGACACTGTGTTGTGTACATTGCCTGTTGCTGCCTTGGACAGCCCGAGCTGTCAGCCCCGCCGCCACATGCAGGGTTGACCGCCGGAGTCCCGCTGCCCTGGGTTGGGCGGCCAGCCCCGGGCAGGGTCCAGCAGTCAGCCCCTCTCCCAGTGCCCTATTTAAGTCAGTGCAAGCGCCCCTGGTGAGGACACACGCCGCTGGCAGGAGGGTAGTGTGGACGTGAAAAACCACAGTTTTTTTACAGTGGCTGTACATCAACCTAACTTAGGTCGACTTCATTTTGTAGTGTAGCCGTTACAAAAACATCCTGCTGGCTAACATCATCTCACTGTGTCCTTGTGCTCTCCCATTGGGCTGTTTGTCTCTACCCATTGTCGCTTGTTTGAAGGCTGTAAGCTCTGTGGGGCAGGGACCGTCTGGTTGTTCTAGCACAATGGGGCCCTGGTCCATGCCTCGGGCTCCTAGACCCTCCCACAATACATGTTAATAATAATGAATAATGATGATATGCATAAGCCTCCACCAGCTCAGTGATTCAGAAGAAGTTTGAACAAAAATGGAGGCTCATTTGCGTCCCTCGGGGCTAACCCCAGGTCCGAGCCCCAGGGACTCGTGGGTTCTAGCTCTAGCAGTCGTGGGTTCTAGCTCTAGCAGTCGTGGGTTCTAGCTGCGTAGGCTGGAGCAAGTGACTAGCCCAGGGGTAGGCAACCTATGGCACGTGTGCCGACGGCGGCACACGAGCTGATTTTCAGTGGCACTCACACTGCCCGGGTCCTGGCCACCAGTCCGGGGGCCTCTACTTTTTAATTTAATTTTAAATGAAACTTCTTAAACATTTTAAAAACCTTATTTATTTTACATACAACAATAGTTTAGTTATATATTATAGACTTATAGAAAGAGACCTTCTAAAACATTAAAATGTATTACCGGCACGCGAAACCTTAAATTAGAGTGAATAAATGAAGACTCGGCACCCCACTTCTGAAAGGTTGCTGACCCCTGGACTAGCCTATTATGCCGCATGCACCATCGTTGGGCAGAGCCCCTTGCAAGCCAGAGCCAGAAGGATTCCAAGCACTGAGGAGTTTATAATGCGAGGGGGCCTGAGCTACAAAGACCCGTTCACGGTGTTGTCAGACACCACCCGTGTGGTGCTCTGTTCAATGTTGATAACAGTCGGCTGCGTTTGTGTGTTCCCTCTGTGTGCTGCCCCGGCTCTGCAGATCGCTGACACAGCAGGCCCCGAGAGAAACCCCAACGACCACAGACTCCGATAAGGTATGAAGGCACCTGGCCAGGTTTATTGCCAAATGAAACACAGTCTCTAGCTCCCCGGATCAGATGTCTACCGTTCTGCTAGTACAGATGTGCTCCCTGACAATGGACCGGCTCAGTCAGTGGCGGGATTTACCACTGCCTCCTAGGCCAGACAGAGACAACTCCTCCGCGGTACACTTTTATACACAAGTACAAACAAGTTACACAATGGGTGACCAGATGTCCCGATTTTATAGGGACAGTCCCGATTTTTGGGTCTTTTTCTTATATAGGCTCCTATTACCCCCCCACCCCCGTCCTGATTTTTCACACTTGCTGTCCGGTCACCCTAGTTACACATCACTCCCGACGTATAGCGGTACAACCCCTCTAAGTGTTAGGGTGCCACCTCTCACCTTGTACATGTTGGGTCGAACAAAACAACTCTATCCATCGTGTTATCCTTTTGACCCTGTCTTTAGGATGGGTCAGCCTGTTCCTGGTTATCTGTGTGGAATGTGCTAGTCCCGGAATGTTCTGGTACCATCCTGGCACACGTTTATATTATCAGTGCTCAGTACCTTTTAGGTATGTGTATAATTGCAACATCAGCTTTCTTCTTGCCAGCTTCTGTGAGCAGGGCCTGCCTCTGGCTCACAGCTGAACTTTGCTTTATGTTAGCAAAGTCTTGCCCATTACTTTAGTTCAGGCCTCAGGCCTCATACCGGGCCTCTGCTACAAGGGTTTATGTTTCAGGGCCTCATCTTGCCACACATGGTACTGCTGCATGTGCCTAGTCATGTGACTCTTTGCAAAACTGGGCCCATTATCAAGACAAGAACAAACTGGCCATCGGCACGTCTCAGAGCCTTTGCTGTTACATAGGATGGATGTATTCCCTGCTGTAATTCCAGTAGCTTCAATGGTCTGAGTGTGTTATCACACGGCAGAAGGAGCTGCTTCACAGTCTGTCCTATAAATACCCAGGGCCCAGGAAGTTGGTGACTAGAGACGCTGCCGCAGCACAGCGATCTGTGGCCACACAGGCACCGTGGTCACCAGCCAGCAGCACGTGTGCGGCGCTGGGAGTAGAACCGGTGACCTTTGGCTCCAGAACTGCAGGCTTCCACCCCACGGGATGTCTGGCAACTAGCCAGCAGCCTGGGTGCTGGGCCTGATTTGCATGAATGATTATATTAAAAACAAACACCCATTAAAGAAACAGGGCTTGCTGGCAGGGTTCACCAGAATGTAATTGAACAGCTTTGTCCTCATGCTGCAGCTCCAGGGAGAGGGAGGGGCCAAGGGCTGGGTTTTGGGGCTGGGTTTTTGTGCCCCCTTCCCGCTGCTGAGGGTGGCATGACTGTCTAGAAAGCGAAACCCAGCCCAGTTAGGTCCAGGGCACGGATGGTAGCTGGTGTCATCACCATCCACAGACTAAGGCTGAGGGGAGGTTGTATTTTTATCTAGCCGAAACCAGTTGGCCACAAATGGCCTTATTATTTGTTGGTTTTACGGTAGTGCCTCGAGCCCCGTAGCATCAGGCACTGCACCACCTGTATTAGAGCCTGCCCGTGCTATGGCCAGCGTATAGCCTGCCCAGACAAGACAGACACTGAGTGGGGGGGAAGTGAAGTGGTGTTTCCGTCTCGGTGGGGTCACAACCTTTGCTTGGAATGGATTAGCAGCTAGGGAAGTCCCTCCCCATGCCATTTTGGGCTTGGCCCAGTTGCTACCAACCTGCCATTTATCTATCCACATGCCCTCAATCCTCTCCTTTTCTCTCTCTCTCGCTCTCTTCTCTGCTTCCCTTCCCCCCCCCCACCCCCGGCCCATTTCCCCCCCTGCTTTCCCCTCCATTGGTTCTCTCCAGCCTTTTGGGTGGGTGTCTCACCCCAGCATGCTGCTCAGGGGGTGTGGCCAATGGTATCCCGCTGTCTGTCTTGTTGCTGCCTACATTGGAGCCTAGATTGGTGTGAAGCTCAGCTGTAAATAATATGAAAGGGATTCTCTACCCCGGCTGCTGGCTGCAGACCGGACCCGTAGCTCTTGCTAGCTCCCTGCCTATTCCTAGCCCTGGTGGTTCAGTACCATCAAGTAGGGCCAAATGCATCTCTGATTTACACCCTGTACAACCGCATGGATGTCAAAGGGATTACTCAGGAGGGTAATTCAGGGCAGATTCTGCCTCATGTGGTCTCCCTAAGTCCTGGCCTACATTAGGCAGGCACGGAAGAGACTGTGGATTTCACTACACAGCCTGAGCCAGGCATCAGGAGTTTTCACTCAGTTTCAAGTTCCGCACAGCTCGTACTATAATTAACGACCTACCGTATTTCAGGAACCAACCTGTTCCCACCGAATTCAATGGGAGAGGTCTGGTAAGCTCAGGGTCGGGTCCTTAGTGTATTGCAGCTTGGAATGAGGTGGGTGGGCGGGCAGACAGGGGGAGGGGGTGGGTCCATCCCCACTCCCTTGAAGTCCCTGTAGCTTAGTTTGGTGCTCTGCATGTATATGTTTGCCATGGGACTTTCCTGATCATTCTCCCTAGCGAGCCTATTAGCCAGGAGGAATCACTCTGTTGACAGCAGATTAGGTCAATGACTGCCTATGTAACCACACAGAGCAGTGGTTCTCAACCAGGGGTCCGGGGACCCAGGGGGGCCGCGAGCAGGTTTCAGGGGGACTGCCAAGCATGGCTGGCATTAGACTCACTAGGGCCCAGGGCAGAAAGCCGAAGTCCAGCCATGCAGGACTGCAGCCCGGGGCCCCGAGCCCCACCGCCCAGGGCTGAAGCCAAAGCCTGAGCAACTATGATTCTATGATTCTATGAACTTAGCTTCGCAATGCCCCCTATGGTGTGGGGCCCCAGGCAATTGCCCTCCTTGCTACCCCCTAACACCGGCCCTGGCTTTCATATGCAGAAAAACAATTGTTGTGGCACAGGTGGGCTGTGGAGTTTTTATAGCATGTTGGGGGGGCTTCAGAAACAAAAAGGTTGAGAACTCCTGACATAGAGGGTACGTCTACACTGGAGCAGGGAGTGTGCTTCCCAGCATGGGTCGACAGCCATGCACTAGCTCTGCTTACGCTAGCTTGTTAACAATAGCAGGGGAGCCAAGGGGAGCACAGGCAGCAGCTCAGGCTACTTGCCTGAGGCTCTGAGCAGAAACCCATCTAGGACCCCTTTCGGTACAAATGTGGGCAGCTAGCCCAAGCCACTGTCTGGGCTACCCCTGGCTACACTGCTATCTTTAGCAAGCTGGCTTGAGCAGTGTCTGCATACCGGGGCTGCGGAGCACACTCCCAGCTGCAGTGTAGACGTACCCTGAGATGCAACGGGATCACTTCTATTGATATACGGATGCTCCCCGACTTATGCAAGCGTTCCGTTCTGGAACGCCTTGCGTAACTCGAATTTTGCATAAGTCGGGAATGCATACCCAACCATTACACAAAAAAACAACTACAAAAAATGTTCTAGGTTACGGAACTTTTGCTGTAAGTGCGGATTTGCGTAACCTGGGGAGCATCTGTAAACAGAAGATTACTCAGGAGGCGGGTGGGTCAGGAGAACTCAAACCGATTCCAATGGGCTTCCCCTTATTAACTGGCAGCCTCTTCCCTTTCTGTATGTAAATGGCTTCCCTGTGTGCCCAGGGTATCTCTCCACCCCTGAAACAGCAGCTGGTGCTGAGTGCTTGGGAGAAGAGGAGGATCCCAGAGTCATATCTTTAGTGAGGCTGATAAATGATGCCTGCCTGGTCCCAGTCTGTGCCTGGCTTTCAAGCATTATTATTAACCCACCGAGTGCTGGGAGCTCACCCCGTTAGTGTGTGACTGGAGCCAAGGGGCAGGTAACATGCTCAACGTCTCATTTGTGTGTGTGGGAATGTGGTGCTGGGGAAAGGGACCCAGCCCTGAAAACCAAGGGCTCCTGTGTCTCCACAGATGATATGGACGAGCTTCTCCCCTCACCCCACACAGTGCCCCCTCAGAGTGCCTCAGCTCTGGCCAGCTCTAGGGGCAAGTGGCGGTTTAAGCCTGCGTGACCCATTCAGTCCTCGCCTCTCCAAAGAGGGGGCTGGTTCTGGGAGCGGGGAGACTGCACTGCAAGTGGCCACCAACGCGCCATTAAATGGTAGCCATTTTCAGTCCACCCTCAGCAGGGCTGGATTTGATTTTCTTGGTCCTCCATCTTCTCCCCAAGCCCCAGCATTCCACAGTGCAATGGCTTGTTGGTGGGTTTGTACCCCGTTCCAGGGGGGCGCTCTGCACAACACCCATAGCGTCCTCGGGTGTCTTTGCCCACAACACAGTCACTGACACTGCAGAAGAAACAGGTAGACAGCTGACAACAGGGTGCTAAGAGTAGGCCCAGGAGGAACAACCTCTCTGGGCCTCAGTTTCCTGCCAGTCACTGTTGCCACAGGAAATGAGACACTGGATATGTTGTGTATTGGTTGTCATGGTAATAGAACCTTGTGTTGCTATGGCAACTGAGTTAGATTATTAGGGGATAGCCCAGCCAGTTTGGCTGGGCTGTTGGTTAGTTCTGTGTGTGGAAATAAATGGCTGCTGCAAGGTTTACAGCACTTTGTGTCTCCAGTGATTCCTTCCTAAAACTGTTGCCCCAAGGATATAACAGTATGCTCCGGTGTTCCCGCTGTATGCTCATCTCTGTCACCTCCAGCAATGCCTGACCTGGTACCTGGACATCAGCGTCTCCAGCTCCCCGTGCCAGCAGGCACTGAGTCCCCCTGAGGTCACACGTCCAGGCCTGGCTCTCCTCTGCCTTGCACCACATCAGAACGGTAGCAGTTTGCACCACATTACACAAATGTAAATGACGACACAAGGGGCAAAGCCAAGGGGACTCAGGCCCTTGGTCTCCAGAAATACAGGCTGCTACTGGCATACGTTGTGAGAGTCCTGCTGCTGGGAGCTCTTTCTTGTCTATGCAGCAGCTGCAAATCACCTCCCCCTACATGGTCCCACCCCAGCTTGATCAGCTGGCAAACTGAACACCTGTGCACTAAATGCACACAGCTGTGTGGTTGCATTTACTGTGCCAGCTCCAGCCACCATGGAAACAGATTCCCTTATAGTGGGATAGGAGAGAGGCCCAGATACTCAAAGGTATTTAGGCACCTAACTTCCATCACAGTGAGTAGAAGTTAGGAGCCTAAATACCTTTGAGGATTTGGGCCAGAGTAACCCAGAAAGAGACCTTGGCAAACCTGAGACCCAGCCTCTGCCCTTTCCTGTCTCACGGTTCTCCTTGATCTGGCTTCAATTTTTCTTTTCCTTGTAGCTCCACCTGCTCTGCCTCCTCTGACCCGGTTAATTTGCTGCTGCCTCCCTGCGTGAGCTTGGGCAAAGCACAGCCCTGCTTTGTGCCTCAGTTTCCCCATCTTTAAAACGGGAGCGCTGGCCCTGTAAAGCTCCTTGCCCTGTTCAGAGGGAAAGCACTGTAAGTGCAAAGTATTAGGGGGGAACCGAGGCACAATGTGGAGTCAGATCACGACGGCCATGCCCTCCAGCACCTCCAGATCTGGAACCTGAATCTTAGTTACACCCAGGATGCTCTATGCTGCTCTGGCAGCATAAAGGGGACAGAGATGCCCCCCCCTGTGAATATTCCCACACATGGGACCTCCAGCCCTGGAGGCAAGAGAGGAACAAGGCAGGCTAGATGTGCACAGCAGGGGGTGGCTGGATCACATTACACTAGGGCTATTCTCAGTGTCTCCCAGCCCAAAGAGAGTCGTGGGAGGCAGAGTGCGTGACAGTAGCCCTGAGTTTGCTGTAACTTGCACCAATGACCCAGCTGGCCCCCATATGCCCCCGCTGCGAGAAGTGCAATGGTGGATTATAGCGTCCTTTTCCCCACACCCTCCATTTTTGCCCCAAGTGTTGGGAGGGAGTAACTGAGAATCAGGCTCCTGGTGTTTTGATTTGGCCCACTAGAGAGAAGGGGACCAAGGACTGGATCTTCAAAGGGACCTAGGCGTCTAACTCCCATGGAAATCAATGGGAGCTAAGGCACCTAAATCGCTTTGAAGATCTGATTGCAAATGGGGAAATTCAGCTCCTGTTCTGGATTCCCAGGCTCCTCTCCAAAGCCTGGGTGCCTCTGGGCTTGGCTTTGGGCCTGTCTCTGACTGTCTTTAGTTTTATTTCGTCACTGACTAGCACAGAGCTCCTCCAGCCAGGGATGCAGACTTGGCTGCTTGCGGTGAAGGAAGAGGAATAAAAACAAAGAGGGAAATGAATTCACAGTCCCTGACAGCGCACCCATGAGCCAGCGCCGTGTGCAGCTTGCGTCTCCGCAACTGAGCACACAGCCTCGCTTATTAAAGACTAAGCAGAAAGCACCACCGTGGTTTAGCAGAGAGCTGAGTTCAAGCCACAACACCAGGAGCCGGCTCTCAAACATCCTTTACATCTGCAGGGAAGTGTTGGGGTCACGGGGTCTTTTGATTGGGTCAGTTGCAAAGAAGAGGGGGAATCAGGTGCAAAACTCGTCATCTCCAGATGCTACATTTCCTCCCTTAGGCTCAGGCTGGGTTCAGCTTGAGTTCAGGGGCTTCATCTCAATTTTAGGCTGCAATGGCCAACCACTGTACCCTTAATATAGTCAGGGTAAACGTCCATAAGTCAGGATTTGCCCCCATGAAGCTTACTGCGGTTTCCAGCATGGTTAAGCTGCACCACTGCAAATGGCTTTGCCTGTCTACTCTAGTGGTGGCAGTTGCACTGGTAGCTGGCCACTGATGGCTGGAACCAGGGTAAGTCCTCCGTGCAGAGAAGGCCTAACTGGTGAGATAGTTGCCATTGCTCTGCTGCATCTGTACAGGAGCTGGAGAGCCAGACCATAATTAGATCATTGGGGGGGAAAGAGTGTCTCCTCCACAGAAAATGGAAGAGAAGCCAACCCAGCCCACACGTCTCCTTCCAAGAGTGGCACATGCCCCTCTGTGTCACGGGATGTTTACGGAGCTCCAAAGGGGAAGAGGTTTGCAGAGAATGACTATCCTTTCCTGTTCGTGTTCATGCAGAAGCAGTGTCTGGGCGACGGACAATTATGCTGATTGGGGAAAATGTTCTACTAGTGAAGTCTAATCAGGCTGTGAGATAGTCTCCTAAGTGAGGGGACCTTCACCACTTGATTTAAGACAGTTAAATAGGACGGGACAATCCTGAAGCCGAGACGTCTGGACTAGATGGACTATCCAGTGGCTTCCTGTGTGACCTGAGGCACGTTGCCTATTTCTAATGGCAGTTGGGTGTAAAAATACCCTTAGGTAGCATTGCAAATCTCAGTCTTAATCTCTTTATGCCTTAGCCTCCTATCTGCAAAACAGGGCTAATACGGCATCCTTTCTCCCCCACTCCGCCTGCCTATGTAGATTGTCAGCTCCTTGGGGCAGGGACTGTCTCTGACTATGTGCATGCCCAGCGCTCAGCACAGTGAGGCCCCAAGCTTAGCCAGGGCTTTTAAGCACGGCCATACTACAAGTTAAAGAACTACACCTGTCTTGCTGGTATGTTCTCTGTGAACGTTGGTTTATGCTTTTCTGTGGGTGCTTTTCAAGAAACAATCTCTTCCTGGCTCAACAGCGATACTGGGAGCATGAGGAGCGGGCACTGAGCAGGCAGATGCAATAGCCGGCTGTTTTGTGCGTTTGTCTGAGCAGCAGGGTGGCACTGATGAGAAAGCAGCAAGATACTAAGGTAGCCAGAACGCAGCGGGCAAGCTTAACAATCATCATTTTGGCCATCACCAGGAAGTGAACCTAAGACCTGCAGGGCTAATGCATGAGCCATTCCACTTTGAAGTAAAGGACTGGCCCCCAGAGCCATCAAGAGGCCTAACTTGCACTGAAATCAATGCCAGTGAGGCGCCTAGGTGCCTTTGTGGTTCCAAGCCTAAGTCCATTAGCTGGGCGGCGTAGCAAACTCCTATCTACGGGGGGAGGGATAGCTCAGTGGTTTGAGCATTGGCCTGCTAAACCCAGGGTTGTGAGTTCAATCCTTGAGGGGGCCACTTAGGGATCTGGGGCAAAAATCAGTACTTGGTCCTGCTAGTGAAGGCAGGGGGGCTGGACTCGATGACCTTGCGGGGTCCCTTCCAGTTCTAGGAGATAGGTATATCTCCATATATTATATTATTATCTGCTGCGGCTCTGACACAGCACACACTGAACAGTAAGGAACCTTGTGATGCAGGACTGGAGAGGATAAGTCCAGCACTTGTGTCCCAACAGCATGGAAGCAAGTGCAAAGCAATCGCTCGTGCACAAGTAATGGATATTTAGGCACGACGTGGATGCTGCAACGAACTGCCTAATGGGCACGTGTACCACTGGCTCCTCTGGGTTGGAATCAGAACTGCTCAAATGGTTATTGTAAGCCCTGTTCAGCTAGCAGCTAACAGAGGGTTTCTTTAGCTTGAGTGGTCTGAGGCCTGTGCCGTTAGAGCAAGCAGGCAGGAAAGTGCTAGGTGGTCATGGCGTTGCCACCGCGTAAAGAGGAACAAACAAACAACGTACTCTAGGAAGAGTCATTCACCCACTACTTAGATTCAGCTACTTCTAGGGTGAAACACAACAGTTCCTTAATAGTGAATAGCAACATGACAGAACAAGGACAAATAGGAAGTACAGTAGAAGATCTACTTGATCTACCCTGTGACGTGGGAGGGTCCCAGACCTCGGGCCCGAGCCTGGAAGTCTACACAGCAATGAAACAGCCCCACCGCCTGAGCCAGCTGGCACGGGCCAGTCACGGGTTTTTCTTTGCTGTGTAGATGTACCCAGAGAGAAGTCACCTACTGAATTGCCAACATCACTGCCGGGAGCATGCAGGTTTTCGCTGGAGGTTTCCCATCCAAGTATTAAACCAGCCTGCCCCTCCGTAGCTCATATTTGACAAGATCACTGCTGGAAGCGCTAACACAGCAGGATGAGTTGTGTTCTTTTCTGTATTCCAAGCAGCAGCTCGGAGTGAAGCCCTTTCACAATCCCCTGCCCACAACTTCTTCAAGAACAACCCCACTTTCAAAGGCCTGCCAGTGGGTACCTGGGCATGTGTCTTATGCCCACAGAGCTATGCTGGGGCTGCATTGCTGGGGGGAGGTGGAGCACTTCCAAAGACACTCCAGTGGTTGTGTTACCAAGGTACATCCTACTGCATCAGAGAGTGAGCACTAAACCAAACAGCAACATCTTCCACTGATTTTAAAAGGCCAGACTGGAATTACAGCCACAGCTGCTTTTGAGGGGTGACTGAGCAGAACAATCAGTTAAGGCTGTAAACTCTAGGCAGTGGCACTGGAGTTACTGGGGTCTATTTGGCTGAGCTAAGCGAGGCTCTACACTAACCTAATGGCCTAGCCCCCCTCTAGCCAGCCTGCCCCCCACTGGGCCCCTTGCCCCCCTCCAGCCAGCATGCCCCCCACTGGGCCCCTTGCCCCCCTCCCCCCAGAGCTCGGCCTACATGAGTAACTCACGGATTGCCAGGATCGGTGCTATGCCCCGGCCTTTAAGCAGTCCCTTGGGAGGATCCTTTCAGTGTGCCAGACTCCCCAAGGGTCAGAGCCTGCTCCAGGGGGTAGCCACCCTGCCTCAGCACCTCCGAGACTGGGCCATGGGGCCAGCACTCCTGTTTCTGACCAGGAGCTCTGCCCAGTGAGTCCAACTTCTGTTCGGAGACCTTTTCTCCCTTCAGGGATCAATGCACGTCAGCAAGTATCTGCAGCGACCCCCTGCAGCCCTTTCAGACCAGAGCAGGGTTTATGAGTCAGCTGGAACCCAGCAACAGGGAGCCCGTCGGTTTGCTCAGAAACAGCAGCTCAGACTGTTGAACTTGAATTAATATGCAAACTAGATACCATTAACTTAGGTTTGAACAGAGACTGGGAATGGCTCGGTCATTACACTAATTGAATCTATTTCCCCATGTTGAAATAGCCTCACACTTTCGTGTCAACTGTCCGAAATGGGCCATCTTGATTATCACTTCAAACGTTTTTCTCCCCTGCTGTTAATAGCTTCNGTAACAGGGCTGCTACTCTGAAACCTGTCACTAAGATAGGCTGGTTCCAGCCAGTCCTTAATGGCCCATTCAGAGCACCCCAGATGGCTATGTGACAAAACACCTCCTGTCTCCTGCTTTGCCCCAGGAGCCGCATTTTAACCCTTCCACACTCACTGGGTAGCAATACCAACGTGATAGGTACAGAGTCATAAAGAGAGTTCATAAAAATAACACAGTCATTTCCCACTAACAAAATGTGCAACCCTCTAGTTACCCCCCCTTGGGTACTGTTGGAGGAAGCCAGATTCTGAATCCCCAGGGCAGCGTCTGGCCAAAAGACCTGGGCTCTCCCTTGTGCTTGGAGAAGGCCTATTGTTATGCAGAAACCAATGAGTCTTCTCTCCCCAGGTGTCCCATAAGCCAGCTGGGAACTGAACAATGAGATGGCTGCATTAAAAGAAAATCAGCAGCCTCACCCCTAAAGAGACTCTTGCATTGCTGTTACATCCAGCAGCTCCCAGGTGAGCAACCTGCATGCTAATCTACAGTCTTATCTTCCTGCTGCGCTGTATGAAAATCTCAAGAGTGAATGTAATGCTTTAGAAAAGTTCCTGATTCACAGCCCTGCACACAAGCTCTTGGTTTAATCTACAGCACACATACAGCCTGTGCCAGCTTCCCTGCTCTACCAATGTGCCTCATCTCCAGCCTGGAAGGAGCGCTCGAAGGGAGACAGCACGACCCAGCTGTTGGGTTCCAAGGCATGCATTCAACTCCAGCTCTGCCTTTGAGTCACACACACTCTGGGCACGTGACTTCGCTCTCTTTGACTTGGTTTCCCCGCTCCCTAAAATGGGATTAATAAGACACACCCATCTTTGTCAAGTGCCTGGGAAATACAGCTGAAAAACAGCAGACATTATTAAGAGGGAGTTAGGTTTTGGAGTGGGAGCCGTGTTAGTCTGTATCAGCAAAAACAACGAGGAGTCCTTGTGGCACCATAGAGACTAACAAATTTAGTTGGGCATAAGCTTTCGTGGGCTAGAACCCACTTCATCAGATGCACGGAGTGGAAAATACAGGAGCAGGTATAAATACATGAAAGGATGGGAGTTGCCTTACCAAGTGTGAGGTCAGTCTAATGCAGTGGTTCTTAACCTTTACTGCAGCCTGCACCCCCTTTGGTTCTCAAAATATGTTCTCGCACCCCTTATCAAAAATCTAAATATGTTCTCACACCCCTTAAACCTAGATACATTTTTTTGTTTGTATATTACAGTAATCGTTTAAAAATGTATAATGGTAATAAATACATAGGTATTTGCTTAATTTGTGTTTTCGATGATTTACCTTCTAAAAAAATCTGGCATGTCTCGCACCCCCAAAAAGGGCACCTCGCACCCCCAGGGGGTGCATGCACCCCAGGTTAAGAACCACTGGTCTAACAAGACAAATCAATTAACAGCAGGATACCAAGGGAGGAAAAATAACTTTTGATGTGGTAATGAGAGTGGCCCATTTCAGACAGTTGACAAGAAGGGGTGAATAACAGTAGGGGGAAATTAGTATTGGGGAAATTAGGTTTAGGTTTTGTAATGACCCAGCCAAAGACTGGGAGTGGTTCGGTCATTACAGGACCTAAACCTAATTTCCCCAATACTAATTTCCCCCTACTGTTATTCACCCCTTCTTGTCAACTGTCTGAAATGGGCCACTCTCATTACCACATCAAAAGTTATTTTTCCTCCCTTGGTATCCTGCTGTTAATTGATTTGTCTTGTTAGACCAGTGGTTCTTAACCTGGGGTGCATGCACCCNAAGAGGGAGTGTGGCCTCCTGCTGACAGCTGACAACAAAGACATCACTTGTGGTGGTGATGGCTCTTGGGATATAGACATTTGTCCATTGGGAACTATCTATCAAAAGTAACAGCTCCCTGTGTCCGTAATGCCTGAGCCCCTCACAATCGTCAACCTCCTCATAACACCCCTGTGAGGCAGGGCAGCGCTAGTATTCCCATTCACCAGCTAGTGCACAGGGAGGCTAAGGGACTTACCAAAGGTCACACAAGAAGTCTGTGGTGGAATAGGGAACTGGACCCAAGGCTCTCAGGTTCTAGGCCCCTCCTCCCCCCAGAGCCATGGTCCTGCTCCTGGCCTGGCTCAGACAAGGGTAAGGGTGTGTGTGATGTGACAAGTTTGGGGACCACTGCACTAGACCGTCCTTGACCTCTTAATGGGGCCAAACCCAGCTTTCAGGCTCTAGGCCAGTACCACAACCACTGGGCCATTCTTGACCTCTTAATGGGGCCAAAATAGGCCCATGCCCCAACCACTGGCTTATCTTTGCTCTCTCAGTGGCCCAAGACCACCAACTCCTATCTCACAGGGCAATGTACAGTCAGCAGCTGGTAAATACCACCAATCACGGCTACATCCAAACCAGTGACCTATGGCCTGATGTCTGTCTCATTGCCAATTCCCTGAGCCCATCTGAGCGACTCCTTTATTTACAGTCTTGTCCAAAGCCAACTGAAATCAATACACGTCTTTCCATTGATTTCAATGGCCTTTGGATCAGACCCTTGGCGAGTGAAATGCTTCTTCATAGCAAGAAGAGGACACCATTCACTAAGCAAGCAGCATTTCGGTGTAATCTCTGTTACCCTGTACAGAGCCATTATCATAAAGGGCGTTGGGAGGAAAAAGCAGCCACTCCACATGTTTACTTTAACCTCCAATGAAGTGACACAGTTCAAAGCCAGGTGGAAAATGAGGTTAATGATCTCTTAGAAATGTAGGTTAGAATTCCCAGCACAGCCTGACTCAATTACCAGAAAGTGCCTCGTCACACATCTACTGCTAATGAGGACGCCACAGGGGGCCAGAGCCGGCGCTTTAGCAGGCCGAGGTAGCGGTCTGGGAAGTTTAAGATCACGGTGGCGGGATGGTTTCTATAAGGAAATTCATAACTCTATCCCTTTCTTTGCTAAAGGCCAGGCTGGGAGCCCTAGAGCAGGGAAAGTTTGCAGGGAGTCCCTGGTGTGCAAATGCATGGGGCAGACATTGTATGAACAGAGTACAAGGGATGGGAGGTACCATCGGCAGCACTCTAAGCCCTAGGGGAGGCCTATCTGAGTAGGGAAGCAGCACAATCTAGTAGACAGAGCACTAGACTGGGACTCAGGAGACCTGGGAACTATTAGCTCTGCCACTGACCAAGGGTTTGATCTTGGGCAAATCAATTTGCCTCAACTTCCCTTCCCATCTTTTGTAATTTCGACTGAAAGGCAGGGACTATATGGACGTACAGCACCTAGCACCGCAGGTTCCGGATTGCAGTTGAGGCCTCTAGGTGCTACTATAATGCAAATAAGTAATAATCTTGCTTGGAGTAGATGAGATCTCAGCCTATGGGAGGCTAATGCAAGACATGTGTGCAAGATGTATTGGGGCTTGAGAGGCAGAGGCGGTGCTTACGGGATGACTTCCATAGATTCTGTGGCCAGAAGGGATCACTGTGATCAGCTAGTCTGACCTCCTGTGTAACACAGGCCACAGAACTTCCCCAGCAAAATTCCTAGAGATCATTTAGAAAAAAAATCCAATCTTGATTTAAATATTGTCAGTGTTCAGCATGTACCACGACCCAGGTAAATTTTTCCAATGGTTAATTATTCTAAATGGTTAAAAAGTGGAATTTGTCTAGCTTCAATTTCCAGCTATTGGACCATGTTATACCTTTCTCTGCTAGACTGAAGAGACCCTTACTAAATATTTGTTCCCTCTGGAGGTACTTATAGGGGGGAGGGATAGCTCAGTGGTTTGAGCATTGGCCTGCTAAACCCAGGGTTGTGAGTTCAATCCTTGAGGGGGCCACTTAGGGATCTGGGGCAAAATTGGTCCTGCTAGTGAAGGCAGGGGGCTGGACTCGATGACCCTTCGGGGTCCCTTCCAGTTCTAGGAGATAGGTATATCTCCAATTATAAAAAATAAAAATTATAGACTGTAATCAACTTACCCCTTAACCTGCTCTTTGCTAAGCTAAATAGATAAACTCAAGGAACTCAACTGCTATGAGGCAGGTTTTCTAATCCTTTAATCATTCTCGTGGCTCTTCTCTGAACTTTCTCCAATTGATCAACTTCCTTCCTGAACTGTGGACACCAGAACTGACACAGGATTCCAGCAGCGGTTAAACCAGTGCCAAATACAGAGGTAAAATAATCTCTCTACTCTTACTTGAGATTCCTCTGTTTAGGCATCCCAGGATTGCTTAAACTCTTTTGGCCACAGCATCCCAGTGGGAGCTCACGTTCAACTGATTATCCACCGTGACCCCCATATCTTTTCAGAGTCACTGCTTTCAAACAGAGGCCCCCAGGCCTGTGTGTTGCAGTTTATAACGTATATGCTGGTCCAACAGACAGTTAGAATGGGATCAAATGTTCTACCTTGTCTGCATTTAATGGCACTTCTAATTATTTATCCACTCTCCAGCTGTACAGCAGTCGGGGATGATTTCTCCTGCTCAAGTTTAGTAGATGATCGGTTCATAAGTCGAGAATATTGCAGTGTAATATTTAGAAAGCAGCTTCTATGAATAGAAATAATTAAAGAGGATGGGTATTTTGAGAAACCCATGGCCATCCAGGAACTTTATCATCTTTCTGCCATATCCCATGGCCACGTGCACCCAGCAACAGAACTTCGATTTTTCTGCTCCAAAAAGCACAGACCCCTATTGAGAACATGTGTATTGTTTCTTTAAATCTGTGGAAGGAAGAGGTTTGGGGAAGGTTCGAGGAAGAATCTGTACAGTGAAGCATAGAAAGGGAAAGAGAGTGGCGTTAGGGATGGTAGTTTTCATCTCTCTGCAATAGGGTTCCTTGTTCAGTGGCAGAAGAAAGCATCTTTCTCTACCTTTTCTCCACCATTGGCACAGGCCCCCTAGCCACTTGAATTGTTATAGCAGAGCAGAGGCTAAGATACTGATTCAGTCCTGTAGAGGGCAGTGATACACACACCTTCTGCACAATTCAATATAATAGAATCCCATTCACAAAACATGGCTCCAAGAAAGCTTCTCCTTCCCCAAAAGATGGCACAGCTGCTAAGCAGGAAAAGGCTTGAAAAAACCTTTCAGGAAAGGAACAGAAACCTTAAGTAAAGCCCATAGGGAGTGCCAAAAGGAACAGATGTGTCCTTTGCGAAGATAGAACTAATGGCCCGCTCTAAGGGGTTGCAGTGCTCCCTCAACTCCCACTGGTTTCAATGAGACTCAGTCCCTAGGTCCAACAAACATCAGCGATCAACAACACAGCACAACTTTCTGCCCTGGACAGAGTGAGTCAGAGCTTTCCACTCTGAGCGAACGAGTGACTGTGAACAACTAAGCTGGAAAGAAAACGTACAATGGAATGGAAATTACAGAGCAAAGCTTATTTTTAAAAAGTCTAAATCATCATCTGATGTTTGCAGCAGAGCGTATGAGCCTGAGCATGCTTAGCGCTGACCACTGGGGAAAATGACCTCTGTTAACTGAGTAGAGAATGTAAAGGCTTTGGGGCACCGAAAGGGACATCCCTTAAAATAAGAGATGAATGGTTACGCTGGCAAGAAAGATGGCTGGGCCCCTTCTCATGGAGAATGTAACAACTAGCTGGGCCCTGAGACCCAGGAAAATTGACACACTCACTATCTGCAGTGCACTGTAGAGGGGCAGGATGGTACGAGGAGATTACCTACAATGGCATGTGGTCCATCTGCTAGCAGCAAGTATCTCCAACAGCCAGCGAGGAGGGCTGAGTTACTACAGAGAATTCTTCCCCAGGTATCTGCCTGGGGGGTGTTGCCCATATGCTCAGGGTCTAACTGATCATCATACACCTCTCCCCCAATATAACGCTGTCCTCGGGAGCCAAAAAATCTTACCGTTATAGGTGAAACCGCGTTATATCGAACTTGCTTTGATCCGCCGGAGTGCGCACCCCCAACCCCCCGGAGCGCTCCTTTACCGCGTTATATCCGAATTCATGTTATATCGGGTTGCGTTATATCGGGGTAGAGGTGTATTTGGAGTCAGGAATATTGCCCCCAGGTCAGATTGGTAGAGACCCTGGGGTTTTTTCGCCTTCCTCTGCAACACGGGTCATTTGCTGGTATGAACTAGCAACTTGCTGGTCAATGGTGGATTTTCTATAAATGGAAGTCTTTAAATCATGCCAGAAGTTCTGAGTCTATTACAGCAGTAGGTGGGTGAGGTTCTGGAGCCTGCAATGTGCAGGAGGTCAGAGTAGATGATCACGATGGTCCCTGCTGGCCTTAAATTCTAGGAGGATCCACTTTCTCCTGCAAGCTAGACAAATGGCACTAAACTGAAAGTGGAGACTCCAACTGGGTGTAATGAACTGCCAAGGCAAGAGCAGTGCTGCCACTTCTGCTAACCTCCCGCGAACCTAAATAGCCTCGTGTTGGAGTCAAGTCGGAGGTTTTCCTGTTTCTAAAAATGCTTCCGTTCTCTACATAAAGCAGCCATCGTGTTGCCTCGTGCAAGTCTACAGTCTAACTGGTCGTGATATATCGTTAAAACACCGGGGCACCCAATGCAGAGTCTTTATTAGAATAACTGCATCATCTCCTGTACTTTGTATCGTGTGTAGCTAGATTGTAAGCTCTTCACGGCAGGATCTTTTCTCACTATCTGCCTGTAAAACACACTATTAAAGTCCCAGCAGTTTCATGCACTGAATATTACTGCCTCTTAGTATTGTAAAAGATCTAAGTCACCATAGGCTAGTTCTTTAAGCACGAGTAGTTGTAGCACATTGAAGGTGTCAAGTTACAGTAGAGACAATCTATATGATGCTCTTCAGGACACTTATCCATTCGTAGCGGTGTGGGACACTGATATTTAAGCTTGACGCAGTGGCTCTCATTCAGATAGCCTTGCCCATACTGTTTAAATAAAATAGCTCCACTGGCCAAATTCACGGGTGAAACAAAGTTGGGTGCTGCTGCAAACACCAGAGAGGGCAGAAAAATGCAAAGGGACAGAGTCCAGGCTTACGGGTACGAAATAAAGCAATTTGAATATGAGAAAATTGAAAGCTAATGCATCTAAGGAGGAAGTGGGGTTGGGGAAGGGTTAAAATACCCCCAACCACCGGCAGTCAGCAAGAAGGAGAAACCTGTAACCATGAGAAAAACACTAGGGGGTAAGACTGGACAGCAAGTAGGACTGAGTTTGTACTGTGATGTGGCCATTAAAAATACATAGCCAGTGTAATTTTGAGCTGCAGATACAGCCCATCACAGACAGGGGCGTAATAGTCCCTTTTTTTAAGGCTCCTATCTGACTGCCTTTTCATGCAACTCATTAGCTGTTGACAAAGCTGGAGGTTGTTCAAAGAAGAGCTGCAAAGTGTGTGGGGGAGGAGGAGGGCAAAAGAAACTTCCAACGATGTGTAGAGGGTGCAAACACCACCAACGGCGAAGAGTTTAGGGCGATACCAGTCAATAACGGGACAAGATTAAGAAACGGAAACTTTAGGCTCAATGTCAGGAAAGATTTCCCAACTTCCAGATCTATTAAACTGTGGAATAACTTTCCCAAGAGATGTGGTAGAATCCCTGGCATGTGAACGGTATAAAAAAATTGGACAGGACAATGTGCATGTAACTGTTGATTTCAGTTGTTTCGGGGGAATTAGCGTGAAAGGGATCTTTGTAGATTCTCAGAGGCTAGCATGCTCATTGGATTTGTTTGCACTGCTTTAGATCGAATCTTTGTTTTACTACCATATCACTGTATAACGCTCAAAGTAAACAATAGGAGACTTTCTCTGCAGGACTCAGCAAAGCACTAAGGAAAAAAACCAACCCAGCTACGTTCCTATTTTTTACTTATAGGCTTTTCTGCACTAGAGCGTCAGAGGACCACAAACAGTTGCGTTTACTTCCCGGGGCAGTGCTGATAAGGTAACAATCACCTGTATTTCACAGCTGGGGAACTGGGCTGCAGAGAAGAAGATCTTGCTTCTACTAGAACCATCTGATCCCTCTCGTGCTCTTGTAGAGCAGCTCATGGGCACGCCCAACATTGCTCCGTGTGGTTTGCACGCATGCCAGACAGTGTTTAGATTTGCTGAAAGCAGGACTCATCCAAAGTGTAGTTGAGTCTCCACCATTGTTGTGATACAGTGGACTGAGGTCCTTGGCATAACAGTACTAGTGGTTCAAGGATCTGGCCGGTCATTAAACACTCCTCCTTCCCACCCCTCCTCCACATTTCCAATTTGCTCATCGTCTTAATAGAGTCCTGATCCAAAGCCCATTGAAGTCAATGAGAGTCTCTTCCAGGAGTTTTGGAGCAGGAAATCCACTCTGCAAGAATCCCCTGTTGCTGCGTGTCCAAAGCCTCTTTCGAGTATTCCTTGCAGCGAGCTGCTCTGCTGCAGCCCTGCCATACCAGAGGGAAGTCGTGGTCACTAACCCCTTTCCAGCAAGAGGGCCAAGTCAAATACAAGGGGCTGAGTTCTGCACCTACAAGCCCACTGCAATACCACTGACTTGGGCATGGTTAAATGGAGCATGAGAAATATGCAGCTACAGCTGGGGTGGAAGTAGGCGGAAGCTTGTGCTTTGTAACCAGCACAGGCGCCAACTTTCCTTGGCGCTGGTGTGTGCTTGAACCCCCCCCGCCCCGATTAGACCCCTCCCCAAATCCCCGCCCTGGCCCCGCCTCTTCCCCGAGCGTGCCGTGTTCCTCCTCCTCCCCCCTCCCTCCCAGTGCTTGCCGCGCGAAACACCTGTTTCGCGGCGCAAGCGCTGGGAGGGAGTGGGGAGAAGCAGGACGCGGCGGTGTGCTCAGGGGAGGAGCCGGAGGTGAGCTGGGGCAGGAGGGTGGGGCGGGGAGCTGCCGGTGGGTGCAGAGCACCCACCAATTTTTCCCCGTGGGTGCTCCGCACCCATGGAGTCAGCGCCTATGGTAACCAGTGACCGGTTTTCACTCTCCAAGCAGTTTGCTGCATCTGAGAAATAAACCCAGGAGCTGGTTTTGTCTCCACCAAATTACTTTATTATATTGTGAATAATCACAAAGCATTACAATGCTGCAGAGAGTGTCTAAAAAAACAAAGTACACAGAGAAGGTATTTACCAGCCCTTCAGAAGACTCATTTAGCTAGCGGCTACCATGAGATTACAAGAGTAAATCTTGCAGTCTTCAATTGGATTGTCACATTGGGTATTAAATTTACCATAGTGGTGCAAAGGCAGTAACTTCTACAGCCTGTATATTATCCCCCGAACATTTCATCTAAGTACAGAACTATAAAATTAAATATATAATTTTAAAAATTAAGTTTTCTGCCAGCAGAAAAATTCTCTTCAAAAGGCAGGCTCCATTAGGAAAGAAAACCCCGCAAACCAACCCAAGACCATGGTGTATTACTATTTGTTCATCATTTCCCTCCTGATTTTATAGAATCACATCCCGTCTAAGACAATATTGTTGCCTTTTAAGAAAAACCTTGCAAAACCAACGGCAAGCCGAGCATTTAAAAGGCTCAGTGAAGGGAAAAAAGATTTTTAAAGTATTTAATTTCAATGATAAGATACAGGATCAAGCCACTGGAAAAGCTACTTGGAAATCCAAGGCCAGGTCCTAGCTGGTGTAGGTCCGTGTATTGCACCAGCTGGGAATCTGGCCCTTCCGAGACAGTGACAGGCTTTGATTTGCTCAAAAGTTTTCTACCATCACCCCAGATAGCTGGTGTGGGGCAGTGTAATTTCAATTAGTAAAATACGCTCGAGGATGTAGCTGAGAAGATAAAGCTCTTTCTGGATTCCATGGATACTGCCGTGTCTTTGATTCAGAATGCAAGCTGTTCCACCATGAAGTATACTAGATTTTCACCCCTCCTCCTCTAACACAGGTTGGAATCTACTCAACAAGTACATATGTGACCAGATGTATCTTAACCTACTTCTAATGGTCGTCTTCCCACGCCCACTTCTTGAGGCTAGTGCATTTACCCCAGATCCCCAGCAGAATCTGCTAGTGGACTCCCTGCCTTTCACATTTTCCTTCTTGTCTACAGCCACTCTCGGTGCCTGGCTACAGAATGGGCCAGATTCTAATAACGGTTACACTGATTCAAGTCAGACTTCAATAAACTCAGGGGTCGTCTGCACACCTATTTGCACTAGTTTAGTTAATCCGGTGCAAACTCCTATGTGGACACACTGATTCTGGTTTAAGAGTGGCTTATTGCTGTTTAATTTAAACCTGTTCCTGATGGACTTAAACTAAGCTAAAAAAACCTGCTGTAAACCAAAATAAGAGCATCCACACAGCTTTTTGCATGGGCTCAATTAAATTGGTTTAAAAAGAAAAATAATTCCTTTAGTGAAACTGGAGCAACTGTGTGTGTAGACAAGCTCTTCGACTAGTGCAGCTGAGAGCAGACTTTGCCCATGCTGTCTCCCTCTGCCCTCTCCATACCAAGGAAGAGTGGGCCAGATTCAGGCCTGGGGTAAGCAAACAACTCCACCCAGGCTGAGTTTCTCTGGGGACGTGGCTAAAATTCCCCATTGAATTCACAGAGTGGGAGCTTAGTTCTCTTGTAGCATCTTCCTTCCCCCGCATTTGTTCGAGCTGTGCGTCTCGCTCCCTTACTGCTAGTTCTCATGTGTTGTTCCCCCCTCGCTGCCTGAGGCGTCTGCCGCTCCCACTCCCTTTGCTCCTGCTTTGTTCTCCCTCTGCCAAATTCAACATGCCGGCAATTGGGCAAAGCCGACTCAAACTGCTCTGTGCTCCCAAGACTTCGGTTAGCTGCCAAGAAGCCAAGCACAAGAGTGGAAAGAATGACACAGAGCAGCAGGCCCCGAAAAGGATCCTTTCCCAGATAGGCAAGCGTGCTACTACCTTGTTCTATTAAACAGCGGGTGTCAGTAGCCTCAGGCTTTGGGGCTGGAGTGGTCTCCCTCCTCCTCTCCCCCCACGCTCTGAACACATTTTCTGGCATGAAATTGCATTAAACAGCACAGCTGTGTCACACATGTTCTTATTAGGCCGGGGAAGTCAGAGAGGAAACAGCTTCTTCTCAGTCCCATGGGCTTATGTCTTGGTTTGATGAGGTTATCAAAGGTAAGAAGCCTCATCGAGCATTCTTTAAATGCCCAAGAAAGGGAGGGAGTTTTTAATTTAGCTTACATGCGCTTTCCCTTTCACAGCTCAATCTAATTTACCCTGCTGGAGCCTGACTCCCAGACAACCTGCCCTTATCGCAAGCGGGCTCTGTTCAGCCGCCTGCACTGGGGGCTGGGTCCGCGGGAACAGCCGTCAGTCCTTCGAATGGCACAGCGCTGAGTTTGAACATTCTGGCTTTGACGGACCACTAAGGTTCAACACGTCGGCATCAGAAGGCCCCCGAATTTCCAGTGGAGGATCTAATGCAATCCTGTGCGGAAAGGATCGGGGTGAGGTGGGGGACAATGGTCCCCGGGTACCAACTGTTCATTGCACTTTTATGCAAACAGCAGCCAAGCATTAGAAACACCCTGTACTCAGGTTTGCTTAGTACGGTTTCTTCAGATTGAAAGTGCATGACAATGAGCAGGGCACTGCTAATGAAGGCAACATCTGGAAGGCACTTCTTGGGGAAAAAAAAAAAAATAGATAAAGCCTGGATTTGTAAGCAGATGACTGCAGTTAACACATTTTGGTGCATGCTGTAGACAGGGCTAGCTTTGCTCCTGCAAAGAAGCCTGGGCTGAATGCATTTTCTCCCCAGATATTCTGCCCTTCCTCAGAAATTCAGAGCAGCGACCCCACTTGGTCCCCCATTCACAGCGAACACCGTTTGGGGCAGCCATGCCGCACCTATCACTTGCAAATGCTTGCGGGAATCAAGAGGCAGAAAACGGTGGGCGGTAATATGGAATGTAAAGACACACACCCCGTCAAGTATTGGCATATACAAACGTATAAATTATTAACGAAAGGCACGCGGCAGGTCATTTCAGTCCAGAAAGCTGTACAATCTCCCTCAGCCCTTTCCCCTCCACTTTCATCACGAGACATACGGTGCTGCTGCTACGGACCCATGGCTGTCATGACAACTGAGGACCTCTTTTTTGGTCAGCCCGATTTGTTGGTGATACTGTCCTTCCTTGATCACCTTAAGACACTGTACATTCTTCCCCAAGGTAATGCTTTTGATGGTAGGTAAGTATTTCAGAACAGTCTTTGGCAAGAAGGAAACACTTGTACTGGACAGATTGAGCTCTTGCAAGGAGCTTAGACCAAAGACTACTTCGGCACTCAACAACTTAAGGTTGGGGTTGCTAGATAAATCGAGTACCTGGAGGTTGGGTAGTTCTTTGAAGCTGTAAGGAGAGATCTCTCTAAAGCCACGTAAGCTGCTGAGAGATAAATGAATTAAATCCTTCAGTCCCATGAAAGCTCCTTTCTCAATCTTGGCCAGAGGGTTCCCATCGAGATTTAAGTATCGCAGGGGAATCCCTTGGAGGTTGGGCACAGTCTTCAGTCTGTTTCCAGACAGATTTAAGCTCTGGATTTTGGGGATGTTTTTGTCATTGTGTCTTGTGACTGCGCTTATCATGTTGTTGGACAGATCCACGTTAATGGGTTTCCCTTGACCTTTGGAAGCAAAGACATCTAACGTTATATCCAGGAGGTTGTTGTTGCTCAAATCTATGTCCCCCAGGGGTGAACTGGGGAAGCATTCATCTGGAAGGACTGCCAAAGAGTTATGACTCAGATCCAAGGATTCCAGATACCTGAGCCTGGAGAAGGTCGTGGAAGAGATCTTAGCAATTTTATTATAGCTCAGGTCAAGGCTCACCAAGGTGGTATAACCAGGGCCGGTCAGCATTGACTCGTTGATGGTTTCCAGTTTGTTTGAGGACAGATCCAAATAGGAAGTATCCAGCGGGATAGGGACAGGAACAATGTGTGACCCTATTCCACTGCAATCCACCTTGGTCAAGCTAAAGCTGTCAAAGAGACCAAAACTCTCCACTTCACAGTGGCATCCTGGGGAGCAGGTCTTGGTAGTACCAATACAAAGAAAGAGAAGCAGCAGGCTGAACCAGGCTGATAGAGGCATTGCTGAACCTGAAAGACAAGAGGAGGAGAGAATTAAAGAGCATCTGAAGCACCGTAGACAAACTAACAAACTTAAAACCTTGCCGAAGAAGGTTTAACAATTTGAACTGCATAACCAGTTGAAATGATCACCAGGATCCCTCCGAAGACCGGGACAGGTGTGCTTGTTGATGCACGGAACAATCCCAGGATACCTGATGCTACTCAATAGTGAAAGTATCTGACTGCATTAGAGATCAGGTATTTCCCACTGCAGGTAACTGACTGAAGCAGTAATGTGGATTGTCCACATTCAAATAAATGCAGGAAGGTAGCCATGGGCATGTCCTACACTAGACTTTTCCCTCTAAAGTTTCCCGCTGTAACAGCTCTAGTGCATAGCCAGTGACTGCTGGCGTTTGGACCACTTATCTAGGCTGGCTCTGAACGGAGTTAGACAACATGGCAATTAAGATGCCACCAGTGCCTTGTCTATTGTATTCCTACCGCTGCTACCACCAGTGGGAGATTAAGGGGGAAAATCTCACTTAGACTTGGCCCATGCAAGTACAACAAAGTCAGTACTCAATTTGGTAATTTGGGATTGCCTAGAAGAGCTATCGGTGCTCTCATGCAAGATCTGTCCTTGCTGCATCTCCACCAGTTTAAGCTGAACCACGCATGAGGCTCCTCTCGTATTATGGTTCAAACACTGGGGACTGGTCAACCCTGAAAACGTACATCAGCATAGGTATGTCTCTCAGGGGTGTGAAAAATCCCCCCCCCCCCCGAGAGACACAGTTATGCCAACCTAACCCCCAATGTAGACAGCGCTCCGTCAATGGAAGAATTCTTCCATCAACCTAGCTACTGGCTCTCAGGGAGGTGGATTACTACAGCGACAGAAGAACTCCTCCCGTCTCCATAGTAAGTGTCTGCACTGAAGCACTACAGCTGTGCTGCTGTAGCATTTCAGGCGTAGCCATAGTCTGGTTCTTTACGGGGGTTTAATAAGCTGTAGCCCAGATGCACACGTCAATGCCTGGTCCAGTGGTTGGGGCACTAGTCGGGAACTTGAGAGACATGGGTTCAATTCCTCACTCTGCCACAGACTTCCTAGGTCACCTTGATAAGTCACTTAATTCTGCCATGCCTTGGCTCCCCATCTGTCACATGGGGACAATCACGCGTTGCACAGGGGTATTGAGAGGATAAATGCATTAGCGACAGGGAGGTGATCAGATACTACAGAAATGGGGCCAGCAGTAGCACCTCAGACAGATAATTACCGTAGCATCGAGGCAAGCGAAGAGGCCTAGCGAGCGCTGGAGCTTCACGGGCATCAAACAGAATGGGCCCAACTCGCTACAATGTGCCTCTCAGAGCCAGCAAGGCCCAATGCATCCCAGGGGCTCGGGGAAGGAGTGGACCTAGAGGGCGGGCATGCCAGGTTGCTGCTGCCAGCCCTCCTGTGGGTATTCTGACGGGTGGGAGAGAAGCTTTAACTCCCTCCAGGAGTTCTGTGGGCAGGGGCCATTGAGAGGAAGTGCTAAATCCTTGCTCTTTTCCGGCCAGCGCTATGCCCCCTGGTCCACTGCATGAGAGGTAGTGGTCAATGCACTGCCGGCTTCCTGGTCAGCTGTCCCTTGGCCTGGGTTCATGCTGCGGTGCAGCGCAGGTGAATCTGGACTGTGAGAGGACTTGACCATTCAGAAAGCTACTCATGCAGATGCCCATGAATGCTTTCAAGGTGCAACTATCCTAGCTACACAGAGCCCTCAGTGACAGCTCTTTGTGCTTCGGCAGCGGGCAGCTTCACCACCAACCAGTGAATTTTCCAGCTTGGGAAATAAATCTACATCAATCCAACAGCCTGGGAAAACAAAGTCCTCTTGGCCCAGAGCCAGACTGGCACAAGTCTGAGTTCTCACCCATCAGTCCCCCCCAAACAGCCTTGACAATTGGGCCTCAAATAAGGTTTTGAAGGGCCCCTTCTAGGAACCAGAGGATGGGTCACTCTTCTTGAGCTGACTGCCAACAAGGACACCCCGTGTGATGGGTAGATACCCACTTCAAAATCCCTACAGGGACAAGCCACTCATTTCACATAGGCCCCTGGACAGCCATCAGGTAACTACGTGCAACAGCTCTTGGTCTGGATTAGGATTCTAACCAGGGACCTAGCAGTGAAGCCCTCTGCAGCCTTTCCCCTGCTTCTCCCTCACACCGCGCTTGCCATCTGCACAGCTGAAGGACGAAGGCCCTGTCCAGACTACCCGCCCGGATCGGCGGGTAGACATCGATCTAGCGGGGATCGATGTATCGCGTCTCGTCTGGACGCGATACATCGATCCCCGAATGCGCTACTTCGAACTCCGTAACTCCAGCAGGGCGAGCGGAGTTCGCGGAGTCGACGGGGGAGCCACGGCCGTCGATCCCGCGCTGCTAGGACGCGAGGTAAGAGCGGGAAATTCGAAATAAGATACTTCGACTTCAGCTACGCTATTCTCGTAGCTGAAGTCGCGTATCTTATTTCGATCCCTGCCCCTAGTGTGGACCAGCCCTAAGAGAGCCAGGAGGCTCGTCCCTGTTTCACAAGACTTGCCAGGCCTTTCCGTTACTGTATCGGTTAACGGCTTCGCCACAGAACGGTACTAGCTACAGCAACGCGGTTTCCAGAAAGAGCTGATTTAAAGCTTTAGCTACACGCCTCTGGGGATTATAAAACTGAGCAGGCTGGCATCCCACAGGTCTGCGGCAGTCACGTTCCAGCAGACAGAAGGGCTGATTATTCCTATTGTTTCCCCGCATCATTGCCTGGAATCACAAGTCCCACGTCCGCTCTCTCTTTACGCCCTTCCAAGAAGGATTTCAGGAGATCTGCAACGGGAACGTGTCCCCCAAACAATGATCTATCTACATTGTAGCTATTCTGTTCCTCATTCCTTTATACCCTACCCCCCCCCCCCCCCCCCCCCCCCGAATTAAAATGTCAGATACTATTTTTCAAGACTTTGCCTTTATCTCAACTACTCATGGTTTCAGCCTTTACTGTCTCCAGTGCATGCCATTGTCACCTCTTCCTTCGCTCTCTAATAAAAAGCAACACCCTTGTGGTGTCATCTTTGCCACTTGACCTTTGATCCTTCCTCTGTGCCTCCTCTGCAGCCTAGGAAACTTTTGCCAGCCATTTCCTAGAAGTTCACACCTACTTTCATCTTCTCCCAGGTCAGTTCCTCTCCCTTGTCAATGGCTCTTTGCTAATTTGCAACAGAGACTGGGAGACCCATTGTGAATTACTTGCCAATTTGCAAAATGCATTCAGAGAAGAAAGGAAGATACCTCACAAAATATGAGCTGGCCAGACATTTACTATTATCTGTCTGGCAGTAGCACATAGGAGCCCCCAATCATGGCCGTGGACCCCCCACCCCTCTCCGTGATAGACGCTGTTCAAACAGAACAAGAAGACAGTCCCTGCCCTATAGAGCTTACAATCTAAGTGATTAAGCATTTCTGATTGTATGATAGAGAAATGGGGTGTAGCCCACTTTTGTAGAAATCATGGCATCCATGAGCCCTTGTTACAGCATTGTGCTATTTAACATTTGCTGAGAGGTGAGACCACTATTTTGGGGTAAAATGAATGAACTGCACGTTCTACCTTCCCTAAGGTCTCTGGCAAAATCAGAAAAGTTGTAACAGAGGCGTACCCACCAGTTATATCCATTTGGTGTATTCGGGTCCTCTCTCCCACACACCCAACCCATCAGCTATTCCTGCTTGATTCTTCAATGGGAAAGAGCCTACCAAGTGGTCTCTTCTGCTAAAGCCTGACCCAACTCCTGGGGGAAAAAAGAGTCCCATTAACTTCAGTGGGAGCTGAATCAGACAGACCCCAGGTCAACATGCCCAATATGACTTTTAAGACACATGATGAAATTCTAGCCCCATGGAAGGCAGCGATAAACCTCTCATTAACTTCAGTGGGGCCAGGATTTCACCCCATGAATCCAAGTCTCCTCTCACACTAGCAAGAATCAGGAGCAGCTCTACTGAAATCACTGGAGCTACAGTGCTTTAAAAATGAGTGGAGGATCAGACCCAGTGCTAGACTTCAATAACCAGAAGAGCAATATCTTCTACAGTGTGTGTGTGGAAATTCCCTTCCTGCCCAACTTCAGAAGCAACTGAGGGAAGGGAATAGACAAGACGACCGAATAGGTGTTTCGTCGCCAATATCCATGACTGGCGAATTCTTTTACCCCTCAGTAGGAAGCTGGAGCTAACCAGGTGCCGATGCGCCCATGTATAAGGCACAGCTGAGTGGAGCTATTTACACTACAATTACAGTTTCTTACTAGCCAAGGGAGCAATAACTTATGTCAGTGCTGCTCTGAATCTACTCTCACTCTCATTGGGTCTCTTAATTGCCTTGCAAACAGGATGTATTTTCCTCTCTCTCTAAGTAGACTATTCCAACAAGGCAAGGATTCCATTAGAGAACAGCATGAAACATTTAGAGTGGCAACAAGCGAGTTTGCTTAAGTCTTATTTGTTCTGTCTCCAATAGAAGCTAACAGGTTGTCTGTCATCCAACCCAAGAAAAAACTTCTTCATTATTAGGCAGTTAGAAATTAAAATATCCAGGTACATTCGGTTTTTATTCTAGGCCGGAGAAACCCATAGTGCATTTTTAAGGGGGGTGAGGGAGAGGGGAAATGTGAACAGCGTGTATTAAACCCACGTCAAAATGCCTTTGGCCTCCTGCCTACAAGCCGTTCTGCTAAATTACGGATATATTCACACAGGGCTAAATCCTACTTGCCCTAATGCCTGCAGCAGCTTTCTAGTGCAGCAGGAAAGTCCCTGGGCAAAGCTCTGCAGCCTTCAGTTTGCCCCAAGTGTATTGCTCTACTCTCGCCTTTGGTGTGAAATTTTCCTCAATGTAAATAGACCCCCTGGGACAATTTCTGGCCACCTTGACACCTGCCTAATCTGGAGCAAGTCCAATGACTTCAATGGGAGCTGCTGGATGCCTTGGCCTCCGTTTCTAGAAGAAAAACAATGAAATCTAGAAGCGAGCGCCCCGGTGATTCTCCATGTTAGTCACGTAACTCTTGTTGAGCCTCGTCGGAAGGCAGCGTGGCCAACTATTTAGGGCACTGAACTGAACTTAGGAGATCTGGCTTCTATTCCTGGCTCTGCCAATGACCTGCTGGGTGACCTTGGGCAAGTCACTTTCCCCTCTGTGCTTCAGTTTCTCCTCCCACCCTTTGTCTAGCTCATCTATTTATACTGCAAGCTCTTCAGGGTAGTGACTCTCCCTTACTATATATTTGCATAGTGCAGAACACAGCTGGATTCTGGTCTATTGTAATCCAAACAGCCATTGTCTGGCAGGCTTCTGGAGGCACTTCATTTAAAAAACCTCAGAAGGCAGAGCAGCAGACAGATGCGCGAATGGGCCCAGCCCAGACAAACCACAGGCTCCGTTCCTACTCAGTCCCACTCCTCTGCCCCACTGACTTCAATAGGATCCTACATGAGCATGCCTGGATCACATGGCAGGAGTGGGGCCTGTACTTGCACTGGGGTTTCCTGTGAAAAATGTAAAAACCAATCAGCCAACCCACCCTGTGATAGATAAAAAAATTAAAAAGTTAGTTGAGGGCAGAAAGGGGTGGGGCGGAAGCCCTGAATAGAGCGTTGTTGCAAATCCACACTTTCGGGGGGAGGAGGGGGAAGGCAAACAAAATGACTATTTTCTACTAACGCACAGTCTTAACCTGTAATCAAGGCTTCTCTCATTACCTTCCAAGCTGGCAGGTAGACATGTTGGCACTACTATCCCCTGGATTCGGGGCTACTCCTTCTTGGACAGCACTACCACTTGGCATGCATCTAAGCACAGCCACATGAGAAACACGGACCTCTCAGGCCTGTGTGGTCCCTGCTATGTGAAAAGCAGGCTGGCCGGACGCATCGAGACTACCTCTAGTAGCAGCGACTACCACCAACCTGGACATTTCATCTGGATGGATTTTCCAGCTCTCTCCATGAGGGCAGTGTTAAAGTACACTGAAAAGCAGAAAAAAATATATATATACATAGATATAGGGTGGGACTTTTGAAAGCTCTACCCACAGTGCTCTGCCGTAGGTAAGGATCACGCCATTCTGCAGACTGGAAAACTGAGACACAGAGAGGTTCAATTCTCCATTAGCAAAGCACGTGCTTAAGCACTTTGCTGATCTGGGGCTTAAGTGACTGGCAGATTTAGGATTTCCCAATTCTCTGGTTAAACCGCAGGATTATGGACTTTTTAAACACTGACAAAAAAGGACTTACTCAGGATGTCTGCCCCTGTAATTCAGACATAGCCACTTACTTTCCTGGCAGGAACATGGGTTTGGGAGGAGGTGGTTTTTTTTAGCACGATACTTCCACAGAAAGGAGGACCAGGATTTTATTCTGGCCTGTGTATCATCCAAAAAATCAACTAACTGCAAAGCCTTTATAACCAGCAGAAAGAGCACAGCCAAACGATCAGACACCAGGCTGGATTTGCAGAGGAGGCAAGTTGAAAAAACAGAATTCTACTTGACAACTAAGCAAGCTGCACACAGATGTCAGTGGGAATAAATCCCACAGGCTGGGAAGAAAAGAGATTGCTAGTTATTTCTAAGGCACTGAGTTAAAGCGGAGATGGGAGCCCCATCAGATAAATCAAGAACCCCCATGAGGGGATTTTAATTGAGTCACTTTTCTGGCAATAACAGCTTTGTAAAGCTCTTTTTATTTTCTAAAAATGCTCCCATCGCTTGCCAAGTTTGAACGGACTCCTGGGTTTCCCGTCCTGATTAATACACCTACCTGCCTTTAGTCAGGCTATACAGCTACATGAATATCTCCACAGCTATTGCTTTCCAATAGGGGCCATTAAGGAACACTTTCTCTTGAAGCATCATTTGGGCTCAAAGAGATTGCCAAAGCCAGCGCTCCAAGTTTCACACACAAGTGTGAACAGACAGCAAAAAAGGAACTGGCTGAAACTAGCTTAAAAGCAGAGACTGTTAAGCCCTTAAAGAAAAAAAAAAAACCCAAAACGAATCTTTGAAGATAAAAGAACTTTGCATCTGACTCCCGAAAAGGGCTTCCTCTCTAGAATGTGAGATAATACAACTCAGGAGAGGCGGGGTATTTATTCCTGTATCAGTTCAAGTTAAAGGTCAATCAAGCTTTTTTTTTTTTTTTTTTTTTTTAAACTATTTCATGACAGCTATGATAGCCGTCCCTAAACTAATAGACCCAGGTGGCTCAGTATCGAATGGTAGCTGGATCTAGGGAGGAGCGTGTGTGAAAGACTTACCAGGGAAGGAACAGAAAGTGGTTACCTTGGGAAGATGGTTAAAAGGTCACCGATGTTTTCAAGTCACAGATACTTAGAGGTAAGGAGCAGGAAGAGGATACAATGATTTAAAATGTGGTCCCGACCTTGTAATTGGATCCATGCACAGCCTTACTGAAGTCAATGGACCCTTTGCAGAACTCTGGCAGTGCATAGGAGCCTTAAAGCGAGGGCCATTTATACCCGGTGTAAGGCCCTTTTATCCTGCCAATGTGCTGTAGAGGGGCCTTGGCATAAATGGGAAGCAGGCTCATGGGGACTGCCTGCATCGTTCAGAATAGAAGATCAGGGTCCATATTTATAAATGTGTCTCTGTTACATGGCTCTGGGTATGGAGGAAGCTACAGACCATTCAAAAAATAAAATAAAAGCGCGACACTCTTTAAACCTGATTCTCCATTAGCGCCGCGTGATTGGAAAAACAATGTAATCCCATTGAACTCAAAGGGGTTCCTCCAGATTTACACCACTGACAGTAAGGGGAGAATCAGTCCCTTAACTCTAGCAATCTGTGCTGGTTTTAAGAGCCTTCTATCCAGAGTCTTTGCATCAGTCACCTCATCTGTGATAAGCTATCAGAGATGGGTTTATCTGCGTAAAGGGCAATGCAGCTTAGATAGCGGATACATCCCAAATTACAAAGCAGGGGGATGTGTGAAATTCTCTTCTGTCTAGCGGTGGGAGAGAGGAATACCACTTGGAACCCATGTGGTGCTCAGAGACATGAATAGGAACTGAAATCATTCCTAAAACCCCCTCCACTTAGTCTCCCCCTGCTCACATGGTGAATGAGAATTGAACGCTGAGGCTGAAATATTCTTCTATGAATTATGTTCTGCTTTAATGAGATCTAATAATGGATGTAAAAAAACCACCCACTTTGCTTTCAGCCGCCAACATCACCACCATAGAGGGAGTCGTTAACAAGTAATTAACCCAACGGCACATGGAAGCCACATTGCTGGGGCATCCAAGCATAATCAACTTAAAATAGGAACCTACATATATATATATATATATATATATATATATATATACACACACACAAATCACTTCCTTACATGCAGTTATTTTGCAATACTAGGGGGCGGGGGGGATTTAAGAAAAAGATGTCCCAGGCCAGCTCTTCAGCTGCTTTAAGTGGCATAGCCCTATTGACGTCAATGAGAAAGGATGGATGATCTAGGAGTTGGAGCTCAGGACTTGGAGTCTGCTTGGCCACCGACCCCCTGTGTGAACTTGGGCTAGTAACTTAGTCGGTCTGGGCCTCTGTTCCCCATCTGTATAATGGGAACAGTAGCATTTCCACCGTAGAGAAGTTAAGTGCAGGAGAGATTGGGAGGTGCTCAGATACTGGGATAGTGGAGACCACTGAAAGGTACCGAAGATGGATCGATGCTGATTTACACCAGCTGAGACTCTATGCGCAATGCAACCCTTTTGGCCAGTTACCTGCCTCCGTGCAGGACCAGTGTGAATCATTGCCACTGGCTGCTACACTTGAAGTTCTAACAAACAGAAGCTTGGAAAGGAGGATGCCAGGGGAATTATGAATATGCCAACAGAATATGGAGCTTCTGGGGACTGTCAGGCTGAATTTAGCCGTATGTAGCCAGCAACCAGTATCACTGCAACTGTGCAACCCGCAAGTGTAGCCCAGGAGAGCCACCATGTGTGCTGGTCAAGTTAACTGGTGCTTGAAACTAGTGCAAATCCCAGCTTTTCTTGTCTACACTGTAAGTCTGTACAGATGCACTTACACAGGTTGCTGGCTGCCAATGGCAAAGTCCCAAGTATAGGCTTTGACGCTGACCAGAAGATGAGTTTGGAGGTCTCAATCCAATTCCCACAGACCATCCATTAGCCGTCTCAGCAAAGGTACCAAGGAGTGAATGGGCCATGCCCAAGAGGCAGTTCCTCCAAACAGGCACACCAGCAGAGCAGTGTGGGAGGAAACCACTGCACATATTTCAAGACTTCCATCTCCATAGCTGTCCCCATCACAAGCACACCACCACTTACATACTAGGAATACCTACACTCTAAGCGTACTTCACCCTGCCTCAGTGCAGGGGGTCACACTAGATGACCACTTGAGGTCCCTTCCTGTTCTGTATCTCCATGATTCTATACACGCAGACAGACATCTATGCTAGACAATAACACTCAACAAAGCTTTACCTTAGGATGCAGGGAATTTAGAATGGGAGGGGAAGGCAAGGTTGACACACTCGGTCCTGATTTTTCTGAGCGATCAGAGTTAGTCCCTTTTGTCAGTTACAGATGCAGAGTTATATCGGTGCCAAACAGCTATTAACCAACACACTGCTCCCAGGATAGCTAATTAATAGATCTATTATAGGTGGAGGGACAGATGACAATAGCAAGAGCAAAGCCAGGCAAGGAGGGAGGTAAAAATATCACCATTTCAAGCTAAAAAGCCTGAATGTAGAGTGGACATGTGGAGTTAATTAAGTCAGAGGCCTGCGCCTTCTTCCCATTCTCTGCAGCAGCCTGACGGTTATTTGCTTTTGCAGGCATATTTGGCTTCCTGTGCTCTGAAGAAACATCCTCCTTTTAAGAAAAAAAGAAATTCAAACTGCTTTCCCCGCCCTCCCCCCAAAAAGTTTATTTTAACAGGGATCTTATTTTGATTGTTCTCAACCCTGGTCTGCCTTCAGATGCCTTTAATAATTTATGAGGCAAACATTTAAACAAGTGGGAGTTTATTCAAGTTGTGCAATTTTCCTCCCCCGGGAGTTTTTATACGGAAGTCGAGGTGCAGTTTGGATCTAACCAGAGGAAAACCTGCGTGGACACGTACTGGCACAGACGTTCCACCCAATTCATAATTGGAACTGAAACGGGACGGATTTGGTGTCTACTACGCTGAGAATTACATTTCTCACAGGGCCAAACCCTGCACCCAGACATAGTCAGTGGCCAAAAGTCCACGGACTCCAACGCCTGCAAGGTTTGACTAGACAGGCAGCAGATGACAAGTTCCAGAAAGAACACAGGCACAGTAGGAAAGAAACCATGACATCTGTCTGGCATGCCACAAAGCCAGCAGCCCCCTGCCCACGCAGTGAAGCCTCCACGTTATATCGTTTTACTGAGGACCAAAGTAGCCCGCAGCCGTTCAGACAACTTTGAAAAGTATAATCTTGGTCCCTGGCCTTAGGTGGAGTGCTCAGAACAGGCATTTACCAACAGGAAATGAGGCATTCAAAGTCATCCTCCCTCAGCTGTCAACGGGAGGGAAAGCCCAGTGGCATGAGAGGTCTCCGGGAGCTCTGGGAGCCCTGCCCCACAATTGAGGAGATACATTATAGGGCGTGCCAAGAACAGGTGGGTGCAATTGCAGTTCACCAAGGACAGGTTAGGATTTGGTTGCTGTTCTCAATGATTCAGGGTTCATGTCTTCACCCACTGATCCTGATCAGCAAGGCGAGAAGCACAGCCTCCTCCCTACCTCCCTTCATGCCTCCAGGGAGACGGAGAGGCCATCACTGCAGAGTTCACTCGTGTTACTCCTCTCTCGGGTGAGAGCAGCCCCTACTGTGAAGCAACGCTCAGAGATGCTGTGCCCACCCCGGCACTGCACTCGCTTCTGTGTGGCGCTAAAACTTCTGGGACGGCCTCCCACCCCGGTTCTTTGTGGCTATTATCTGAGCTGCTCTGTGGATTCTTTCCCAGCGAGCTGTGGGCGAAGTGGTCTGTTCTTTCGTGGCACACGAGGGTGGGGTGGGAATTGTGTGAAGGCATCGGAGGACTAGTGGCCCTCAAGTGGAACTACCCTGTGTCCTCGCTGTTAGCAGCTGGCAAATTGTGCTAATTCGAGCTGTAGCTTATACCCCCCCACCCCCATGCCCGACGGGCCAGCCACTTGGAATTTAAAGCACCACCACACTCGAGTTAAGACTTTGTGCATGGACAGGACTGGAGTTGTGGGCAACACTAGAGTAAACCCTCGAGTTAACGCTGCTGTGATGACAAACCCTAAGGCAGCATGGTCTGGACAGGGCACGCCACTGGCACTCGGGAAACCTGGGTTCTATTCTCAGCTCTGCACCTGACTGACTGTAGGTCATTTACCTCACCTGTCTGTTCCTTTCTTTCGCCCTTCGTCCATCTTGTCTATTTCCACTGTAAGCACTTCAGGGAAGGTTCTGCTTCTTACTATATGTACGCAATGCTGCCTAGCACAATGGAGGCTGATCTCAGTTGGGGATACTTAAAACCAGTAAAAGAAAAAAACAAACCCCAGACAGACTAAAAATCAATATAGGCCACTTCTTCGGAAGCGAGAGGGCCTGCACACAGATCTGCCCGAAAATAAAAAGTGCAAATTACCACCCAGTTGTTCTGATGCAAGTCGGTGTGGAGAGCAGCCCTTCAGAGTTGCAGGGAATCAGCAAATGTAAGCCGAGCCGGGGAGGGAGAGGGTGTCCATGCCCCTTTTATCATCATGTCCTCCTTAGAGAGACAAAAGCCATTCAGCTTTATGGCTTTCTCATTGTGAGAAAGCTTGTCAAGGAAACGCTCTTGATCACAGCAGTGTGAGCACTTAAGGCCAGTAGTAAACTGTTCCCTTGCATCATGTGGCGGGAAGGGGATGGGGGCCAGTTAATCACCAACTGCCTTTCATTGCCACATGCTATCCCTGAGGCCTGGAGCCAGCAGGATTTCAAAAGGGACTGTGGGATTGCACGGGCAAGAGGGATATCCCCAACAGTAAATGTTGTTATACATACGAGTTTGGGAAGGGCTATAAGCCATCCTGCTTCAGGACTTAAGCCGGTCTCTAGTTATTCAGGGTTCAGAGGTAACGCTACGGCCAGGCTAGCCAAGAAGACTACTGCGGGGCTTCTTGCACCTTCCTCTGCAGCTGCTGTTCTTGGCTACTGTTGGTGACAGGACTAAATGGTTCGCTGCTCTGAGCTCGTCTGGTTGCTCCTATGTAACAAAACATTCTCAAGATATGAGGCAGAGAGAGCGCAAGCAGGGTGTGTGGTCTATGTTGGGAAATTATCCCGGTTCCAGCTATTGAAACCTGGCAAGGTAAGTAATCTGCCCTGCGTCATATAGTGAGTCTGTGGCAGAGGCTGGAATTAAATCCAAGTCTCCTGAGTCCCAGTCAAGTGCCTTAGCCGCAGGGTATGGAAAGGAGAGATAAGTAGGTCTGTTCGGTTTTTAAACAGCCTGTTTTCCTTTGCTCCTTCTCCCACAGCTTTATATGGTTCTATTTAAACCCTACATGAGGCTTCCCGCACCTGGCTACCCAAATGCACTCGGTCCCATTCTAATCACTCATTATGACTGTACCTCTCTGGAGCACTCCGGTTTCCAGAGACATGATATAATCTGGGTGGAATGCACTTGGTTTTATAATATGCTGCTTGTCTCTCAGAGCTGCAAGGCAAGTGCTGAGCATTAAGAGGTGGGGGAAACCCAACCAACGCTGCTACTGCACCATCCACCTTTGCAGAAATCTACTACTCAAACATATAATACTGGATCAATCTCTGGGTTGACCTCTACCGGGACCGCTCGACTGTGTCGCCTCGTGCAATAAGGTAGCAAAGGAAAACCCAAGCACAACTGGATTCCACCACCCCTTCGGTCATGCACACAGCCCACAGGGCAGGGCCCGGGGTTCAAAACGTGAAAGCAAAGCCAATGGAGGAACAAATATGATAGAGAGCACCTCAGTGTCTAAGAATTCACAGATACTGTCCTGGCTTTGATGGTACCATTCAGCACCCCCTTGGAAACCCTCGACTCTAAGGAAAGCTCCCACCGCCTAAGAGACCTAGCAATTACCAGGGCTGATGATGCACCACAAGTCAAGTACAGACACAGCCCCCTGAGGTGCACATCAGAATTAGCTGATCCCATCCCTCCCTGCCCCACCCTCTGACTACAGAGGGAGGCATCTTCTATAGCAGTGGATCTCATGTGAATGGCCACCAGAATGTGTTGCAAACCAAGCAGCAATGGTGGGGTCAGGGACACATGAAATATTCCCTCCCTTAAGAAGTGACCCACTGGACTATAACGTTGAAAGTTGCTGCCTCCTGGTGGTACGAAGCATAATGGCACAACAAGTGCGTAAATTAGATGCAGTCAATAGCATCCAGCCTGTTGGCTGCTACTAATGAAGGATGGCTTATATCTACATAGGGCCTTTTCACGTGCCCCCCAAAAAAGGGGTGAACTGACTGTTGAAGTGTAACACCAGGAGACCCCTTCTTGCATAGCCTCCCGCCCAAATGCAGACACATTTGGAACGCAGCATGGCCAGAGTTTAACAGCGCACCGTAACGCTGTGTACATTTTAGGAGAGGAAGAGAAGAATGCTGTATCCAGCTGAAACTGCATGAAGACCTGAGGGAGGCAGAAAGAAATTAATCCTGGAATCCTGCAAATGAATTCCAGCGTGGATAACACCTCTGATCTTGCAGAAAGTGACATGAGATCTTAGAGGGCCACAGCGTTATGTCTCATTCAAAGGGCACTCTCCCTGCCCCCCCCAGCACCATGCTGGGGCACTGATCCAATGAGAACTTGGGGGAGGGGGATACAGTGCTACCTCTGCATTCCCCCTTCCCCACACCAGAAGCTGCCTGCTCCTCACATCTTTAGTGCTACACAACAAAGAGATTGCAACCCTACTCTCCTGGGCTGAAATTTCTGGTGCCCTTCAGGACTGCCACAACCAGAGTAGGTTTTTGCTGTTGTTGGCGAATAATCTCTTAGCCGCATGGGGCACTCAAAGTGCAGCTGCAGATCCGCCATTGGAGGAGAGCATAAATACACTCCTGGCTATCATTGTTGCTAATAGCACAGCTGTAAATGAAAGGCTCCCGAAAATTCTCACAACACGACTATCCTGAGTAACGAACGCTAACAAAATGCCAGGTTTACGGCGTGGCTGGTGCCTGGTGGAATACCAATGATGCCATGCAGCTGGCTTGTCTGGAGCAAGCTGCCTATGCCCCATGAGCTGCACTGAGCAGGTTTTATAAAATGTTTATTCTGGAAAGTTTGGCTGGCTCCCCCCCCCGTGATGACCAAGGCTTAATCAGCGGGTTACTGGCTTTTTGCTCACAATGTGTATCTTGTCTATTCCAGCCAACTTGAAACAGCAAGAGGAAGGATGGCCCAGACGTCAGGGCACTTGGGAGACCTAGGTTCAAGTCCCCGCTCCACCACAGACTTCCGCCGTGACCTTGGGCAAGTCACTTAAGTCTCTTTGTGCCTCTGTTCCCCAGCTGTACAACAGGAACAACAGCACTGCCCTACCTCACTGGGGTGTTAGGAGAATAAATCGGTTTAAAGACAAACCCAGGAGTTTGAGGTTCTCAGATACTACGGCAATTTGGGCCGTGTAAGTACCAAAGGTTATGTCTACACAGCCAGTGGCAGCAAGTCACTGGAGCTCAGACTCAAACTCAACCCCCTCCCGAGGCTTCGCAGGCTGAGACACAACTTCAAAGTGCCATCTGCACAGCTGTTTATAAAGCACAAGCCTAAGTCTGTCAACCGGGCTGGTAGGCGAGCGGCCGGGCTGTGTATCATAGAATCATAGACTCTCAGGGTTGGAATGGACCTCAGGAGGTCATCTAGTCCCACCCCCTGCTCAAAGCAGGACCATGTAGACATCCCCTAAAATGCTTTCAAAGCTAAAAACCTGGTACAAGCCAGGCAAGAAAATTTAGTTAAATAAAAAATAAATAAATAAGAGAACGTCAGTTTTAAGTGCGTTAAACCTCACGTGTGGGTCATTGTGGATAGGAGTCTTATACAGCCTTTTCCATCCACAGATCCCAAAGCACTTTGCAAAAGAAGCAAGCAGCAATATCCCCATGGCAAACACAGGGAGCTGACCTGTGCTCTCAGACACGCCTGGGAGTGAATGATTGACACTAGTGTAACCGGGGTGGGAGTCCTGATTTTCTGAAGTACCAATGCCCTGCTCCTACTGGCATCACCCCACCCCTGCCAGCGTGGCCCTGCACATACAGTGCCAGAAGAGCGCTCCCCACATTCTGGCCCCACTAAACCATTGAGTGCAACAGGGCACTGTTTGCCCCATTCCTTGTATTGGGCCCCAGTTCAGACCAGCACGTAAGCACACATTTAAGAGTTAAGCACACGCTTACGTCCCACTGACTTAAGTGGGATCCAAGCACATTCTTAAGCACCCTTCTTAAACAGGGATGCTTCCCTGAATCGGGGCCCAGGAGCCTGCATTAAGGGTATGCTTCCATGACCAAGGGAGAGCTGTTTCCTTATGGCGACGCCTATGAGAACGCAGGGTTTTCGGAGACGCTCCCCGCACCGCTCCAGCACTGAGGCCTACCGGTGATGGGAGCCCTCGCTTAGCCTAGCTGCTGGCACGTTAGACTACGAAGCGGCTAACTCTGCTCAGAGTGGCTCACGGTGGTATGAACGGGGAGGCTTGGTCTGCACTAGTGCTCTCCCATGGCCCTGGCCCCAGTACAGCAGTCACGACAAGGGCTGGCGCCAGTTCTCCCACCAGTCTAGATGCCGCACAGAAGCGCTCCCCTAAAGGAAGAAGTGGTGAAAGCCTCACTACCTGGGACTCTCAAGCGATATATACACCGTAGGGGACAAATCCTGCACTGCCGGGGGCTAGCCATAGAATTTTCCCATCTCAACTGCTATGGCTTTGTGCATGCTGGGAACAATGAGCAAGCTCCCGTGGTTACCATGGCCCCCGGCTCCCCCTCCCCCACATATAGTTTGTCACACTCATTTGGTGCCTCTTGTCTTGACTGTCAGCTCTTTGGATCAGGGACCACGTCTTTGAATGTACCTGAGCAGCGGCTAACCCAACAGGGTCCCAATCGGAGCCTTCAGGCCCTGCTGCAGTACAGAGGATAAGAAACGGTCTTTAAATGGAAACTCTGCATTAAGCTGGTTCCAGCAAGATCAGTTTCTGACCCAGTTGGGCTCAGACCACACTGGCTGGCCACCTGGTAGCAAGGCCACATTTCACAATACACCTCTACCTCGATATAACGCTGTCCTCGGGAGCCAAAAAATCTTACCAGGTTATAGGTGAAACCGCGTTATATTGAACTTGCTTTGATCCACCGGAGTGCGCAGCCCCTCCCCCGGAGCACTGCTTTACCGCGTTATATCCAAATTCGTGTTATATCGGGTCACGTTATATCAGGGTAGAGGTGTACATGTGAGAACACTTGAGGGCCAGAGCGGGTTAGCAATCATTTTAGCTGGAGCCCTGCTTAACAATGGCCATAGACAACGGTCAGAAGGCCAGTGGAGTGCAGAGGCCTGACACAATGACCGCTTCGGGTGGTGACCCAACAGTTGAGAAGCACGGACCCAGAGGATCGAGGCCTGCAGGTCCTCGCCCAAAAGAGCTGACCACTGTACTGAACTAGCCAGCATTTCTGCAACAGGAACGAATCGGAATCATTCGTGTGTGTCATAGGCCCTATTCTGCTAACAACTCATGAGATTCTCCTGGAGCTCAAGTGGCAGGTGGCTGTGCTTCTTTCAGCAAGCGTCCCATATTCTCTGTTGGGAAGTCTGGGAGGGCTACGCTGTGCTGAATGATGACAGCCATGAAGTTCCTAGATAGGCCCTGTCTAATAATAACACAGTAGCAAACCCATGGTAGCATGCTTTGAAGAGCACTGTTTCTCTGTTAGCTATGCACTTCCCTCCCAGCCTAAAAACCAGGAGGCTGCTCTGTCTGAAGGGTAGCAACTAAGAGAGAGGGAAAGGAGAAGAGTCAGTTAGATGTCAACACAGAGAGAGGATACAAAAAGGGGAACGAACAAGAACCCACAAGCACCACCACCAAGTATTACATACAGCCACAATCCCGGCCCAACGGTCGGCTAGGTTTCATCAATTAACCACTGCACCAACAGTCAGATTTCAGCCTGGCTTGAGTGGCACTGGGAGCAAATTCCATAATAATAAATGTTATTCGGTTTCGAGTTCACAAAGGATTCCTGGTTTTGCTTTTCCTGCCTCTTTCGCGTTCATGCTGCAGATGGAAAAACCTTTAGAGCAGAAGTAGAAAGAGGAGGCAGCTCCCATTCAAGAAAGAGAATCAGCACCAGGCTAATGCCCGTATGGCATTCAGCTGCCTTTGTTTTTTCCTCTGTTTAATTCGTTAATCTTGGTGCCAAGGTTTGAAATAAAAATTTGTTGGTTTGGCCAAGGTTTATCTTCTCCCCAAAAATCTCAATGTTTGGAAGTTTCTTTTGATTGCCTGCCAAAACGCTAGCTCTGGGAAGCACCACACAGAACACCCCTGTTCCTCTCTGATCCCAGACTCGTCCCGAGCCTTCAGAAACTCACGCAGTCAGTAGGGCTGGTATAAAAGGAATTATTGTCTTATAAAGCAAGAGACCCATCCCCACGCTCTGCCTCCCCCCACCCCCAACCAGCTGACTAGCAAGGAGGAGGGAGAAGAGCCTGAAAGAGGAAAGGGAATCGTTAGGGATAGAGTGAAAACTCTAAACCTCCTGAAAACTCAAATCTCACGCCTAGCTTTTCACACTGAGTGGAGATGCACTTCACATCCACATTGCAGGCACTGGTTCAAAATTACTCTCTTCATTTTAAAGCCCCTTCCTGGACTGCCTAATTCACAGGCCTCCTTTCTCTCACCCCTCTTCCCAATCATTCAGCACTGGCTTTTTCTCTGCATCCCCTCCTACACTCTGTTGATGCAAGAGCTTTCTCCTCTGCAGCTCCTGCAGTCTGGAGCCCTTCCTGGATTTCCCCATCACACCAACGCCTTATCTGGATTTCTCAAGTCACCACCACCACCTTAGGCACACTCCACATTATCTTCTTCTTCATCAGCATCTGTTCATCTCTCTCCAGTCTCGTATAGTGGAAAACGGTAATTCATTCACCATCCCAGGCATTCACACCAGTTTTGCATACTTGACACCATTACTGCCTGCTGCCCTAGGTAATTCTGCAAGGCGTATGGAGTACAGTTTGCAAGGATGCCATGCATACAGAATTGTATTGTACAGTCTTGACAACATAATTGGTATTTAATATAACCATTGATGCCTCTCTCTCGCTCACAAACACTCTTCCTGCTCCTCACCACTTATCAAACCCCTCAAAGGCACGCGCGCGCGCACACACACACGGATCAGACTACCACATTCAAGACACTATAAAATAAGATTTGGGAATTCTCAGGGGGTCTTGAGGTTAAGGCTTGGATTCCGGGTGACCTGGGTTCAATACCTGGTTCTGGCACTGACTCCCTGTATGACTTTGGGCAAGACACTTAATCTGTACCTTGGTTCCCCACACCCCCATCTGTAAAAATGGGGATAATAATGCTTCCTTTGTCTGCCCCATCTGTTTAGACTGTGAGCTCTTCAGGGCAGGGATTATTTCTCCCTGTGTAGCTTTACAGGATTTAGTAGCATAGAATCCTTAGCAGAGATCAGAGCTCCAGGTGATAGTGTAATACAAATAAATGACAGTGATGTTGGAGATTAAAGCTAAACCATCCCTTACAGAGCTAGGGTCCCCGCCACACCCTCAGCTAGTGGGGTGCAGGAGGACAGGCTTACACTGCAAACTCTTGGAAAGAGGTTTTAACTGTCATGCCCTCTCCAATCATATTAGCATCTAGTGGGACAAGAAGGCGTTGCTGACAAGAGTCAGAGCAGCGTCTTTAGAAGTTTTCACAGTTATGGTGCAGTTTGTTCATATCTTCTACCTAGGTATTTTCAATGCTCACCATCACCGTGTAGCGTCTTGAAATACTAGAACTGGTTCTATGGCAATAACTCCTATATTACGATTTGAATGTAATCACAGTGCTCAGCACCAATGGCTTGCCAGTGTCCAGAAAGAGGAACTTCCTAATGTAACTTGAGTGAATGCTGTATGCAGGGTAGCACGATCTGATTTATTATAGCTGATGTCTGGGCAAATCTTTCATCTCAAGAACTCAAGCTCCCCAGCCCATACTGACAAACCAGGAGTTAGTCTGACTGTTCTTGTCTTAACCACTGGAGAAGTTACATGGCTCATTTCTTCTTGCAACAGTGGTTCTCAGCTCCATTTGCTGTCATTCAATTACATTAGGATTTTGCCCCCAAGCTAAGAGCAACATGAATCATCGATTATGGGGGGGGGGGGGGGCCCCTGAANATTGGAGAAGTTACATGGCTCATTTCTTCTTGCAACAGTGGTTCTCAGCTCCATTTGCTGCCATTCAATTACATTAGGATTTTACCCCCAAGCTAAGAGCAACATGAATCATCGATTATTGGGGGGGGGGGACCCTGAACCCCTCCCATGCCAGGAACAATCTTACATATTTTGCATCGTCCCATCCTCTTTAGTTTTGCACAGCACGTGCAATCAAGTTCTCAGTTCATGATTTTCCAACCAAGTCAGTAGGATAAAGAGTGTTTTGTTCACAATCAACTGACGTGTGCTGCGGTCTAGCACATTCATAAATTTACCATGGCATGAGCTACTGATTAAGGCATTACTAATAAAAGTTGCTGTGATTCTCATGACTGGTTAAAAGTTAACAAGGCGTGTGTGCCTTATCTATTCTCTTCCCTCTCCTTCTCGGGCGGGCTTGTCTGCTTTTTTCCGAGAAGACAAATCCTCTGCCACTTCCCACTCCCCCTTCCCCTCTCCAGCGTAATCCAGTTAGAGAGGCTGGAAATTCCGGGACTAGGCAGGCTGCATGCACCGGATTCGAGAGCAGACCATGAGATCAACTTTATCCTTCGCTGTGTGGCTTCAATCCTTCCACCAGTGTGCATGTCTGGGCTGATCCAAGCAGATGTTAACGAGACAGTAACCTCTTAACCTGTGCGAGCGCTGCCTTCGCAGCGGCTTTTTCCTCCCCTCCCCAGTCTCCTTGATCAGATCGCTGCTCTCCAAAAGTTCCTTTAAAAATGTGTCTTTGGAGCACCATTAAGCGCAGCCAGACAAGACAGCCTCCTTCCTCTCCCCCCTTCCCCTGAATCCTGCGCCTATGGGGAGAGAGAGCTGGAAGGGGGGAACCACGGAGCAGGGTGTGAAAGCAAAGCCCTGAATCTGGGCATTGGAGGCGGGCACTGATTCCAGCTGCTGATCAGATTACTTGCAACCGTGGCAATTTCAACTGCTCATCAGACAGCCATCATTCCGGGCGGGGAGACAAGAGCAAGGGAAGGGGAATACAATGAAAAGCGAGAAGGGAAATCATCACCAGAGACACATGCATGCCACACCATCTGCTAGGGAAAACGAGACAGACGCCAAGCTGTGCAAATCTTGTTCGGAAGTCAGGAAGGACGCAGATTTCCCGGGGACTGAAATCTCCTGCAACTCACTGCAGGGCAGGTTTCAGGCTTTGGAAATCAAACACTTCTACCCCCCCCCAAAAAACCCACCTTATTTTATATCGAGACATCTACCGTGTATAGACACAGCCAACTCTCTGCAAAGATTTGAAAGCAAAAACCCACCAACCCCACTCCAGACAGACCCAGTTCTCGCTCCGGGCTGCAAAGCAGCGGGGGCGCTTCTGTGCCAATCGCAATCCCAGCCCGGCGGCGGAGCAGACAGCAAACTGCCCGGCCCGAAGTTGAAGGCGATCCTTGGACGATGGAGCAGGAAAGGGTTTGGTCGGTGACTCTGGTTTCCCCAGGAAATGGAGGGCGAGCCGGCTGTGCCGCCCCCCCCCGGCCGGCGGGAGCTGGGGAGAGCCCGCTGCATGGCCAGCCCGCCTTGCTCTGCAGGCGACCCCCGAGAGCCGCCGGACTGGGGACCGCGCTCGAGGCTGCCCGGTTCCCAACTCACCGCAGCCCGAGGCAGCCGGGCGAGCTCCCCCCCTCCAGGCGCTGCAGCAGGAGTGGAGCTGGGCAGCACCGCGGGGAACCACTCACCTTCCGCGGAGGGAGCGGCCCCCCTGGACCAGCACCTGGGCAGAGGCGGCTGGAAGCTGGGGGTCCGGCTGCCGGCGAGAGCGAACTCCGCTTGCATCGAGTCTCCCCTGCACACACCCCTTCCTATGCCTGCTGTTCCGCCCCCCTCCCCCCGATCGCTGCACCCCTCCTGCCCGCGCCTCCGCCCCCTCCAGCGTGCGAGCGTGAACCGGCCGCCTCCCGCCCGGCGGCAGCCGCTGAATGGCAGCCCCACTTCCCGCCCCGGGGAGCGTCTCAAAAGAGCCCGGCTTCGCTAGGCGCGTCCAGCTCCCAGCGGCACCAGCCAGGCGAAGTTTCGCCACCAGGGAACGTCTGCAGCGTGCGGCTTTGCTGCACCCAGGCCGAAGGCACTGTCCGCCCCCTTCCCCTTCAGGCTGTTATTATTTTGGGAAGCGCGGGGCGGGATCTCAACAGATGGCTGCACACAAGAGAACATCTGGGAGCGAAGGAGGCGGAGGCAGCCGGGTCTGACTTGTGCAACTTTAGCTCTTGCAGCGCAGTACAAAGTGGAGGTGCAGAAAATCCCTTTGCCTGTGACAGCTTCTCCCTTCTGCTTGGAAAATCTGAGGGGGGTTAGCTGGGCCAGACCTTGGTCATCTTCCTTCCCATCACACCCATTCCTACATTCCCCGGGAGCACGGTCTGATTTCAATGGTGTCACCCCCAGTTTACCCGGAGAGCAGAATTGGGTCAGTGAAGGCCCAATCCTGCACAGCACCCGGTGTTTGCTACCATTGGCTTCAATACCCTCGCTCACAACATAAGCACTAGGCTTGCTCCAATAGCATTTGCAGCAGCACTCCCTAAATTATTTACCTAGTTCTAGTTACTGTTGTATCTAGGGTCCTGATCCTGCTCAGGCACAGGGGTATGCCCAGATGAAGTTCATTGCAAGGCAGGGGTAGCATGTACCTAGCAATTCCTATCCCTCACTGATGTACCGTTACATTTAGGTTTGATGGGGCATGACTGTTGCATTCAGTACTATCACTGACTGCAGTGGGAGTTTTGGGTGCACAAAGACATTGAGGCTGAGTCCTTAAAATATTATAAACCAGCATAAAATAGGAAATAAATAAAATACTAAGAAATAAACATAGGGCCTGATTCTATCCATCCTAAGGTTTGCAGGATCAGACCTACCTCCTATTAATTTTCTCATGGCCAGGGAAGTAAAGGATCACATCTATGCATTAGGATCATTCTGTAGGCTGTACTAGGTATTATAGCAGCAACCAGAGATCCTCACCAAGATCAAGGCCCCAGTGTGCAAGTGATCTACCCACATTAACACAAGTTAAGTGGCAGAGCTGGGGCCAGAACCGAAAGGCCCCCTGGGGCATGGTTCACTAGATCACAGAGCCAGGTAGCATTAGGGGGTAGCCAGCTTCCAGGTGGCGAGGGCAACTGCTTCTCCACTGATATGAAGCACCATATGTTGGCACGCTGTCGCTGCAGCTCCAGGGTTAGTTCAGCACATATCTAAAAAATACCCGTTGCTTTCCCTATTTTGAAATTCTCTCACCACTGCTGGTCATCCCTGGGCCATAGAATGATCCCTTCCACCTATCTACGCTGGTTTCCTGAGCCACTAAACAGTGCATCACGCTGTGAACAAAGCTGCTCCAGGAACTGCTCCTCTAATCTCAGGTGCTAGGTGTCTTCCTCAGCGTCCTCCACCTTGTCCCGCTTTCTCCATCTCTGAAGCTCCTCCTGTGGCTGGAGAAGCTGCTGCCACTAGCACATCGTCTGCCTGGTGGCATTAAGACAGTGAAATGGAATTTAAAAGTCTGGCCCAGATCCTCAGAGGTATTGACTAAAGCCATGTCTACATTACAGCGTATGTCAGCATAACTTATATAGCTCAGGGATGTGAATAAACCTCCCCCTAGAGCCACATAAATTACACCTACATAAGTGCTCACATGCACAGCGCTATGTCGGTGGGAGAGGTCACGCAGGTAGGTTTTTTATGCCGATGGGAGAGTCTTCACCAGACGTGCTGCAGCGGGACAGCTCGGTGCAGCGTTGCATGTGTAGACATGGCCTAAGTCCCATTCATTTCAATGGAGTTTTGATGATCTGGGCCTCTGTGCTCAACACTACGCTGTGTCACAGGCTTCCTGCGCAACCGTGGGCAAGTCCCTTAATCTGGTTGTGATTCCCGTCTCCATTTAAAGTGGGTGGCGATAAAACTGCCTTACCTGAAAGGGGTGTTGCGAATGTAAATTCACGAAGATCCTTGCACCTCTAGTTGTTATGATTCCGTGTGAGAAGAAGGTGTGAGCTAGAAGCTCTTGTGTAGCCTCCCTTTTGCTTGTTCCCCACCTACTCACAGCAGAGACAATACCTCATAGTTAGGAGCTAGTGTGACGCTGAATGTCTGAGTGACGTCAACCACAGTGGTTAGGGCATGCCCCTGAAAGGAAGATCTAGCTAGTGTGGTTAAGCTGCAGCTAGGGTGACCAGACATCTTTGGTCGGGATGCATTTTGTCCCGCCGGCAGCACTGTTGGTTTTTTTTGCTCAGCTGGGGCAGGACTTGCTCGGCTTTTTTTTTTTTTCTCCCCCCTCCCCCCCGTCCCGATATTTTCTTCCCCTCATCTGGTCACCCTAGCTGCAGCTAACCCCAGCTAGCCTAGTGATGAGGTGTCAGCCAAAGCCCCTGGCATAGCTGCAGGAGCAGTAGATGGGCGTTGTGCTGCCTAGCTTGAATTAAGTTCAGTCACCAATATTGTGAACCCCAAGCATTCAAAAAAAAAAAAACCAAAAAAACAAAAACAGGAGTGGCTTAAAAACCAACAACATAATCAGCCACCATCTTTCCCCCTTATTTCTCACGAGCTTTCTTAGCACACAGGGAGATCTTTCAATAGCTAACTTCCCCTGCAGTGTGAGTGACCAGGGTATGTGTAAGGGCTTGTCTGACTTTGTCACACTCCCAGATGCTTGCACAAAAACCGTGCATTCACTGCAAAAAGAGGTGTGTTCTTAACTCAGGTTAGCAAACAGTGAAGATACAGCAACTCAGATTAGGAGTGTGAGGAACTCCTTTAGCGGAGTTGAACTCACGCTGCTAAACCCAGTTAAAACCAAGTCGCTATGTCTTCACTCCTATTTTAAGCAGAGTTAAGACCACACCTTTTTCCCCCAGCAAAGACATAGCCAATCTAATCAAAGCACCTACCACCATATTACCTTGACACTTGCATGACTCAGCCTGAAACTTTGGGGAATGCCTGAATGTTACACCACAGTTGCATTTTCTGCCCTGGCCGTTCAAACTCAGGCTTGTCTGCCCAGCTAATGAGATCAGAACCCAGTCTTGTCAGCGCTCACCCATTTACCTCATTCGTTATTCTTTGCATTGCAGTATCAGTGTGGCCCATCCCAAACATTCAAAAAATCATGAGCCAGGTCTAAAAAAAAAAAAAAAAAAAAAAAATAACAAGTTTTGAATTCCTTTTTTTATATCCCTTCAGGTTTTTGAATCTCCGGGAGGCCCCTGGGTTTTGCTTTCCAGTTTTCTCTGCAACCACGAGAGCTAGAAACTTCTTTTTTGTTTAATGAAAACTGGGGTTTTCATGATTCCTTGAGCAGGGCCCTCAAGAAAAATACCAACAGTCATGAGAGTTGGCAATACTGCATTAGTCTGGAAGCCCTAAAAGGGATCATAGCCCTGTTATACCTACACATTGCAAGAGACAATCCCTGCCCCAAAGAGTGACAGTCTAAATACAGAATGGGTGGGAGGGGAAACTAAGGCACAGATAGATTATGTGACTTGCCCAAGGTCATGCAGTAGGACAGTGGCAGAGTGAGGAGTCGAACCCAGGTCTCTAGCTGAGTGCCCTGCTCACTGGCCTCCCTGCCTCTAGCCTTACTGTTTTGGGACAAGCTGATGGTGAAAGTGAGAGTAAGGCAACCCTGGTGTCAGCCGGTGGCCTCTGATTTCCCTGTGAAAATCAGGCCTGGCTATGGTGCTGCAAGATCCAAGCCCCTAGCCCCAACTCTCTGATTCTACTTTTGCTATCTACAGATCATGAGCTTTTGATGTGTATACATGGCACTAGGGTTGCCAACCCTCCAGGATTGTCCTGGAGTCTCCAGGAATTACAGATTAATCTTTAATTAAAGATTATCATGTGATGAAGCCTCCAGGAATACGTCCAACCAAAATTGGCAGCCCAAGATCTGCTCAGATCAGTGCAGAAGGAGCAAAGATTTTCAATGGACAATCAGGTTACAGTGGCAACCACTACTGTTACTATCACCAGTGGAGCTGCAACAGCAGGAGAGTTACGAAACAGCTCCGTGCAGACAAGGCCTATATGCGTGAGGCTTGATCACTGAATCTGCAGCCCCCCAAATAACCTCACCCCAAACAATTCCTTCATGGGCCAGCTATGGAGACTGCTGCAGAACTATACATCACAGGGGCCGCTGATTCCCCCGCCCTGCATTTCAGACCTCACTTTGACCTCCCCCTCCGGAGGAACTGGCTCAATATGTGTACAGACAAAGAATGCAGGTAGAGACCTGTATTTAGGAGAGTGGTTTGGTCTGATAAAGTCAAGGCAATTCAAAAGCCAACAGCAAATGGGAAAGAAATCTGGTGTGAAATTCCCAGCATGAGTCATTTTGATTTTCTCTCACCTAATTCCCACTAGATACATACTGGCAAAAGAAGTCAGGGAGAGAACTCAGATGACATAAGCACTGCCTCTTAAAAGGAACCTGGTTAGCCAGGATTACAAGTATATTTATTACACCCTTTAGTTGCCAAGCCCAATCCAGCTGAGTGTGGATAAAAATCACTGCCTTGAAGAGGTGGGAAAAATTAGTGTGAATTTTTTCACTTATGGATTTAATGCAGTTCTGCACCCTCTGAAATATCGATTTTCCTCTTCTCATGACATTGCAGGAACAGAACTTTCCTATGCAATGAACAACCTGAAAACTCACAAAGTCCCTGCAAGGTTAATACTAGACTTTAAAGCCTGAAGGGACAATTGTGTTCATCCAGTCTGATCGCCTCAGTAACACAGGTCACATAATTCCTGCTGAGGAAGGAATTATCATTTCCTGCAGTGTAAGTGAACTCTATCAAGCCCAGTAACTTCTTGCTGGCCTAGAGCAGATGTTTTAGGAAAATGTCCGACCTTGATGAAAGATGAAAGGTCTTTTCCTGGAGGATTCATGTTTATAACAAAAAATATAAACAAGTTCCCAGCAGCAGAAAAGGAAACAGAAATCTGATAGAGCCTGATCCCATAGCTCTGGGAATTCAGAAAGGTATTCTATTCCCCCGCCCCTTTCTTCCATTAGCATCTGTGGAAAGGCTAGAAGAAGCTAGGCTGATGTTAACCTCTTGGTTCCCCAGGGATTGGGTAGTGCCCTTCCCGATGTCACAGCTCCTTGTACATGAAAATAACCCCCCCCCCGTGAATCCTGTAAATAGCAACCCCCCCGTTCAACATTCACAAGTGGTGATTTTCGAGCTAACATGGCTTTTGTGCAAAATTTCATTGGGTGGTTTCAAATTTCCCACCATCGCTCCAGGGGCGTTGGAAATGTTTTGCAAACTCATGCACGGACAAGTCTCCCTGAAAAGAAAAAATACACGTGGTGAGAATCCTTCACCCCACTCTCCTGCCGCCGCAGCCAGTCAAATGTTTATTGCCCTCTGTACCTATTAGGGATGGCCTGAAACTGGGTCACTTAACTCAGTCTTGACTGATGGGCTTATATATAGTCCTTTTCCCCCTCTCATCCTCCTCCCTACCTGTTTTCTCCCCTGGCTGCTACTGTAGTTGAGTGGTCTGAGCATAGGACTGGGAGCCAAGAGCTCCCCACTTGAGACACTGACTCCCCCTCTGTGGCCTTGGGCAAATCACTTAAGGCCGGAACTTGCACCATGGAAATCAGTGGGAGTTTTGCCCCTGACTTCAACGAGCCCAGGATGAAGGCCTTACTGCCAGCTCTTCAGAGGCGCTGAGCACCCGCAGCCCCCATTGACTTTGGCTGAAGCTGTGAATGCTCAGCACCTCTGCAGATCATGCTATTAATCTCCCTGCCTCAGTTTCTCCTGATATACAATGGGGAGAATAATACTTTTAGGCCCGGGTTCTAAAGCATGTGCTTCCCTGAAAGTGTTTTAGTGCTTCATTGAATCCTGGCCCAAGTACTATTATTTTCTTTTCACCAGGTTTCCTACCAGTCTCAACTTGTTAGCTCTTTGTGGGAAGTAGGGTTAGGTATTTCCTAGCCAGTCATGCAGCTCCTGCCCCGGGAGTGCAGATATGCCCTGGGTGTCTCTCACAGCTGCTGCATTGTGTTGTTATCCCTCCTGGTAAATATTGACTGTCCTTTCACCTCAGTCAATATTTACCTCTTGGGTTAATAAATATGGAGATTTATTTCAGTAAAGTCAATATGTTCTAAGCCATTGCTGAACTCTGCAATTGTTCATTACTTAGCCCTAGGGACTGATGTGTAGGAAAACTGCGGCACAAAATATGGGCCCAATCCTGCAAACCCTGATGCGTTTGAGTGCATTTACTCCCGCGAGTAGTCTCACTGAACACAGCAGCACTACTCAGGAGAGTAATTGCTAGGGTTTAAATGTTTGCTGGATCAAGGCCTAAAGTTGCATTGCACCTCATCAGGAGTCATCATGGCTCAGAAAAACATACACACGCAATTTTAAAAACATGTGATTTGCTTGAAAGGTCACATTCCTGACTCTTGTACAACATACACAACTCACAGCTTTACAATGGGCTCAGATGATACCTATGCGTGGGACTGATAGTGCCACATCTCCCCACTGTGGGGTTTTTATACCATCCTTTGAAGCATCCGGTTATAGACACTGTCTGAGGCAGGAAACTGGACCAGATGGACCCTGGGTCTGAACTTGTGTGGCAGCTGCTATGTTCCTTTACTAGAGGGGCCTCTGAACTTTATTGGGAGAGTTTCAGGGGAAAAGCCTGTGTGCTGCAAAATAGCCTTAGGGCTGGTCCACACTAGGGGCGGGATCGAACTAAGGTACTTCGACTTCAGCTACGCTATTCGGGTAGCTGAAGTCGAAGTACCTTAGTTCGAATTTGGCGCGCTTACCTCGCGTCCGCGCGGCGCCGTGATCGAAGTTCGCGGCTCCCACGTCGACTCCGGTAACTCCGCTCGCCCTGCAGGAGTACCGGAGTTCGAAGTAGCGCGTTCGGGGATCGATTTATCGCGTCCAGACAAGACGCGATAATTCGATCCCCGATACTTCGATGGCTACCCGCCGATTTCGGCGGGTAGTGTAGACGGGGCCTTAGAGACCACAACTCCCATGATGCCTTGGGGGAAAGAGGGAGAGACTTCCTCGTGCAGGGAGAGCAGGGGGTGGACTCCATTTTGGGAAGAGGAGTGAGATTGCTGCTGTGGAGCTCTGTCCATACCAGGAGCTGCTGGTAGGAAGCCAGAAGCTGGTGCTGAGAGCCTGCAGGGGCTTTGATTGAGGGAGCCTCAGAGGCTGTTGGTGGCTTCACTGGAGTCCGAGCAGAGACTGTTGCTGTACCTAGAGCTGACTGAGGTGGGGCTGCAGTGAGGGAACTGAGTAACCCCCACTGTTGTTTGGGAAAGTACTTGCAAGGGAAGGGGCACAGCAGAGAGACTGAGTCTGAGGAGAGGCAGAGTGATCTTCCCACCGAACCAGGGCCCAGAGCTGCTGGCATTTGGTGGGGCCGGCTCCAATCGTCAGAGGGGTTGTGCCGCTTGTTGCCTTGGCTGGACTGACACACAGAACCAACAGACGCTGTCTCCAGCTGCAGGTCTTCAAACGCGCCCACGCAAACAAGTGCCTGGGACCCTGAGATCCAGAGGAGTGTACGCTGCGGGGTGGGGTGAATGGCGGCAGGGTAAATGCCAGTTACATAAGTTTCATTTATCACTGTGTATTAGATTTGTTAATTGATTTTATTCAACTGCCCCCTAACGATTTAAATTAATAGTGACATTTCATCTTAGTCTGTTATACCCTGTTTCCTTAAGTTGTTAAATAAAGGAGTGTTAGCTCTAATGTAAGTATATTGGATGTATATTATTTATAATTGGTATTTGAGTTAGACCCATGCCACAGGTTATTATTAATTATTATTATTACTATTTGAAGGGGTTTATTGCTGGCGGTTCCCAAGGCACGCCATTGAGTGTGTACAGGGGCCAGCCAGGTGGAGGCACTGCCAATTTTAACTTCCTTTAGGAGTAAAGGGACTGCAGCAGAGGGGTGACTAGAGGATTCCCACCTATCCACCATCACCACTGGGATACTCAGGATCTTCTTTAATGTCAACAACAACATCAGGCGCCCAGGCACACAGGTGAGTGTCGCCTGTTCCCGAGTAACCCAGGGAAGAAAGGGGGGTTACACTATGTTCAGCACTTGGGGACTGAGGCTCTGATCCATTAAAGTCAATGGAAAAACTCTTATTGATTTCAGTGGGCGCTGGATCAGTCCCTGATTCAGCCATGCACTTAAGCACATGCTTAAAGTTAAGCATGTGCTTAAGTCCCATTAACTTCACTTGTGCATGTCCTTAAGTGCTCAGCTGAATAGGAATGGCCTGGATCACATGCACACGTGCTTTGCTGGATCATAGCTCATAAACACCATGACATTAGTATCCTCAGGAAAAAAAAAAGGAGGAAAAATAAAGGGCACGGCTATTTTCTGAGCTGCCAGGACTGCAACACTGAAAACCCAGACCACATCCAAGCAGATTATGTCGCTACTGTGACGAGGGGCTAAAGCACTAACGCTGCTGAACTTAGCTGCTGACAGACCCTCAGCATGAAGCTGAAGAATTCGAAGTGATGGTCCAATGGCTCGAAAGTCGAAGGATGGGCCATACATCGGGGTCGCACTCAGATGGCACGTGACCAAGATTCGTCACCGAATTCAGTTCACTCGCTTCCCCTGCCTGGGCACTGACAGGGAGTGCGACGTCGCATATCCTTGGAAGGTGCCCGCTGACTTACTTCGCCGGCGGGCTACCGGCTCTTCACCATGCTATCAAATGGCTGGGCATGTTGTGCATACCCTGAGAGAGACCACATCCGAACCTAAGTAAAGATAGAGCTATAGATATATATATTTTTTTTACTCTTTTTGCTGTCCTAACTCTGAGCCAAAATGGCCCAAAGACATTTTTCCTCCCTCTTTTAATTTGGAAAAATCAAATGCGCTCATGGGCTGAAACCTTGGAAGCAAGTTCCCTGCCTGCAGCAACACCATTTTTGTTGATTAAGTTATTAATCCCCAAAAGGCTGAATTTCTAAGAAAAAAGCTGACCCAGGCACCATGCTAGTGGCACTTGTGCATGTCACAAATGAAGATTTAACACCAAATAATGGGGGAGAGGGGGAGGAAAGGCAAGTGGATCTGGCTATCAGGAAAAGCTTGCTACAGGTGAGCTCTGTTAGATGATGGATTAGCCTCTGAGGGAAAGTAGTGGATGCTCCATTGCTTACACATTTAAAGTTAGATTAGACAAAGAACTGGAAATATACTATCTATCTATCTGCTTCATCCTGCTCCCTTTGACAAAAATATTAATTGACTTCTATTATTGCGAGAGTGAGCCTTTGCTCTCTAAATTGATGTATCTATCTAATCATCAGTGTATCTAGAATGTCCATCTAAGCACTAGAGGCAACATGGACAAGATGTCATAAAAGTCTTTTCCATCGCCTCTTTAAGAGACCAATTTTGATTAGACTGTGTTTCATGCATTTCTGAGCCACCACGGTATGCTACATGGGCTTGCATTACTTGTGGACAGCGATGATGAGTCTATTGCTCAGTGTACAACCAAATCCCATGGACTGTCATCATAACAACATCGTATGGGCCAGCAATTGAGCTGTGTTCCTCTGAGGTTTAAACACACAGATTTTTCACCCAGTGGTAAGAACAATATTTTCAGAGAAGCCTTTTTTTTTTAAAGTGAACTCGAAGCATAATTACCCAATAAAGTGCTTAGGGAAATAGGGTTCCTGAATTCTTGGCTTTGTTAGGCAAGCTAGTTATTAAAATTTAACAAATGACACCAATATTCTATTTCAGCAAGTCTGCATCAGCTACCATAGCTCCATAGCTGTCCACTCCCACAGCCCTTTGAGAGTGCATGTCCCACTGAGATCAGTGGGAGTTTTCCCCGCCATGGGACTGCAAAACTGAGCCCTGGCGCAATAATCAGTGTGGAACTGACAATATGAAAACCCATTTATACATATGCACAAAATATTGGGGAAGCCAATGTGCAGACCTGGCCCAACGGTGCCCTGTGGAAGAAAATACACCATGCTGCCGCCCCCTCCACCCCCCCCCACCCCCCTTTAATGAGGTGGTGGTGCCCTGCTCAGCTCAAGTTGAAGCAATGCATGCTGGGAGTCATAAAGCCTCCATTGGCCACACCCCCATGTTAAAGTGAGGGTGGCAGCAATGCGATAATTTTATATCAATTACAAATAGGTCTTCGGGCTCCTGATAAGTTGCTACTGTGACCTTTGGTTCGGCAAAGTGTGAGCATCAGTAATATCAGGGATGAAACATGGACTAGAGCCACCCTAGGTTACTCTGGCATCTCCCGGGATCAGCGCCTTGATTTGGACCCTCTTTTATATCACAATAGCACCTGCTTGTCTAACAGCAGCACCCAGGAGCTGCAACCGAGATCTTGGTCCCACTGTGCTAGGTGCTGTACAAACACACAGTAAAAGACAGTAGGGTGACCAGATATCCCGATTTGATAGGGACAGTCCTGATATTCGGGGCTTTGTCTTATATAGGTGCCTATTGCCCCACCATCCCCCGTCCCGGTTTTTCACACTTGCTACACCTTAAAAGACAGTCCCTGCCCCACAGAGCTTACAATTTCGGTAGACCCAGACAGAGGGCAAGAGAGGCATTGGAGGCACAGAGGGGGAAGTGACTTGCCCAAGGTCACCCGGCAGGTCAGTGGCAGAGCCAGAAATTGAACTCAGGTCTCCTGCTGTGTTTATACAGTACCTAATAGGAGGGGGCCCCACAATCTTGGTTAGGGCCCTAAAGGTGCTACAAACAACAACAATCATAACGACTCTGAACGGATGGGTCACACAAGGCCGATGAATGACACACCCAATTTAAGCCCTCTTTGGGTTGATCAAATCCATGGGCGGCGGGTATAAGAGGCCAGGGGAGGCTAAGCCTCCCCAAACAGGAGGCGGCGCATCTCCCTTTGGAGGTGTGCTGGCCTGCCCTGCCGAAAGGGCGCCAGGGCCATGGCNATGAGGGTGGCAGCAATGTGATCATTTTATATCAATTACAAATAGGTCTTCGGGCTCCTGATAAGTTGCTACTGTGACCCTTGGTTCGGCAAAGTGTGAGCATCAGTAATATCAGGGATGAAACATGGACTAGAGCCACCCTAGGTTACTCTGGCATCTCCCGGGATCAGCGCCTTGATTTGGACCCTCTTTTATATCACAATAGCACCTGCTTGTCTAACAGCAGCACCCAGGAGCTGCAACCGAGATCTTGGTCCCACTGTGCTAGGTGCTGTACAAACACACAGTAAAAGACAGTAGGGTGACCAGATATCCTGATTTGATAGGGACAGTCCTGATATTCGGGGCTTTGTCTTATATAGGTGCCTATTGCCCCACCATCCCCTGTCCCGGTTTTTCACACTTGCTACACCTTAAAAGACAGTCCCTGCCCCACAGAGCTTACAATTTCGGTAGACCCAGACAGAGGGCAAGAGAGGCATTGGAGGCACAGAGGGGGAAGTGACTTGCCCAAGGTCACCCGGCAGGTCAGTGGCAGAGCCAGAAATTGAACTCAGGTCTCCTGCTGTGTTTATACAGTACCTAATAGGAGGGGGCCCCACAATCTTGGTTAGGGCCCTAAAGGTGCTACAAACAACAACAATCATAACGACTCTGAACGGATGGGTCACACAAGGCCGATGAATGACACACCCAATTTAAGTCCTCTTTGGGTTGATCAAATCCATGAGCGGCGGGTATAAGAGGCCAGGGGAGGCTAAGCCTCCCCAAACAGGAGGTGGCGCATCTCCCTTTGGAGGTGTGCTGGCCTGCCCTGCCGAAAGGGCGCCAGGGCCATGGCCCCGCCTGAGCTCCACCCCGAGGCCCTGCTCCCACTCGTCTTCTTCCCCTGTGGCCCTGTCCGTGTGCTCCTCTTCCCATCCCTGCTCTGCCTCTTCTCCCGAGGCCCCCTTCGCCCGCTGTTCGCTCCTCGGAGGAGGGGGTGGAGAGGAGCAAGAGGCAGGCCTGGGGGGCCTCAAGGGAGGGGGCAAAGAGGCGTGGACGGGGAGGTCTCGGGAGGGGGTGAAGAGGTGCGAGCAGCGGGCGGGGGGCCTCAGGGGAAGGGGCTGAGCAGGAGCATGGCCTGGGGTGGAGCTAGGGTTGTCAACTTTCTAATCACACAAAACCGAACATGCCCTGCCCCTTCTCTGAGGCCCCACCCCCACTCATTCCATCCCCCCTCACTCTGTCGCTCGCTCTCCCCCACCCTCACTCACTTTCACTGAGCTGGGGCAGGGGGTTGGGGTGTGGTAGGGGGTGAGGGCTCTGGCTGGGGGTGCGGGCTCCAGGGTGGGGCTGGGAATGAGGGGTTTGGGGTGCAGCAGGGGGCTCAGGGCTGGGGCACAGGGTTGGGGTGCGGAAGGAGGTGCGGGCTCCAGGAGGGAGCTCAGGGCTGGGGCAGTGGGTTGGGGTGTAGGCTCTGGGAGTTAGTTACAGGAGGGGGTTCCGACCTGGGGCAGAGTGTTGGGGTGCGGGTGGGAGTTCAGACTCCACCCGGGTGGCAGTTACCTCAGATGGCTCCCGGTCGGTGGCGCAGCAGGGCTAAGGCAGTCTCCCTACCTGCCCTGGCTCTGAATGGCTCCCAGAAGCATCCAACATGTCTGTCCCCTAGGCGGAGGCGTGGCCAGGCGGCTCCACGTGATGCATGCTGCCCATGCCTGCAGGTGCTGCCCCCGCAGCCCCCATTGGCCGTGGTTCCTGGCCAATGGGAGCTGCGGAGCTGGCGCTCGGGGTGGGGGCAGCGCGCAGAGCTTCCCTGATTGCCCCCGCGCCTAGGAGCCGGACATGCCGGCCGCTTTCGGGAGCCGTGCGGAGCCAGGACAGGTAAGGAGCCTGCCTTAGCCCCACTGTGCCGCCGACCGGACTTTTAATGGCCCGGTCAGTGGCGCTAACTGGAGCCACCAGGGTCCCTTTTCGAGCGGGNTAGGCGTGGCCAGGCGGCTCCACGTGGTGCATGCTGCCCATGCAGCCCCCATTGGCTGTGGTTCCTGGCCAATGGGAGCTGCGGAGCTGGCGCTCGGGGTGGGGGCAGCGCGCAGAGCTTTCCTGATCGCCCCCACGCCTAGGAGCCGGACATGCCGGCCGCTTTCGGGAGCCGTGCGGAGCCAGGACAGGTAAGGAGCCTGCCTTAGCCCCACTGTGCCACCGACCGGACTTTTAATGGCCCGGTCAGTGGCGCTAACTGGAGCCACCAGGGTCCCTTTTCGAGCGGGTGTTCTGGTCAAAAACCGGATGCCTGGCAACCCTAGGCGGAGTGAGGGTGGGGCCTTTGAGGGAGGAGGCCAAGTGGGGAAGAGCCTTGGGGTGGAGGGTGGGGGGATGGGACCACAGTCCAGGTGCCAGTGGCGCCCCCCTCTCNACCGACCGGACTTTTAATGGCCCGGTCAGTGGCGCTAACCGGAGCCACCAGGGTCCCTTTTCGAGCGGGTGATCTGGTCAAAAACTGGATGCCTGGTAACCCTAGGCGGAGTGAGGGTGGGGCCTTTGAGGGAGGAGGCCAAGTGGGGAAGAGCCTTGGGGTGGAGGGTGGGGGGATGGGACCACAGTCCAGGTGCCAGTGGCGCCCCCCTCCCACACTTCTAGGGAGCTTCCGCCCAGCCTCCCCAAATGCAAGAGTCACCTGCCACCCATTACCAAATCCACAAGGTGTTGTTGCCCTTAACTCCCACTGACTGCAGTCTCACCCAATCAGGCCCGGTGAGGCTTTGCAGTTGCCTAAGGATTTCCCCACTTTTAGCTCTCTGACCTCTGTGTGGGTGTTACCTGGCTTTGTCCTCCTTTTGCCTGCCCTCTAGCTCCAGATGTTTGCAAGACAAATCTTAACCGTTGGACAGGTTTCCATGCCTGGACACAGCCTCTGGCACTCATTCACTCCTTCTCTTCAGCCTGCAGCAATGCCAGCAAGAACACACTTCCCCCTACACTGCCAGAACCCCATTGTTCCCCTGAAAGCACTAAAACGAGTCACCCTCGCAAGGTGCAATTTAGCTAGAACGTGGTATTACCCTTTTGTCAAAACGAAGGTAAAAACATCCCCCGACAGTTCTTGATTTGTTTGTTCTGTCCTGTGATCAATGGGATAAGAAGAAAAGCCTTCCGATGGATTGCAGCTTCCCTGGGGCCTCTTTTGTGGTCACTCACTGATTGTAAATGCAGATGATCTGAGCTATCATTACGATTGTTATCTGAGCCGGGAGGAGAAAGAGAAAGATTTATCCCATGTTTTATTCTTTTTGTGGCTACACTACTGTTAGAATTGATGATACGCTTTTAAGGGTTTTTTTTTATTATTTTATTTTTTGCAATGTCAGTATTGAGAAAAGTTTAAAACAGGGGTAGGCAACCTATGGCACGGGTGCCGAAGGCGGCACGCGAGCTGATTTTCAGCGGCACTCACACTGCCTGGGTCCTGGGCACCGGTCCAGAGGGCTCTGCATTTTAATTTAATTTTAAATGAAACTTCTTAAACATTCTGAAATCTTATTAACTTTACATACAACAATAGTTTAGTTATATATTATAGACTTCTAGAAAGAGACCTTCTAAAAAGGTTAAAATGTATTGCTGGCACGCGAAACCTTAAATTAGAGTGAATACATGAAGACTCGGCACACCACTGCTGAAAGGTTGCTGACCCCTGGTTTAAAAGAATCAATTCTGAATGGCCTTGCAATGCAACAGCTAATGGGGGTGCGGGGAGGTGTAATATGGTGAGTGCCCCCTTGTGGCCAAAGGTCGCTCTCCAGCACTCTGCCTCTATTTCCCGCTCCTCATCGGGCACCACCTCACTCTGCCCTTGTATCAGGGGACAACTGAAGTGCCCATGTTCTCCCCCATGTAGGACACGGCAGGGCTTCTCCCCAGCTTAACCAGCACTCACTGCCATGCCTTGTCTCCTTTAAGTAGGTTTATTTGTCCAAACATAAGCACATAACAGACAAAAAACGCACCTCAGCTGACTCCTTGTCCTAGGGTTTCACGGCCTCCCCTCCCAGGGGTCTCTGGTAATCCAGCATCTTGCAGCTTCCTGCTCCCAGCCAGCTCCCTTCTCACAGCTAGTTCTCTGGAACAGCAGCCCTAGGGCTTCCTCCCTGAGCACCTGGCCCCTTCTTCCAGGGACCCACCACCAGACTTAGCTCCACACCTCTGTGGTTCATCCTCTCCCCAGGCACAGCCTGTCCCAGTCACGCCTCTTCATCTTGCCCTCTGACAGCCTTCATAGCTCAGGTGTAGCCATGTCCCCTTTAATTGGCTCAGGTGGGCCCACCTGCTCTGACAGAGGCGTGCTGGGCCTGGCCTTCTCACAGGGACCAGCTACCCTGTGACAGGGGGCGAGAGGGGGCAGGCCTCCCTGACTTGGCTCTAATTTATTTTTATATATATTATGATAGCTGTCTAAAAATGCTGCAAAGCTGAAAGCACCAAGGATAGAGGGGAATTACGTAGGGTGGCACAAAAGGAGTCAGATGCCCCAGTGATGGGTGCATTAAGATTCTAATAGATGCAAAGATTCCCAGGCCAGGAGGAACCTCTGTGATCATCTAATCTGTGGTCTGATCAGCCTCCCTCCATCACTGCTACAAAAACATGGCTGCTTTGGAAGCATAAGGGCACCGACCATCACAGGATTTTCCCAATATTTCATCTTGGACTGCAGCCTGAAAGCCCCGGCCGTGATTCACTATTCACTATAAACTCATGTAATCATTTATATCAGTGCAACGGAATGTAAAATGCTACCAGGTCAGTAGGGAAGCATTTTACATGCGCTTTGCACTGATGTAAATGACTGCACAAAGTACTGAGCAAGTGTGACTGAGGCTGCCTAGTAGTTAGTAGTTATCACCTGCCACAGCTGGTAGTCCTCAGATATGCCATGTGATCCTGGCCAGTAACCATAACACCATGCAGTAAACTATAAAAGCAATGATCTCTATACTGATGGTATTTCTTAATGCCTGGAACATACCTGGAAATGGGAAGTGAGCTCAGAGACAACAGCTGAAATGTAATAAACTGAACTGGGCCATCATCTCGCTCTCACGCATTACTTCACATCTAAACAAACCAATATGTAACCAGCATTCCCTCCAGAAGTGTATCCAAGCCGATCCTGTTTCCATTGAAGTTCATGGCTACGCTCTCACTGGCTTCAAACAGGAGCAGCATTGGGACAATGGAATGCATTCCTCAGGTATTAAATACACACACAATGAAGGATGGGCCCAAGATGCAATATCTGAATCCAGGCCTGGAAGAGCTCAAAGGTCAGGTGTGCTTAGCTTTAGGGGTTTGATCAGGCCTGTTTTAAATACATCTGCCATTTGGTAATGATATCATGGAATTCACTCTCTTTCATAAATGCATAACAAAAATTTGCATGCTGATTTGCATGCCAATTTGCATACACCCTCTCTTTGCAAACTCTTATCTCTGCTGCTGAAATTGTCCGACATGATAGAATTATTTGCAAAGTTGGGCCTGACCAGGACTTGAATAAGTCACCTCCCCAGAGGAACCCAGAGGCTACAGGAAGTGCAGTTGGTTATTCCTCTTCCTTGTGAATCAGTCTTGAATCAATACCCCAACACAGATTCAGAGATTTCATGACCAAAAGGAACCACCATGATCATCTAATCTGATCTTCTGCGTAACACGGGCCACAGTATTTCCTGCATGAAGCGCAATATCTTGTGGCTTGTGCTCCTACAAGGACATCTAATCTTGTTACAGCCTAGGAGAGCTCTATTTGTATACAGGTCTGTCTCATCTTATGCTGGGGTTACGTTCCGCGGTCAGCGCGTAAAGCTGAAATCGCACACGTTAAATGCGCCTAAGCTGCGACAGACCTGTATACGTATATATTTAGCTAATAGACCAGGTGCCAGTGGATGGTGCTCAGAAATATGTAGCACACTTCCTAGGTTTTGGCAGGACCAGTGCAAGGTGTCGTGCACTGTAACTGCCTTCCTCTGGCAGCTGTTTACATCAACTCTTCACCAAGACGTCAAGCCATGGAGGATCCACCACATCCTTTGCTAAAAGCAGCAAAGAATCCTGTGGCACCTTATAGACTAACAGACGTGCCACAGGATTCTTTGCTGCTTTTACAGATCCAGACTAACATGGCTACCCCCCTGATACTTGACATCCTTTGCTAAGCCGTTCCAATGGTTAACAGAGTTCAGCGTTACACAAATGGCTAATGGCCACTCTGCTGCGAGGCGTGATCAGTCAAACAAACTTCTGCCCCAGGGAGCAGCTGTCGACAACTTGACTCGCTCTCCCTAGAGCGGCAGTGATCCTCACAGGCATTCTGTTCCACTCCCACTGGGAGCAATGCCCTAACGTTTGGAGTACATGTGCATGCTCATATGCTGCATACCCGATGTAGAAACACATTCGCCTAGAGAGAAAGGATGATACAAACCAGACTGTGTTTCATTCAGACTCACTATTATCAAGGCCGACTCTTTCCCAATGAATTTAAGCTTTGAAACCGGGCAGATTCACATTTAGTGGCACAACTCATTCACCACAGTGACTTTTATTTTTAAAATGGCAGTTAACTAGCCCTGGCACTGAGCAGTACTGGAAGATACAGGAGAGCACTCAAATACAGCAATAACTTTTATACAGTTGGCTTCCTGTACTCGGCTCTGCACAGGGGAATGTCAAACAACATCATAGGGTGCGTTGTTTGAAAACAAGACAGAGCGCCCAGCTGCTCGCTAGCACACAGAGATCCGAGGGTAATCATGAAGTGGGGGAGATTTATGACTCCCAGGAGAAATGAGCTAGGCCAAATTTCCAGCTTCCACTTCCGCCAAAACATCATAATAGTGATACAACTTGGCACTTATGGCTGTGGTGTCAGAGCTGCCTGTGGGGTTTGGGTGCCTGATTCCTATTAAAATGAACAGGAACGGGGTGCCCAAACACCAAGGCAGCTTTGAAACGCTCAGCCTGTATGTTCTTCCAAACGTTTTACACACACAGGCCTAATCCTGCTGCCTGTCCTCTCAGCAGCAAGTGCACTGAAGTGAATGGGGCCGGTTCCGGGTGAAATGTGCCCCAGCACAAGGAGCGTGCACCATTCCTGTCCCTCTCAAGACCTGACATTGCGCCCCAAAGGCCTGATCCTCCAGCCCCTGTGCACCCAGAACCCGCAGTGAGTCAAGGCAGGGCCGGATTAAGGTTCTGAGGGGCCTAAGTATGAATGACAATTCTGAAGTCATCCAACATTTCTCTACATACATATTTACATATTATTTATGTATGTAAAATTAACACGTTTATTCTACTCTCACGACACTTAATTCTCCAAACAGATACTTCTGAGTAAGAGGTAGCAGGAGGGATGCTACGCTGTCCTTCTCTTAGGGCTCCTTCCGCCTAAGTAGTGAAGTGCTCATCTGTATGAGGGTGAACACTGCAACCTTTCCCGTCCTGCTCACCTCTTTCCACCTGGTGCTTCTACCCTCATCTCTCCACCTGGCACAGTGCAAAGCCAAGCCCTGCTGCAGGTGTTTCCCCCGAGCTACACCCCATACCCTATCTCACTCTGACTGCAGTCTGGGGCTATGTCTACACTACCGCGGTAAGTCGACCTATGCTACGCAACTCCAGCTACATGAATAACGTAGCTGGAGTCGACGTACCTTCGGTCGAGTTACCGCGGGGTCTACACCATGGAGGGTCGACGGGAGAAACTCTCCCATCGTCTTACCTTACTCTTCTCGTCGGGGGTAGGGTACAGGGGTCGACTGGAGAGTGAGCTGCTGTCGATTTGGTGGGTCTTCACTAGACCCGCTAAATCGACCGCCGGTGGATCGATCTCAGAGTGTCGATCCCGGCTGTAGTGTAGACATAGCCTGGGAGGCAGCCAGCTTTTATTATGTAACAGAAAACCACTCAGGTGTAAAATCCACTGAAGGAGAAGAAGCAGTAGTGGGAAAATTACATCGGTTGGCATTGTATTTCAGGCTGTCTTGCTCTGAAAGCTGCCTCCCAGTGTTGCACTGGCTGAGGACAATGAATTACTGTTTTCACATTGAACCCAAATATTATTTGTGGGATGATACCCACTTTGTGTAGTTAATCTCCAGTGATTCACCACATCAGGCCATTCTGTCACCAAGCTCTTCCACAATTAGAATCATAGGACTGGAAGGGACCTCAAGAGGTCATCTAGTCCGGTCCCCTGCACTCATGGCAGGACTAAGTATTATCTATTCTAGAATGTGTGATCAGCAGCTCTGACGTGTTTTTTTAAGCATGAGTTCTGTGTGCACCAGCCCCCTATGGTTTGCATTTGTTTGTTTTAAGCTTTCTGTAAGAAAAAGGTAGCAGCTAGAAGTGACACAGATCTTTAGATGGTTGCCCAGTCATAATATTTAGCACTTCTGTACTATGTTAGCTCGTCAAAATCACTGTACAAACATTAAACAAACTTAATCTAAAGACTTTCAGCTTTTGAATTGACAAAACAGAGCTATTCCCTGTTGTGTCCTCTGCCCCCCTGAACAAAAAGACTTCATTGAAAATCAGCATCTTAAAAGAACCGTTANTCTTTAGATGCTTGCCCAGTCATAATATTTAGCACTTCTGTACTATGTTAGCTCGTCAAAATCACTGTACAAAGATTAAACAAACTTAATCTAAAGACTTTCAGCTTTTGAATTGACAAAGCAGAGCTATTCCCTGTTGTGTTCTCTGCCCCCCTGAACAAAAAGACTTCATTGAAAATCAGCATCTTAAAAGAACCGTTAAGGATCTTTCAAAAGAACAGTCCAACCAAGGCTGCTGTAGTGACACCCTTGTTACATCAGGTCTGGTGTTTGTTTAAGGCTGGTGTAGAATGAAGGGAGAGCTTCCTGTTTTGTTTGCATGTGTAAATCAAGCCGACCTTGTTTATTTTTTTTCCTTAAGTGCTCAGAGTTTAGGGGAGGAAAGTGAATAAGATTTTGCTTATACCACGTGTGAAAAAGCAGAAGAGACCAAAATCTATTCTTGTGCAAAAATCTGTTCTCCCTGAAGTCAATAAGACTACACAGGTGTAACTGTCAGCAGGAATTGGCCAGTGTTCTCATTCCCTTCTCGAATCACACACATTCCATGCTTACCCAACATTTTCCACTTGGGAAAGAAGTTAGTTTGAGTTGGGGCAGAAAAATGAGGACTAACTTCAGGTTTATTTTTAGCTTTAAGTTTTTGGAATGAAACTCAAAAGAAATCAAATGTGAGGTACTTTTATGATGGATTGAATTGCTAGAGAACCAGCAAATGGACAGAACCTGCCTTTATTCTATTCAGCCAGTCTGTCTATCATAGCCTGCTAAGAAGTGGATTTAAAATCCTTGAGGGAGAGGAGAGGCAGAAACCTACAACACTGTGTGTTGAGCTTCCTCCAGTGCTTTTGCAAGCCCTTAAAAGTACAAAGATGCGTTGGCCTGTGGAACTAGGCTGAGCATAAGGAAAGAACTTGGTTGCCTGTGCATCCCAGTACAGAAAAATACATCAAAGAAAAAAATTACATTTATTTGATTTTAATACAGTTCAGTACAGTATTGAACATAGTGCATCATAACTCTGAAGCCCCTCGATGGCAGGTACTGTAAAAGTTAAAGTACTGGTATCCAGAATGGGATGTTTTGTTTTGTTTTTCCTACAAATGTGTGGGAATTCGTTCCTTATACATGGGAGGGGCAGTAGTTCTGGCTGGAGCTGGATAGAGTGTGTGCAGGTTCTGTGCAAGCTTCCCACCCTCCCGGTTTGGTACTGCCTCTTCCCACCGCCACCCCATGCCCTGTCCCCCCACAGGCACTCACCAGTTGTCCAGAAACGGGACCCAGCACACATAGAAGATGACGGTGACGGTCACTAGGACCCAAGAGGCAGCGTCCTGGAGCTGCCTGCCAGCCTCAGACGTGGAGAGGGACAGAGGGAGCCTCTTCCCTCCCTGACAGCTAAGCAGAGCTCCGGAGAAATCACGGGTGTGGGGGGCGGGGGGCAACGCCTGCTCAAACAACACCCACGGCTGGCACGGGTTCCCGTGGTAACCGGATTTTAGTGTCCGGTCACCAGTGTTAACCGGATCCCTGGCAGTGTGTTCCTGCAGCGCGGGGCGACGCAGCAGGCTGCCGGCTGAGCTCCTTCCAAGCCACGGGGGGCTGCTTTGCCTTTCCTGCTGGCAGGAGCGCTCCAGCAGGGCTGCGTGAGCAAGCTCACTCCCCCCCAGCTGTGCCCCCTGCCTGACCAGTAGGGCCTACAAATAGAAGAGCCTAAGGCTACAGCCTTATTAGCCTACTGGTTAATCCGGCCCTGAGGCAAGGGGTGGCAGTGGGGGCTGGGGGCTCCTGCAATGAAGGACAGGGCTGCCATTTTAGGTGACCCCTCTTTCCGTGCTCAAAGACACTGCAGGGGCCTGAGGCACTGGAGTACCTCGATCCCTCCTGTTCTCTGCCTGTGGCACATCATAGTCCAGTCTCCTGTGAGTCTCTTTCACTTTGGTCTCATTTCAGCTGCTGGGTCAGTGGGCAGGTGCTGGGTGGGGTTGGTGACCTGTGATGCACAGGAGGTCAGACTAGATGATCTAGTGGTCCCTTCTGGCCTTAAACTCTATGACTTGGCTTTGCATGTGCATGTGCATATAGCGTCGTATCAGTCTGACGTAGCCCTCCACAGCTGGGAAACTGGGAGCAGAGTGTTGGCCAACCCCGCCCCATCACCCTCCGGGATGGTCTGAACATCTCACAGTCTTTACTGTATATATCCTTACCACACTCCTGTGAGGTAGAGATGTGCTACTAACCCCATTTGTGAGGGTATATTGAGGACCAGAAAGATTAAGTGACTTGCCCAAGGTAATGCAGGAAGTCTGTGTCAGAGCCGAGTCTCCTAAATCCCCGGCTAGCACCCTAACCACTGGACCAAAGTCTCCTGGGTTTGTTTTGCTTTGTCTTCTGGTTTTTGAACTCTTGGATGTCTCAACCTTGCAATTTTTCAGCCAAGGAATCAATGCCATGTCAGATGGAGCCATGCCTCTCTAAGGGTTAAGCCAGATAGTCAGCCCCCACGCCCAAATCCAGACCATTCCACTGCAGTATTCACTTGGCGCCAGCAGTCCACTATTAAAACACCTGTCCCATCTCTATCTCATATGAAACACTCACATCATTGAGCAGGGCCACTCGCCGGGACCACATAACGCTTGTGATCTGTCCTAACTACTCTAGTCCCTCCTGGCTTCCAACCTACAAAGCCCTAATGGTTTGAGACCTGCCTTCCTATGACAATGCCTCTCTCCCATGTAGTACTGCCACACATGTGATCAGAGGAGACTCTAAAGCTGGACCTTCTTTGTGTAAATGGAAATCAGGGGAACAGCTGTCAAAGGTCGCTTGCTTCTCCACTCAGTCCATCAGAGCCAGATTTGTTAATCTTCTGTGCCTGCTGGAAAGCCCTACTCTACCCCTCAGGCTTTGGGATGGAGGTAGGATGAAGAAGATGGATAATAGCATGTGGGAGGGGGCTGTTAGCTATCATGGATTCCTAGATTTTAGAGGGACCATTACATTCATCTAGTCTGACGTGCTGTGTAACGCAAGCCATAGAATTTCACCAGCAGTTTTTTGAGTGCAGGGAATTACTGATGATTACACCCATATCATATTTCCTTATACAAATTAATTATAAATATATTTTGCAATAACCCCTCCCCCCTCCCAACTCAATAATGTTTTTTATAAATTAATAACATTCCATCAGTGAGCAGAGACAAATCCAGCACTCCTTGGAAGCTGCTTTCAACCCTCCTTTCCAGGGGCAGAGTTGTAAGGATTGTGTTTTCAAAATGAGTTGAAAATGAAAAGTGCCGTGTGTTACTATTCACATAGATGTGTCCATAGAAAACTGAGACCACATGGATCTACAGAGAAGTTCAGCTCCTTGGAGAACTGTTGAGAGCTACATGCAAGTGTGAGGTACAAAGTAGCCAGAATACAGAAGGAGGGGTCAGGGTGTTGCTTATGGGACACTGGCATCAATCAGACAGAGCCTTCAACAGGAAAGGGATATACCGGTATTTCAAAGCCATAAAATTCATGTCTAGGGCACATACAGTCAGATGCACAATGGGTTACTTTATCCATGTAGCTTCGTCTAACCGAGTAACAACAGAGAAGGCTTTAGGCCCAGATTCTGATCTCATTTACATTGGTGTAAATTCAGATTAGCACCATGGAGTAAGTCAGTGTGATTATTCTGGATTTACACCAGTGTAATCCAGATCAGGACCCGGGCCCTTATTGGTAGGTAGCTGAGACTGGTTTAAGCGAAACTGAAAAGCCCCCAGCTGGCTCCTGTAGATCCAGAGATGAGCCGGCAACAAAAAGATTTTGCACCTTTCATCAGAACTTGCAATCTGAGATACTGAGATAGCTTTCATCACCTCACAATCGCCCTGTGAGACAGGGCAGTGCTAGTATCCCAGCTTTACAGATGGTGAGCTAAGACACAGGGGGACCAAGTAACATGCCAAAGTTACCGAGGAGGGGTGTGGTAGAATGGGAATTGAACGTGGGTCTCCAGAGCCCTAGTCTATAGACCAGGGGTTGGCCACCTTTCAGACGTGGTGTGCTGAGTCTTCATTTATTCACTCTAATTTAAGGTGTCGCGTGCCAGTCATACATTTTAATGTTTTTAGAAGGTCTCTTTCTATAAGTCTATAATATATAACTAAACTATTGTTGTATGTAAAGTAAATAAGGTTTTTAAAATGTTTAAGAAGCTTCATTTAAAATTAAATTAAAATGCCGAGCCCCCCGGGCCGGTGGCCAGGACCCGGGCAATGTGAGTGCCACTGAAAATCAGCTCGCGTGCCGCCTTCGGCACAAGTGCCATAGGTTGCCTACCCCTGCTATAGACCATCTTTCCTTGCCTCTACTGGGCTTTCTCTGGGGACCTGCTCCAAATTCCACTGCAGTTAATGGCAGGACCCATCACAACCCCCATGGATGTTGAACCAGGCCCCCTGTGGGTGCTGAAATTCCACCAGTGATCTACCTCTTGTTAATTATTTCCTCCCAGCTACACACCCTACTGTAGGGATAGAATTAAAGGCCTAAGGAAAAACATGGAGACTTTTAAAAAAGCCTGGCTTCTCTATTTCATTCTGATGCTGTTACATGATTCATACTAAACCCAGGGCCGTCCCTAGCCATTTGGGTGCCCTACGCAGCCCCCACACGGGGGGGCTCTGTGGGGCCCCAAGCCTCCCCCCCGCAGGGTCCGGGGGATTAGTGGGGGGGTGGGAGCAGCTTGCTCCGCTTCCCTCACCCTGGCCCCAGCTGTGTCGCTCGGGGGAGGGGGCTTAGGGGAAAGGATCCCCACACACACACATTCACCGGCAGCGGCGGGAAGTGGAGCAGCCCGGCCCCAGCCTGCTCTACTCCGCCAGCTCCCAGCCCCGGCGCTCCGCTTCCCACCGCCGGTGAGAACCGGGGACGGTCCTTTCCCCAACCCGAGCGACATGGCTGGGGCTGGGGCCACGTCGCTCTGCTTCCCGCCGCCGGTGAGTGCGGGGGTCACTGGGGGAAGAGGTGGAATGGGGGCGGGCCGGGGGTGGAGCAGGGGGAAGGGTAAGAGGCAGGGCGGAGGGAGTTGTCCGGGGCCCCACACCCCCCCTAGGGATGGCCCTGCCCCTTTCAGTGGGCGCAGCCTGCGGGGGGGCTGGCCGAGGGATAGGGCTGGTCCCTGGGGCTGGTGCTGCCGCGTATGCAGCACACAACTGCCTAGGGCACCATGAAATTTGGGGCAATTTGGTGCCCCAAATTTCATGGTGCCCTACTCAGCTGCATATGCTGCGTATGCCTAAGGACGGCCCTGACTAAACCCCATCTGCAATTCCAGTTTGGGTGCTTTTCTTTCCCATCATCCGCAGGGAGAGATCTGTTAGCCAAAGGATTATTCTTGGAATAATAAAAACTTGCAGCTGGGAAGGCGAGCCTGACTGATTCAGACAATAAAACCTACGGGACGACACATGAAAAGAAGAGATTGCCTCAACAAGCAGGGCTCAGAAATCTCTCCATCCTGGCTAACTTTCCGTCATGCAAGCCTAACTCTCCAAAACAAACACAACTGCTTCCACGCTGGATAGAAAGAAAAAGATAAGAGCGTGGAGCAAAACTGTACCTGAAAGAGAAAAGTCTGTGCAGGAGCCTTCAGAACAACGAGAAGATATGGAGCACTGCACAGTGTACACCCCACGGGAAAACATCTGTATGGGAGGAGAGAGAGAAAAAATCCCAGAAACAAAGACACAAGAAAACGCAATCCCCTGTTGGACAGCAAACATAGGGATCTTGTTTCAGTTTGTGTATGAACGTTGATGCCTATAAAAATAGAGGCCTAATAGCATTAAAGCTGCAAACTGAACCACACTAATAGTTTATTTAAGTCCAAAATGACGTAAGGCTATCCCTGGTCAGCAAATCATGTGCTGAAGTCCTGCTGAAGTCAATGGGACTTACATATACGCATAGGTGTTTCGCTGAATTGGTGCTACAGTGCTTTTCATCGCAAAGGATCCCAAAGCACTTGGCAGACAATAACATGATAAGACAGATCAAAATATTAAAACACAAACACCATGTAATATACATCAACTATAGTACTCGAGTCTGATCCTGTGAAAGGCTCCACCTCAGCTACCACTGACATCAACGGGAGCTGAGGTCAGCTCCCTGGCCCTTGGACCTTAGGGCTGGGTTTACAAAGGAACCTAAGGGAGTTAGGCACTCAGCTTTTAGTGGGACTTGAGCATCTAACTCCTTTTAGGCTCCTTTGAAAATCCCAGTCTACATCCATGCAGAGAGTGAACTCTGCATGAGAAATATAAATATTTACCCACTGCTACTAACTAATGATCTGGGAACAAGCCAGGCAAAGAAACCCACAACAGTGTTTTATCATCCCCACCCACTGACATAACAAACCACCATATCATATTAAATACAGTGTGATTAAACCAGAAGAGGCAGCCTGGGAAGGTTCAGTAAATGTAACAAACTAAAGACAAGACTCAGAATAAGGAGTCAAAATGTCCCAAATAAACAAGATTGTCAGAGTATTGAAGACTAGAATTTGTCTCTACATATCAGGCATATTTCAGAGTCCTTAGCATTGCAAAGCACTTTCGATGTTCAAAGCACAGCTCCCACTGATTTCGGTTGCAGCTGTGAGTGATCAGAACTTCTGCAAATCAGACCTCGGGGTCTCTCAAGTTGTTTAGAAAATGTCAAAATGAAACATTTCCATTTGGGGGGGACTTTAAAAAAAAAAAAATTCTTTTGGACCGAAAGAATTTGGCAAATGCGATACAAATTCACGAAATGTGTCGATGGACACAAATCTGCATTTTTTTGGTGAAAAATGTCACCCCACTCTACTCAGCTCCCATGAACAGGGCAAGTTTCTCCAATGAGCCCAGCTCCCACTTAGGCACCAGAACAAGCTGTGGGTGCTGAGCATTTAAAAATCAAGCGCAGAACTGCTCGCTACCTCAGTTCCCCCTCTGTAAAATGGGGACAATAGCACTGCCCTGGCAGGGGTGGTGTGAGGATAAATTATATGACCGCGGGGTAACTGGATGGGGTCCAATGGCCTGTGATGTGCATGTCAGACCAGATGATCTGTGGTCCTCTCTGACCTTAAGCTCTATGATACGTATTCCGAGATTAGTAATAGAGGCCAGATAAGTACTTAGATAGGCACTTGTTTCTTAATGAAAAGTTCAAGCTCTCTTTGGAATAGGGCTGTGTTTTTGAAGTTGAACAGCTGCACTCTAGTCCCATCTCCCCGCGTGTGGTTGATCTAACAAGGGTCTCTGTTGTCTAACAACACATGGGGTGGTTATGGCAGAAAATACATAACTGCCATTTACAGCACCTTAGAGAGACAAGGTGGCTGAGGTCTTATCTTTTATTGGACCAACTTCTGTTGGTGTGTAAGCTCAAGAGCTGGTCTCTCTCACCAACAGAAGTTGGCCCAATAAAAGATAAGTCCTCAGCCACCTTGTCTCTCTACTATCCTGGGACCAGGATGGCTACACAACACTGCATGCATTTATAGCACCTTTCGTCCTAAATTCACACAGCTCTCTAACTCTGCAAGCTGTATGCAGGGATGGTTGCATCTGCCACTGACATACAGCTGGCTCTGGGATAGAAGGGGGCAGACACTTAACAAAACCATCAACACCTTCCAGGGAAGACCGAATGATGCCTCCAGTTGACACGACATGGGGAAAGTATTGCTGTTGGCACCTTGGGATTAGCGTCTAACACTTGTTCTGAGAATCGAAGTCTTCCCAAGAGGTAAAAATGGCCATGACAATAGGCAACCAACCATCGAAACAGAGAGATGAGTGGGCAGGAGCCATCCAGCGCTTGTGGTTGGATGTCACACAAATAACCTCTCGTTCTGCAGTAACTCGTTTGAAGAGGGCCCTGAGCCTAGCGTTTGGGGAGTTCCCTGACAGGAGAGGGCAAAAAGGACAGGACAGATAGGGGTGGGCTGGAGGTCTCGTGAGATTTGGCACAAGAATTGGAGGCCCAGGCAGCAGTAGCAGCATCCTGGCCTTGGGGAATCCTGCCTGCGTGAGATGGGTACCAAATGGTGGAGTGCTTAGGCCTTGTCTACACAACACAGTTTTGTCAGCAACATGCAGCTTTTTTTGACAAAACAGCGGCAGTGTACGCACCGCAATGCGACTTTTGGCAACAAAACTGTCCTGTTTTGGCGACAAAATAAAACCACCTCAACGAGAGACATGGGGCTTTTTCCAATAAAGTTTTAGCAACAAAGTGTCAGTGTCGACATCACGCTTGGTTTTGTCACTGTAAATGGCCTCCAGGAGGTGTCCCACAATGCTCATCCTGTCCGCTCTGGTCAGCAGTTCAAACTCTGCTGCCCTGGGTAAATAACCATCTGCCCGTCCCCAAGAGGCCCAGGAATTTTTGAAATTCCATGTAGTGGGGTGACCACCCTGCTCCTGCCCTGAGGGGGTTAAAGCAGCCCTGGAGAGGGCTGTGGCGGAGAAATGCTAGGCTGATTGGGGGAAGCAGCCACAGGTGGGGCCACGCCCCAATCAGGCCACAGCTGGCCCTATAAGAGGGCTGAGGGCCAGAGACTGAAGAACACTCTCTCTCTAGCTTCAGAGAGAGAAGGACCTGGCTGCCTGGGAAGCTGAGGAGGGTACCTAGGGTGGAGCAGTGCTGGGGAAGGGCAGAGGGAGCTCCAGCCTAGCAAAGCCGCAGGCTGAGTTAAGGGCCCACAAAAGGGTACTAGGGCTGCAGAGGGGCAGCCCAGGAATAGGCAAAGGCAGCCGGTCCTAACCCCCTTGCCAATGATGAGTGGTTTACAGACTGCAGTCGGCCCCAGGGAGCGGGGGCTAGATGATGACTGGCAGTAACCACTGAGGCAAGGTGGGTTTAGAGGGTTGGGGGTTCCCCTGGGAGGGGAAACCCAGCTTGTGGGTTACTGCTAGGGGGCATAACATAGAGGGGTACCAGGGTCCGGGAGGGATGCAGGGGCCAGCGGCAGGCGAGACACTGGCCTGCAGAGGGCGCTCCGGGCTGGAAGAGCTAATTCCTGAGACGGCCAGCAGGAGGCGCCACGCCGGTGAGTCGACGCCACGCCACATTCCACTTCCTGTTTTCTCAGCGTGGAGAGCTCACATCACATCTTCCCAGCTGACCATGGCAGCTCCACATGGCAAATGCTCTCCTGCTTGGACCAATGTGTAGCTGTTGGATCTGCTCAGTATATGGGGAGAGGAGGCTATCCAGTTCCAACTGCTCTTGAGCCGGAGGAGCTTTGATACCTATGGGCATATTTCTCATGGCTTGCGTGAAAAGGATGACGATTGGGACACGGTGCAGAGCAGAGCAAAGATAAAGGAGCTGAGGCAGGCATGCCAGAAGGCAAGGGAGGCAAACCATCACTCCGGTGCTGCACTGAAGACCTGCCGCTTCTAAAAGGAGCTGGATGTTATCCTCAACAGCGACCCCACCTCCACCTCCAGAGCCCCGTGGATACTTCAGCTGGGCTAGAGGTGGCGGAAAGTGGACCTAACCCAGAAGACGAAGTTGTGGAGGAGGTGGAGTTAGAGGACAATGTGGAGCCCACAGCAGGGTCTCCAGGTGAGGTGGCGAGTTAGGAACTGTTCTCCACTCCCGAGGTGTCTAGCCAGTCCCAGCTGTCCATCTCTGGTGTGCGCGATGCAGGAAAGGAGACCCCTGGTAAGTGAATTTTTGGGTTGATGCTAATCGCTTATATGATGTCCAGCTTTCCTTTGCTTTGTGTAGCGTGGAAGTGGGTGAAGGGATAGAAATGTACAAAACTATTCCCCTCCATAGAGATCTCTAGGAAACTTTCCTGGAGGTACTCGCCAATCCTCCGCCGAAGGCTCCTTGGCAGAGCTGCTTTGTTCCTTCCCCCATTGTAAGAAACTTTCCCACGCCACTCGGCAATCACTTGTGCAGGGACCAAAGCGGCACACAGGCGAGCAGCATAGGGATGGAGTGTGAAACCGCACGCGTGCGGTAGATGCACCCTTGCACCCTTGCTTACCCTCAGGAGTGAGATATCTGTTTCAATGACCCCTGCCTGTGGAAAATGGTGGAAGAATTTACAATATTCTCCCTAGTTGCCTGCACCGCCACCCTTGAATCACCACCATCGGTCTTTACCCCAGCTTGGAGCCCTCCTCCCCACCCCCCGGCTGAGCTCACCCTGCTTAGGGTGTTCGCTTAGATGGGTGCTTGCCAAGGGCCAGTGAGAAAATGCTTGGTATGTTACAAGAGGTATATTTTACTCTAACGATTCAATGCTGTGTGTGAACTAACAATCATGCTTCTGTGTATTGTTTCTTGTGCTTCTGCAGATGTGGCCTTCAGGGGAACCCCCTACACACTGGCGGAGCTCCTCCACCAGGTAAGAGAATTACCATGACGGAGCAAGGAGGACATGTTCCGGGAGGTGCTGTAATTCTCTGATGCAGAAAAAAGGGAACGCAGGGAGTGGAGAGAAATAGAAAGGCAGGACAGAAAAGAAAATCAGCAGATCATTCAAAAGGCCACTGAGTGGATGATAAAAGTAATGGAGGAGCAAACAGAGATGCTGAAGTCCCTAATCATGCTGCAGTCAGAACAGATGTGTGCACGCTCCCACCCCCACAACCCCCAAAGAACTGTTTTTCCATGCCCTCCCCCAATTCCTCCCACACATTCCTTTCAAGTTTCCAGAACTTCTCAATTTCCAGTTCACTCCACCCCTTTGTACAGCTTCTAAAATGATAGCTGGACTTACGCCCAGCTATGACAGGCTGCCCTTCACTGGTACCTCCCTTCCCACCAAGCCTTTATGTGTGTGTTAATTGATGTTTAATAAAAACAAGGTAACTAATTTTTATTTGTGTTCTACAAATTGTGATAGCTGCTGGCAGTAAAACATATAAAGGCAGTTAAATTATTTGCTTACTGAAAACCTAGTCAAGGTATCATCACAAGTGCTTCCTAACAAAACTTGATTTAATGAAACAAGGCAGATTGCTGCATAGAAATATACATCACTGGTTCTCATTCTCAAAATGTTGCCTCAAAGCCTCCCTGATTCAAATTGCCCCCCCCCTCCCCGTTGTGCCCCTCTAATAGCCCTGGTATCAGGCTGCTCAAAATCAGCAGCCAGGTGATCTGCCTCAGCGCTCCACCCCTGAGCAAACCTTTCACCCTTAGCTTCACAAATATTATATAACGTACAGCAGGCACCGGCGGGTATGACCATGAGAATATGTTCCTCACTGAGGTCTAACCTGCCATAAAGGCATAGCCAGAGTGCCTTTAATCTGCCAAATGCACATTCCACGGTCATCCTGCCCCTACTCAGCCTACTGTTGAAGCGTTCCTTGCTGCTGTCCAGGTTTCCCATGTATGGCTTCATGAGCCATGGGAGTAAGGAGTAAGCTGGGTCTCCTAGGATCACTATGGGCATTTCAACATCCACCACTGGAATCTTCTGGTCTGGAAAGAAAGTCCTTCCTTTCAGCTTTCTGTACAGGCCAGTGTTCCTGAAGATGCATGCGTCATGCACCTTCCTGGACCAACCCATTGTGTAGGTCAGTGAAACACCAGTGGTGATCCCCAAGATTCTGCAACACAATGGAGAAGTAACCCTTTCTATTGATGTACTTCGTCGCAAGCTGGTCTGGTGCCAAAATTGGGATATGTGTTCCATCTATTGCCCCTCCGCAATTAGGGAAGCCCATTTCTGCAAAGCCATCCACTAGTTCACACACATTGCCAAGAGTCGTGGTCCTTCGCAGCAGGATGCAATTAACAGCCCTGCACATTTGTGTTAACACAGCCCCACCAGTCGACTTCCCGATTCTGAACTGATTTGCGACTGACTGATAGCAGTCAGGAATTGCCAGCTTCCACACTGTGATCACCATGCACTTCTCCACCAAGAGGGCAGGTCTCCTTTTGGGGTCCTTGTGCTGCAGTGCTGGGGCGAGCGCCGCACAAAGTTCCAGGAAGGCGGCTTTCTGCATCGGAACGTTCTGTAGCCCCGGCTCGTCATCCCAGACCCGAATAACGATGCGATCCCACCACTCAGTGCTTGTTTCCCGAGCCCAGAAACGATGGTCCACCATGTGCAGCTGCTCTGTGAATGCCACAAGTAATCTGGTGTTGCTTCTATCCATGGCACACAGCGGGTCAGGCAACTCTGACTCCTGTTCAGCTAGGAACCTCATGATTAATTGCACAGCCATCTGCGATGTGTTAATGACAGTTAACAAAGCAATAGAGACCAGTGCAGGATCCATCCTTTCAGACAGAGATGAAACAGGGGCCATTGAAAAATGCTGCAAACCACATAGCTACTCACAGTGCACTGCTCTTACTTTCGATGCTAGAGCACCAAGTGTGAACATGCAATAGCTATGTTATTATAGCGCTTTTTGGCCATCGACATAACGTTTGTTGACAAAACTCTGTAGTGTAGACAAGGTGTTAGACATGATACAACAAGCACTTTGCTTATCCTCTTGGCAAATGCGATGCACCGGCTGGTTCAGGGAGGGCTGTGTGTGTGTGTGTCGCTCATGGCAGAATGCACACTTGCCAGCTGGGAAGTTAGCCCTTTCCCTTTCTCCAAAAGACCCCACCGCCCCCGTCTGTAGTGCACTTTCAAACCCACCTCCTAGAGCTCTCATGCCTAAAGCTGGTCAGAAATTTTCCAGTGGAACAGTTTTCTATTAAGAAATGCTGATTTGTCAGAAAGGAAACGTTTGGTGGGAACGTGTCAACTTTGTCATATCTTCTCACAGAAACCAGGCAGGTTCCAAGGAAAACTAGTCTAGTTTCCTGCCCGCTGCCCGGCCTTGCAGGCTGTCGCAGAGCCAGGAGCCTAGAAGTCCCAGCTCAAGTCAAGCCTGGACTCTCAGGGCTGCCAGGCTCCCTGCCATGCACCCAAGATCCCAGCACTTTTAGAGCAGTCACTGAAACAGGCCTTTTGGCTTATTAGCCAGGAGCGATGGCTACCCTGCTGTGGGCCAAACAAGGAGAGCTTTATGATTGGTGGACATATTTTGGGGGTCTCACACATCTCCGCTGCGATTACAGTTCCACGCAGCACTGCAGAGTAGGGCAGCAGAGAAATCAGGGGTGGGATTTGCATTCAGAGTCTAACAGTGATACGTTGTGCCCAGCTCCCCACAGGAGGTGGGTGCCTAACTGTAGTTTTGAAAACCCTACCCCAGACGTCTTTTCACCGAATAGAGCCCTAGCGAGCTGCAGAATACACAGTGCAAACACGCACCGCAAACGGTCTTTGCTCTCCACCTGCCGTGACACATTTTCTTATTCTGCAGGATCAGTTTTGAGTCTGATTAGATAAACTGCACAGTCAGAGCTCTGCCTTTCTGGAAAGGTCACAATAATATTCCTTTTTATTAGCCTGGTGCTTCCCCCCCTCCCAGTTCAACATTACATGACTTGTTAATGATTCATTCCAGGCTGTATTTACTTGGGTGATAGTTCACATTGTGAACTCATCTTACCTCACTGGGCTGCCTTCCTGGGTTGAAAATTAGCTAATGTCAGGAAAAGAGCGCTCCTCCATGCTCCGCAGGTGAAAGGTGAACCAGGCAGGGATCGGCTGTACTGATGAGCCAGCATTTTCTTCTGTTTCTGCCAAAGCCTTTATGATGACTTTGCAGCACTTTTGCTACTGAGCAGAGCAGAGGACCCCGTAAAGGTCTTGTGGGTAAGGTGCTGGTCTCTATGGCACAGTCAGGCATTGAACCGTGATTTCTGGTATCAAATTCCTCATGTGACACAGGGCAAGTCATTTAATTTCTGCGTGTGAGTCAGTCACCTTCATCGAGCTATACGGATTCACATTAGTGGAGGATCTGGCCTGCCCTCTTTAGGATAGGACAGATAAGCTAGGTGCTAACAGCTTCTGGTGTTAAATATCCCATCACCCAAGAGAGAGGGTTTTAGTAACCCTGCCCGTCAGCCAAATTCCACCTTGGATGATTATATCTTGCCTACCTAGTATATCTAGAGTGACCAGACAGCAAGTGTGAAAAATGGGGACAGGGGGTGGGGGGTAATAGGAGCCTATATAAGAAAAAGACCCAAAAATCGGGACTGTCCCTATAAAATTGGGACATCTGGTCACCCTAAGTATATCTTTCCCATGCAGTTTCAATGCGCTGTATATTAGTCTTCACTTCCCATCCTACACAGTTACGTAGCATCTATTTCATTTCATCCCAGAGGTGGCTGCATTTCAGTGGTGAGTTAAAGGAAGCAACATCAATGTATTTGTAGCCTGTGGCTCTCTAAAGCACCTTACTGTTTGTGAAACATGCCATAACCACTTACTAATGCTTAGATCTATTAACAGATTTAAAACAAAATGCGGTTTGAACCAACTGAAAACACAGGGCTCAAGTCTCCTCTCACGTGGGGGGTAAATCAGGAGTGACGCCATTTAAACGAGCCAAGGGTGAAAGGTGAATCAAACCCATAATATTTGGCTGGGAATAAAGAATCTAAGAAGGCAGAGTCTGTTCTACATGACAGAGCTTCGCAGCAGCCTGCTAGCTAGGAAAGGAATTTGGGATCATGGGACAAATATCTCTGAAATGTCTGAGCAGCCCAGAGCTTGGGTGAAAGAAGCAGCAAACATGATGCTGGATTGCATTCCTAGAGCTGCCCAGTATCAATTAAACACTTGGTATAGTTGTTCTAGAACCGTGGGTCTCAAACTGTGGGTCGAGACCAATGTTCCCTCTAATTTTTTCCATCCATGTGCAGAATAAATTTTGTTATGTGCACCGAGGTATGTTCCCATGTGCGCCACCAGTAGAAACAAAAAACCTAGATATAATTTTTTTTTTTAAAGTTACCTTAGGGATAATTACTCCAGCCAGGACAGGTTAGTCATTTTAGAACTCACTACTCAAAGAATTAAATTTAAGTGTAAGAGAATTAAAAATTATGAAATGCATAGACCAGTCAAAACACTAAAATAACACTTGGAAAGAATAAAATTACAGAGAATATATGTGCATTGCAGGAAGTACCAAGAAGTAACACCAATAATACAAGTATGTGTTGGGAGGTGAGTGTGAAAGAGACGAATGTGTGCTTGTGTGTGAGACACAGAGACAGTGTGTGTTGTTACCAGTTTTGCCCGTTACTTTGGGGTACGCTCATTTATTAGGGTCAAGTATCAGAGGGGTAGCCGTGTTAGTCTGGATCTGTAAAAGCAGCAAAGAATCCTGTGGCACCTTATAGACTAACAGACGTTTTGCAGCATNCGGGTCAAGCAGCACTTTCAAGCTGTCACCCTTATATGCCAAAGGTACCGCACTGGAATAGAGTAAGCCTGAGCAGGCTGGGTCAAACAGCACTTCCAGGCTGCCACCTTCGTATGTCCCAGGTTCAGCACGTCCCTATCCCCACTTTCATGTTACTATTGTGCTGGTAGTAACTCACTTGATGAGCAAATCCCACAGTATTTTTGGGCGCTGCAGGGATCTTTAGCTTAGGTAAAAGAAGCGTTGCTGCAGAGTAAATGGGGAAACTAAAAACACAAAAGAGTATAGTTCAGAGAGAGAGAGAGAAGCAACCAGCTTACCCATAAACGTTCTTTATTGAATAATAGTGATAACCACACAAGGAGAGCCTAAACAAACATAACAGTTACATTATAAAAGATTACAAAAGTCATATATAGAAAACTATACCTGATCAAACAAGTCAGGGTTAGAAAGTTATACCTGAGGTAGAAAAGAAAACAGATACAGAGAAAGAAGGGGATCTCACCACTTCCATGAAGCTTGAACTGGTCGGGGTTCCCAGGTGATGGTGGTAGCTCAGGGTCCTGAGTGCTGGAGACAGGCAGAGCCCCCAGCACGATCAGTCAGAAGAAGATGAAATCCCAGTGGAGCTGATGCAGATTTTGGATCCATGCATCAGAACACTGACTTGAACATAGGTAGGGGTTTTTTTTTGTAGAGAAACATCAATCGTTCAAGGGAAAACACTAGATTTGTTTATGGGTAAACTGATGACTCAAGGGTTTTCTTTAGGCTAGACAATAGGAGCTGATCACTCTTGGCTATGGGTGGTGTTTCTTCCAGGGAGCTCACAATGCAATTAGGCTGCTTCAGTATCTTGGATATCAATCAAGGATTTATTACTAGAATTAGTCTGATAACTGCTGAGCTGGGTGTGTGCAGACGTAGGTTCATTAACATCTGGAGCAGAGATCCCCCATGATGCAATGCTTCCCTGCTTTTCTGGTCCCAGAGTTCAGTGCGGTTCTTGCCTTGGAATCTCTGTTCTCCATTCTGTATGCTAATGGAGATGCCTCCCTGTCCCATCTTCCATGCAGATGAGGCTAGGGGAGTTGCCTTAATCTTGTCACCCTTGTCAGGAGGGGTCTAGGTGTGTCTCCCACTGCCCTTCACTGCTCTCTGCAAGTCTTTTCTCTGATCGGTTTTGGTTCAAGCAGAGGGGGGGGGGGGGGGGGGGTGTCTTTCATGAGTCAGACAGGCTGGATACAGCGCCCTGGTTCCCCAAGAACACAGAGCTGACTGGTATCAGTGTGTGTGACACAGAGACAGTGTGTGTGCTGGCTGCTGGGGAAAGCTGTGTACTGTCTCTCTAAGACACTCACTGAAAGCTCTCCTGCTCTGTCCTGAACCATGTTGTCTCCCCTCCTCTGCTCTGCAGAGATGGGGTACATGGGCGGGGGTGGGAGGAGAGAGACAGACAGACAGAGATTGTGGGAGCTGGCTACTGGGGAAATCTCAGAAACTGCACTGTCTCTTTAAGAAAGGCACTCAGCCACTCACTTTCAGACCGCAGCAGCTCCGAGTCCTCCTGAGCCAGGCTGTCCCCTCTGCCCTGCTCTGTGGAGATGGGGGACACCCTGACGACAGCACCTTCCTCCCTCCCACACCCTCACCCCCCGCTCTGCACAGCCAGCAGGAGGGTCCTGGAGCAGCTGCAGGATGGAGCAGCGTGGGGGGAGGGGCACCTGAACACATGCTGCCGGCTGTGCCCGCTCTGCTGATCAGCTGGGCGGCACTTGAATCTCTCCTGCATGAACACCTATGTGCACAGCTTACAGGGAACATGGGTCGGGACCTCAAAGTGGGTCACGACCCTGTTTTAATGGGGTCGCCAGGGCTGGCTTAGACTTGCTGGGGCCTGGGGCCAAAGCTGAAGCCCGAGCCCCACGGCCTGCGGCTGAAGCCCTGGGTGGCGGGGAACCGGTTACAGGCCCCTTGCCTGGGGCTGAAGCCCTGGGGCTTCAGTTTTGGGGCCCCCTGTCCAGGGCGGTTGGGCTCGGGCTTTGGCCCCCACACCCGGAGCAGCAGGGCTCGAGCAGGCTCAGGATTTGGTCCCCCTTCCTGGGGTCGTATAGTAATTTCTGTTGTCAGAAGCGGGTCGCGGTGCAATAAAGTTGGAGACCCCCGGTTCTAGACAACACTGGAACACACTTGGCTCGTCATTATAAACCGTGGGGGTGGTTTTCATTGCACCCTCTGTACGGTGGGTACGTCAGCATATCCACAAAGCTGGCTTTGGGAGAAGGGCAGCTGGGGGTGGAAGAGACTTTTGAGAGTCCTCCTGATTTGCAGCAGGTCAGAATCAGGCCCAGTGAGACGAGCATCAAGCCCGGGGCGGGGGAGGCTGTTCGGTGTGAAGGACGTCCCGGGCTGTATGTTAGGGCTAGATCCCCCCCGTAGAGCTGGAAGCCATGAAGGGAGTCAGGAGACAGAATCAGAGCTCTTTTATTGTTGTGTCCTCCACCCTGCCAGCACAGCAGGGTTCGTGAACTGGGGAGAGTAACTTGCTGCATCCAAATGGGGGTGCAGATTGGCAACCCCATGCACAAGGGGTGAGCACTGGCAGGGACTGCATCGACCTGAGGCACCTACTTGAGGACAGTCCCTCCAGTGCTCCTCCTGAGGCGGGGCAGCCCTGCACAGCCGTCTCTCCCGAGTGCTGGCATAAAAGCCTCAACCCCCCCCCGTGTTTTGGTCATCACTGAAGACAGACGGCTCCCTAGGCGAGTCCTGCTCCGACACTACCTGCTATAAACACTCCACTGCACACCCGATTCTCCTGAGAGGGAGAGTGAACCACACGTGACAGACGTCAGTCACGTCACCTACTGCACGGCTGGACGGTGCTCAGATCCTATGGTGGCGAGGGCATGATAAGAACCTGCACGGGGCAGACAGCATGAAAAATTACATATGGGGTGTTTTGTGCAGGGATCAGCTTCTTGGCTTCCTACTGGGCTGTTATCATTCCAGCCACCGAGCAGGGGCTTGAACTCTGTGCTCCTTACACTTCCTGACTCCCATGTCAAACACAGATGGATAAAGAGATGATTGTCCGAGGCAGCCCAACTTTCCCTCCCACTGAATTCTGCACCACTTAGCATCATCCGTCGTGTTTTCTCAGCTGTGACCTTTTCCACGTCCGGTGGTGTTCCCTTAACAAACAGGATCATGGGAGGGTTTCCCCTGCAAGAGACTGCAGCTATTTAAAGACATGAGTAACATCAATAAAGGCGTTTTCCCCATATCAGCTCTGGGTAGGTAAATCGAGTGTTAGAAAGAGTTAGGATCAAGAAACCAGAGTTTGTTTAAGGGGCCAGTTTGGTGGCATAATTTTAAATGCAAAGGCTTCCATAACACTGTGCTAGAGTCAATCATGCGAAAGGCAGTGTGGCCCAGTGGATAAAGCACTAGACCAGGACTCAGGAGAGCTGGGTTCTGCTCCCATGCATGCCGCTAGGCTGCAAGTCACTTATTTGTGCCTCAGTTTCCCCATGTCTGCTTAGACTGTAAGATCTTTGGGACAGGGACTCTCTCTTACCATGGGTACGGCTATCCTGCAATCACAGGGTGTCACTGCAGTTTGTGCAGGCGTACCTGGGCTCACTGTAATCTAGTTATCTCGGGTCCCAGAGCACTGAAGGCACAGCAGCATGGGCTAGCCCTGGGTGTAATTACCCAGGGTCCTGGGCAGGCTTGCACAGCCCACGCTGAAGCCCTCACTGCACTCGGACCCTGAGGTAGCTATGTTAAAGTGAGCTCAGGTACGTCTACACAAGCTACAGTCACTCCCTGTGAGGGCAGGACAGACGTGTACCCTACGTGTGTGTCCACCACGGGCCCTGATCGTGGGTCTGGGCTCGGGGCACTCTGTAATACAGCACGCACCTGCAACATGAGGAAGAGGGATCACTGCTGTACTCCAGCAGCATTCCCAAGGGGATATGGGAGCACGTACAATCCCCTCTGAAATGCTACCATACCTCAGCTGGCTGGCACTGGCCGTCCATGCCAGGCATCTTTCTCACATGGCGCTACCCACCTTTTGGTATCTGCTGCTCCCTAAGGCCTCCCCAAGCCAAGCAAGAGGCAGGAGGGGAGTGGTTTGCAGTTCCTTTCTGCAGCCAGCCCTCCTCTCCTGGAAGCCTTTCCATGCTTGCAGACCGCTGCCAGGGTCTATGCCAGCATTAGTCAGCTCCTCGGGTGAAGTCGAGCTCTTACACTGGATAGGACGGGACACAGGGATACACGGCCTCTCCCTTTACACAGCTGCTCAGAGGAAGAGTAATTTAGAGCCAGCCAGAAAATGGGGGATGGGCTGGAGGTGTTTTTGTGGAAAATTTTCAACTCTTTGTCCCACAACGGAATCATTTTGGCCCTGAACTGTTGACAGGATACGGGACTAGATGGACCCTGGGTCTGATCCAATCTGGCAACTCCTCTGTCTGTGAACATTTTCATTTTGTCGAAAAACCATTTTCCCATCCAGAAAACCCAAAAGTTCAGCTGGAAAACTTTCGTCCAGCTCTAGCACTAATGTCAGCTTGGTAGGTCAGATCGGAGGTTGTGCAATGCCACGTGATTTCCAGCTCTCTGAGGCGTGCATCAGGGGTGCCAGGCAGCATCGGCAGTGTACTAGGGAAGACCGAATGTCAGTGTGTAAGGGAGGATATTCGTGTGCTGGGGTGAGAGCTTAGAGGCTGCCACTGTGGTGGGTATAAATGTTATTGGAACGTCTCTTTCTCTTGCTTTTTATCGCTTGCATTGTTGTGAAGAAAACACTTGAGAACCTTAATGCTAAGTTATGATGTGTTTTTCCTTTGGGAATCGGAGAGCGCCCGATTTCCAGCGCTCACCATTGGAGCCAGAGGTTCAAGACCGCTCAGCTCCCCTTTAGACGTGCAACTAAGGGTCAGTTTTTCGAATGCGACCAGCATTCAACATCCTGAGCTCTTCTGAAAATCTCTCCACTTCTTTTGGTGCCTAAACAGGAATTCTGCTCTTTTGAAAATCTGACCCCTAGAGCCTGAAGACATTCCAGATACTTTACAGAGCATAGAAAAGGCATGGGGTAAAATTTTCAGAAGCACCTAGATGACTGAGGCTCCTAAGACACTCAGGTGCTTTTGAAAATTTTGCCCGTGTCCTCTGCCCAGAAGAGCTTTCCACATCTTGCAATTCACAGAGAGTAGACTCTGGAGACCCCTTAGGAGTTGGTTCCCACAGTCATTACCTAGGCAAAGCTCCCCTTGTCTTCAAGAACTTCGAATATTTTCAATAAGAGTTTTATGGACTTGGAGGTCGGGTGCTTTGCCATCAAAACCAGCCCCCTGGGCTCATAAGGACAGACCTCATACTACATTTTCCACTATATTTATTTGGCTTGAGATCATCTAATGTTTATGCAGTAATTACGTCACTAAGCAAAACAGCTCCACTGCCTGACGGTCCTCGCTCTCAGGAAATCATTCCTAATGGCCAGGCTAAATTTAATCCTCCTTCCTTGTTTTATCAGCAGACACCAGTGTAAATAGCCCTTTCCCGTCATTTATGGTTCCACATATTAAGAAACTTTACAGCATTAGCTGCCCTTAGGTGTTGTTTCTGCAGGTCAAACAAGAAAGTTGTAAAATTATTAAATATGTAAGTCACAGTCTCAAATCCCTGCATTATTTGGGTTAGACTTGTTTGAACGCCTTCAGCTGACCAAGGGTGGGGACCCGAACTGCAGTATCACCTACCCCAAATGTTCAAAAATCAGGAATCATCCCCCTACATCCACCCCCCAAAAATCATGGTTTAAAAATCATGAGATTTTTTTTTAAAATATATAGAATCATAGAACTGGAAGGGACCTCAAGAGGTCATCTAATCCAGTCCCCTGCACTCAAGGCAGGACTAAGTATTATGTAGACCATCCCTGACAGGTGTTTGTCTAACCTGCTATTAAAAATCCCCAATGATGGAGATTCCACAACCTCCCTAGGCAATTTATTCCAGTGCTTAACCACTCTGACAGTTAGGAATTTTCCCCTAATGTCCAACCTAAACCACCCTTGCTGCAATTTAAGCTCATTGCTTCTTGTCCTATCCTCAGAGGTTAAGAAGAACAATTTTTCTCCCGCCTCCTTGTAACAACCTTTTATGTACTTGAAAACTGTTATCATGTCCCCTCTCAGTCTTCTCTTCTCCAGACTAAACAAACCCAATTTTTTCAATCTTCCCTCATAGGTCATGTTTTCTAGACCTTTAATCATTTTTGTTGCTCTTCTTTGGACTTTCTCCAATTTGTCCATATCTTTCCTGAAATGTGGGGCCCAGAACTGGACACAATACTCTAGTTGAGGCCTAATCAGCGCGGAGTAAAGTGGAAGAATTACTTCTCGTGTGTTGCTTACAACATTCCTGCTAATACATCCCAGAATGATGTTTGCTTTTTTTGCAACAGCGTTACACTGTTGACTAATATTTAGCTTGTGATCCACTATGACCCCCAGATCCCTTTCTGAGTTCTTTCTATTTGCCTTTTAGTTTTGGAGTCTTTTAGATGCTCTTGGGTCATATACTCAAGCTTTTCTCTGCAACTATGAAGGCTAGAAACTTTATTTTGTCACTGACAGCTAAGTCTCATGTAATTACATGACTCCAGGAGCAGGGGCTTTGTGTAGAACATCCAATATCGAGAGAGCACTAAAATCATGAGTGGGCAACGCTGGAACTGAGTGCAGCCTNTTGACCCAGGGTGGGGACCAGAACTGCAGTATCACCTACCCCAAATGTTCAAAAATCAGGAATCATCCCCCTACATCCTCCCCCCAAAAATCATGGTTTAAAAATCATGAGATTTTTTTTAAAAATACATAGAATCATAGAACTGGAAGGGACCTCAAGAGGTCATCTAGTCCAGTCCCCTGCACTCAAGGCAGGACTAAGTATTATCTAGACCATCCCTGACAGGTGTTTGTCTAACCTGCTATTAAAAATCCCCAATGATGGAGATTCCACAACCTCCCTAGGCAATTTATTCCAGTGCTTAACCGCCCTGACAGTTAGGAATTTTTTCCTAATGTCCAACCTAAACCGCCCTTGCTGCAATTTAAGCCCATTGCTTCTTGTCCTATCCTCAGAGGTTAAGAAGAACAATTTTTCTCCCGCCTCCTTGTAACAACCTTTTATGTACTTGAAAACTGTTATCATGTCCCCTCTCAGTCTTCTCTTCTCCAGACTAAACAAACCCAATTTTTTCAATCTTCCCTCATAGGTCATGTTTTCTAGACCTTTAATCATTTTTGTTGCTCTTCTTTGGACTTTCTCCAATTTGTCCATATCTTTCCTGAAATGTGGGGCCCAGAACTGGACACAATACTCTAGTTGAGGCCTAATCAGCGCGGAGTAAAGTGGAAGAATTACTTCTCGTGTGTTGCTTACAACATTCCTGCTAATACATCCCAGAATGATGTTTGCTTTTTTTGCAACAGCGTTACACTGTTGACTAATATTTAGCTTGTGATCCACTATGACCCCCAGATCCCTTTCTGAGTTCTTTCTATTTGCCTTTTAGTTTTGGAGTCTTTTAGATGCTCTTGGGTCATATACTCAAGCTTTTCTCTGCAACTATGAAGGCTAGAAACTTTATTTTGTCACTGACAGCTAAGTCTCATGTAATTACATGACTCCAGGAGCAGGGGCTTTGTGTAGAACATCCAATATCGAGAGAGCACTAAAATCATGAGTGGGCAACGCTGGAACTGAGTGCAGCCTTTAGTGCGTGTTGGTAACAGAGCAGTGTGATCCTAGATTCCAGGGCTGAAAGGGGCCATTATGATCATCTAGTCTGACCAGATCACAGGCCTGATCCTGCAAACACTTTCTACCAAGACTACTACTTTAAAGACTGAGTGATGTACAGGGACATTTCCCAGGTAGCCCCAGAACTGAGAGACCCTCCAAGAGTCCTCCAAGCAGGGGCAGAGTAAGCCGACATTCAAGTCCTGCTTTTGACTGAAGGTAAATAAATCCCACTCCTACCTTTTCCCATGGTGGGGTTGGCAGCTCATGTCTATCAAGAGCAGTCTTGTGCATTCATTCCCAGCGGATAAACACACTCTCAAGCCCATCTAAGAAAGCTGTCAATGGCTTGGCGTGACACGCGTATTGTTTGCATGACATCCCTATATAATGGGCCAGGGACAACAGCTCTCTGTCCTCGAAATCTCAGCTCATCAGTAATTTGAAAATACGGTTCTGTTCTTACTGCTACATGGCTTCTGGCCCCCCTACCAGTATTTCTCTTTTGCCTGCCTGTTGTTGGATGGCCTTTTGCATGGCCTCTTTAACTTCAATCAGTTTTGCTATTGAAACTGGAAGATAGTGCAGCATCCTAATGGATTCATTGTCCTGATCCCTTGCCCCCATCTTTGCTGAGGCTGGGTATATTTGCCCAGCTCAGGGTGTCAACTTACACCAGTCGTCATCCTGGACAGCATCTGTTCCTACCTGATAACACTGGCGTTGCATCAATATGCACTCCAATCTCTTTGGAGCACTAAGAAGGGGCTTTGCCATGATTGTCTCTAGGGGTTTGTGGTCTGATTGCACTGGGTACCACAATTGTACTGATGGAATTGCTTCACTCCAAAAGCAGCCAGAAGCCCTTTTTCTGTCAGGGCATACCTCTGTTCAGTATGTGACAGGGCTCTGCTAACGTAAGCGACCGGCTGCTCCTCCCAAAGAACTACACCCCATCTTTCTCTGATGCATCACTCTGGTGTGTCAGTGGCGCTCCTGACTGGCAGTACTTCCAGACAGGGGCATCAGTTATAATTTCTTTCAGCGTGTCAAACACTTGCTGTTGGGGACCTGCCCAATTCCACTCAAAATCCTGCCTTCTGAGCTGAGATATGGATTCTGCTACTGCAGCCAGGTGTGGACAGAAAATTTATTGTTCCTTTGAAGCACTGTACCCCTTGCACGTTCACTGGAGCTGGCATGTCTCTCACTGCCTTGATCTTGTTGGGATTTGTTTTCAGTCCCTCTGCTGTGAGCAGATGCCCAATGTATATCACTCCTGCTGTCTGAGCCACATTTTTTTCTGGGTTGAGTTTTATGTTCTTGTCCCTGCATCACTGTACAAAAGTTTGTAGTTTTCTCCCATGGTCTCATAAGAATGGCCATACTGGGTCAGACCAAAGGTCCATCTAGCTCAGTATCCTGTCTTCCGACCGTGGTCAATGCCAGGTGCCCCAGAGGGAATGAACAGAACAGGTAATCATAGAACAGAGGGAATGAACAGAATGGGGGGAGGGATAGCTCAGTGGTTTGAGCATTGGCCTGCTAAACCCAGGGTTGTGAGTTCAATCCTTGAGGGGGCCACTTAGGGATCTGGGGCAAAATTGGTCCTGCTAGTGAAGGCAGGGGGCTGGACTCGATGACACTTCAGGGTCCCTTCCAGCTCTATGAGATAGGTATATCTCCATATATTATATTATTATAAGTGATCCATCCCCTGTTGCCCATTCCCAGCTTCTGGCAAACAGAGGGTAGGGACACCATCCCATCTCACTCAGTTTCTGTATCAGTGCTCCTTTCACCTACAATGAGGATACCATCTGCAGTAATATTCACCTCAGGCAGTCCTTCCATGGGCCCTCTGACAACAGTTCTACTGATCTTCATGATACAGGTCCCACCACCACAGTGGCTGCCGAAACTGGGTACCTAGAATGTGGAAACTGCTCTCCTTAAATGTCTGCCTCAACTGAGCCCTGCAGCACTGGGGCTGGGGCCTCGCCCCCCAGCCTCCCGGCACTGGGGGCCACAGTGGGGGTGCTCTGGGCTCCTGCAGGGGAGGGGGAGGCAGAAGGAGAGGGGCACCTCGGGCACAAGGGGAGGGGTCAGGGGCTAGCCTCCCCCAATGGCCAGGTCACCGCCTGCCCATGAAGCCAGGAATTCAAGAGCAAGGAGCAGAAACAAAGTCACGGCAGCTACTGAAGATCCACACTGTTGCCTAGACGCTTCCTACAATGCCCATTGGGTTGATATAGGGCAGGGAGCCAATCACAAGCCATGGGGCTGCTGTCTGTCAAACCCTTGAGGCGGGACTTCCCATGGTCTGTGTCCCCCGCGGGTCATGGGAAGTGGAGCACAACCTGGTTAGAGCTGCCACTGCGGTTAGCCTGGTGATGCCAGCTGCCGGGTAGCTCTACAGGCCTGTGCTCTAGACCGGTGGGGCCTTACATGTGCAGTCTGGCTGCGCAAACCTCCTACTGATGCTGCATGGGCGGCGAGTTATATTCTCTCATGGTGCCCGGGCTCCAGGAATATTCAGGGCTGGGGGCCCTGCTCCATCAATATTTGGAGCTGGGTCTCTCCCCCGGCCCTGCCTGGAGTGGGCCCCAGCCCCCGCATGCCACCCCTCCCCTGCCCCACACTTCCCCTCCCCACCTCGGAGCTTCCCTGCCTGAAAGAAAGCGGAGCAAGGCTCTCCCTTGCCTGCCTGTGCTGCCGGCTGCTACTGCCGCTGCCTAAGGGCTATAGCACAAGAGCAGCGCAGGCAGGCTGAGGCAGCTGGTTGCTGCAGCACCTCAGAGGGGGAGGGGGAGGCACACACATGCTTGGCAGCCCTCCCCTGTCCCCTCCCCTCCCCCGGCACCCACCTGGAGGAGACGCCAAGGGGGCTTAATGCCAGGAGACATCTGGAGTGGACCTCACCTGAGCAGCTGCTGGGGCTTCGGTGAGTGTTTGACCCTGTGATCCACACCCTCCCCCCCCCGCCCGCAGCCCCCACTCCTGCCCCAGGCTGGGCAAGGGGCAGCCCCATCCCCCACCCCCAGTGAGGCTATGGTGAAGGGCAGCAGCAGGGGAGGCCACACGTGATGGCAACCCCTCCCCCCCCCTCCAGTACAACAAAATATAATATATTGAAGCAGGCGAGTGCTGCTTCTGACTTTCCACTTTTAATTGACCCTTGTAATCTTGTGGCGCTGACGTGTTGTAGCTTCATTTTATCCCAGCAACAAATTCTTGATTTGTAGGACCACTAATAATCAACAATGGATAAATTTTGAATAAAGTTACCCAGAGAAAAAGAAGAAAAGGGTCATTCATCAAGTGATGGCCTGAGTTCGACACCCAGCTTTCAAACTGAAGTTATACAAAAGAAAGATACGGCAAATCTACAAGATAAGAAGAGGAGTTTTCAGCAATCTTGGCTATCAAGATTTAAGTGGTTGGAGTACAATAGCAAATTAAACAGAGCTTTTTGCTCAGTCTTTTTGCAACAACTGTTCTGAAAAGAAGATCTTAATATTTTCTACGAAGGCCGAACCAACATTTATTTCGTCTGGATTTCAAGATTGGAGACACGCATTGTGTGGTTTTACATCACACGAAAAATCCTCCTGTCACAAGGAAGCGGTAATGAAGTATGCTGCTCTGCAATCACAGGTAAATGTGTCTACACTAATGTCAGCCAGTTGCAGAAAAGAATCACAATCAGCTAGGATTGCACCGCACAACATTTTTACCAGTGTTCAGGACCTAGCTCAACAAGGAATAGCATTACGTGGACACAATGAGAGTGATTCAAATTTGATGCAGCTCTTGTTGCTACGCAGTACAGATTCTGAGGAACTGAGACAGTGGCTTAATCGCACAAAATACAAGTGACTGTCACATGAGGTTATTAATGAAGTGATCAAAATGATGGCAATGATGGTGCTAAGAAAAACTGTGCAAAAGATAAAGGCTTCTAAGTTTTACGCCATTGTAATGGATGAGATTACCGATTTGTCAAGAAAAGAACAAGTACGTTTTTCTTTAAGGTTCTTTTCTAGTGAAGACTGGGAGATTTATGAAGAGTTTATTGGGTTTTACCAAACTGACGCAATGGATGCTGCTTCTCTTTTCAAAATTGTGGAAGATCCACTTCTCAGGTGTGATTTGCCCTTTTCTGATTGCCGGGGGCAGTGTTACGACAGAGCCAATAATGTGTCCGGCAAATTTACTGGAGTCCAAGCCAGAGTGAAGGATCGAGGACCAAGAGCAGAATTTGTGCACTGTGCTGCACATTCCCTTAACCTTGCCACGCAGGATGCCTTGCATAATATTCAAGAGTGTCGTTATATGTTTTCGATGGTGAAAGATCTCATCAATGCCTTCAGGGAGTCACCAAAATGTATGGCAGCATTCAGAGAGTTTCAGAGTGAAGGGGAACCTTCCTTACAACCATTGTGCCCAACAAGATGGACATTAGGGATCAGTAGCATTAAATCACTGCTCCACAACTACAAGGCCATCAGTAGCGGCGCCAGCTCTTCTGGCGCCCTAGGCGCCGGAAGGTCCCGCCCCCAAAATGCCGCCCCCAACAGCGGCGGCGGAAGGTCCCGCCCCCAAAATTGAACAGACGGACGGGGCGCCAGCGCCCCCAAAAGAGCAGCGCCCTAGGCGACCGCCTAGGTCGCCTAATGGGTTGCGCCGGCCCTGAAGGCCATGATGAACTGCCTAGAGGAACTTAGTTACTCTTCCAATGAATTTGGCTTAAAATGTAGTTGATTCTCGAAGCAACTTCAATCTTTTTCAACGTTCTTTACACTAACAGTTCTTGTGAAAGCCATGGGTCCTGTAGAAAAAGCTAATGCAAAAATTCAAAGCCCAAACGTGTCATTGACAAGTGTAATGAAGAAAGTTGGGCTGTTGCAAGAGGTGTTGAGTGGGATGCGCACCGACTCATCATACAATCACTTCTGGGAAACAACAGTAGAGAAGGCAAGAAATCTTTATTTAGATGATCCTACACTCCCGAGAAAATGCAAGCCACCGAGATGGCTCGACCATGGAAGGCTTCCTCACACCTTCAGTGACCCCAAAGAGTATTTTCATCAAATATATGTTGAGATCATTGATGCTTGCAAAGTTGCCATTGAACAGAGGTTTTCAACAGAGAGCTTTACATTTGCAGTAAAATTGGAGAAGCTTATAACTGAGGCAGCAAATGGCTCGAAACAGGACATTGTTCCAATAAGTGAAGCTTTCCATGGTGACATTAACACAGAGAAACTATTTCTTCATTTAGAAATGTTGAGTGATATTTGCAGATCGAGAAATTGCCAGCTTAATTCAGTGAGTGAAGTGAAGCAATTTCTAAAACAAAATGAAGGCTTGAGTGACATGTTGTCAGAAGTTACAATTCTCCTGAAATTATTTTACACAATTCCGACTACAACCTGCACCGCTGAGTGATCATTCAGTTGCTTACGCCGACTGAAAAATTATTTGCGAACAACAATGGGCCAAGAACGTCTAAATCACTCGGCATTTCTGCACGTTCATAAGAACTCTACCTCTGAATTGGACATTGCAAGTCTCCTGGATGACTTCATTTCAAGAACCAAACAATGATGAAAAGTGTTTGCTGTCTCCTGAAGAACACTGAAAAAGAAGGGGCTATATTTGTTTTCATTTTAGAAAGTATTCACTTTTGAGGGTTATTGATCAAAGAGTGTATGGTCGTTTCCATATTCAAAAAAGTATTAATAACATTGATATTCTTAGTTCAAAATTTTTTTCTTACGATAGTGATATTGTGCAATAAAGAGAAACTTAAACGCTTACGGTTTCTAGTCCATTTTTACACTATTTAATAAAATATATATCGGCTTACAAGGCGGGAGGATTAGACCCGTTCTGGGCACCACCAAAAATTATACAAACCTCTCTGCCTAAGGGTGTATGTGTCCACAGCGAACTGTGGGGAGTAGATAGCCATGAATGTATACCCCAGCCCATGTGCCAAAATAAAAGATGAAATTTGGCCTTCTCCCCCAATGAGTTTGACGTCCATGTTACACAGCATGAAAAATCCAAGTCTGAAAAGTCTCTCTCTATCCCTTCCCCCTCCCAGCCCATCTCTAGGCTTCAGAGCCCGAGTTCCAGCCTGAGCCGCAACTTCAAAGTGCTACCCACACAGCTATTTGTAGAGCACTAGCACAAGTCCTGCTAGCCTGAGTCTATCAACCCAGGCTGGGAGGCTCGCTGTGTGGCCCTGCCTAAGAGCCTGATCCATAACTACTTTGATCCATCCATCCCCACTCCCCATCCGCTTCTGAATGAGCAGCATGTGGCGGCCTCACTGCTGCCCAGCCACATGAAGGCTAGGAACAATCTAGCCCTAACTTAGCCTCATAGCTACCATTTAAGGAAGGCACCATATATATTTATAGACAAGAGCAGCTCTTTAGATCAAAGAAGCAAAAAGTTCCGTCTAGACCGTAGTCCCATACGCTAGTCAATCACATCTGGGATGCCCAATCCTCAGGCATGAGGAGAAGCAGTGGCCAGGAGCCACAGGAAGTCCCACATGGGCTACCCAACATCGGGGGACTGGGCCAGGGGGGCCAGGGAGCCATGGTCCCCCCACTTTTTACTGTCTGTAAGGGTGAGCGACAGGGGGAGGGGATGGAGAGGAGCGAGCAGAGGGGGCAGGGTCTTGGGAGAAAGAGGGGGCACAGGACTGGGGCCTCTGGGGAAGGGACAGCACGAGGGCAGGGCCATGGTTCAGGCACCTATGCCCCGCTGTGGCGGGCCTGGCACCGCACCGCCCCTTTGTGGCAGGGGTGGGATGGGGTGTCAGAACCTCGCCACTTTCAAGTTCATGCGCCCGTCTCTCTGTGGGCGGCTGGTTGCGGCCTAATGGCCTCCTTCCACACAATCACCCCTTGGTCGGGGTAGTGGGCCTAGCGGCTAGAGTCCGGGTAACTCAGCCCAAACGTCTGGGCAGGGTGTCCCAATGGCCAGGGTCCATATAAATTACTCCTCGCGTTGGAGTAGTGCAGCCTAATGGCCAGAGTCCATACAATCCCTGTGGTGTGTGGGGGGTGGTGGTAGGGGGACCCGGGCCCGCCCTCTCCACTGGGTCCCGAACCAGGGCCCTGGTAGTGGCAAGTTCCCCTTGCCCCCAGCTCGGTGGGGATCCGCTCGCAACACGCCGAGCATCTGTGCAGCTCTAACGCCGTCTGCCTCTAAAGTTCCCCTGGGTCACTTCCTACCATAAATGCCGGGTTCTCCGCCTCGGGGGGTCCTCCAGTCTGTTCCCCTTCTGTGACGTACTCCGTCTGGGCATCAGGGTGCGTCCCGGCTTGGCTGGCCTCCGGATCCTGGTGCACAGGCTGTCCCTCCTCGGGAGCTGGAGGCGTGCCTCCTTCCCCTCCGGCAGTCAGCCCAGATTGAGCAGCTCTGCAGGCTTTTATACCTGTTCTCCAGTTGGCGCATGCCCAGCAGAGCTTCTGGGGCGTGGCTTCCTCTGCTAGGAAGGCAGGGTTAACCCCTGTGGTACCAGTGCGGGGCTGCTCTGCCCCCCCCCCCCCCCCCACACTTTTAGGGCACTTCTGCCACTCCTGTCCAACATCCAGGGGATTCAAGAGGAGCCCAACTGCCTCACTTCTGTGTATAGGGCCAAAGTATCCCTGGAGCTACTGTAGGTAAACAGGTGGACGTGCAGTGTTCTTCCATTGCACACCCCATGCAAGAGCCAGGGACAGCTGCAATCCTTACACTGGGGGATTGTCCCCATTAGGGGCAGAGAGGGAGGTGAGTTACCCAATCCTAAACTAAGAGGGAGGAGGCGGGACCATTGAGATGTCTCAATTTAATTTAGGCTGTAAGCTCTTGGGGGCAGGGACTCTCTTTTTGTTCTATGTTTGTACAGCACCTAGCGCAATGGGGGTCCTGGTCCATGACTGGGGTTATGTAGTGGTGTTGTGGTTGTCCCTCCCCTTCTGGATCAGAGGGAGGCCACACCACCTCACTATGTCCTTGGGATCACTGCCTAGTCTCAGGGGGATTAGCAGCCCAGGTATTAGTGTCCTTATGGGTGAAACCCCAAACAATCTATAAGATCTTGGCCTCAGGCAGAAGTAAGGCCACCAAGGAGTCCTTATGCTCGGACTCTCAGGCAGGGGCAGAGCAACCAACAGTCTATAGGCTCTGGCCCTTAGGCAGGGGCAGAGCGAACCAGGAGTCTACAGGCTCCGGCCCAGAGGCAGGGCAGAGCAGTCTATCGCCTGATGTCTTGGCTCAGGCAGATGGCAGACATACGCAGGCCTTTTGGCCTATGGTGGGGTGGCAGAGGGTAGGGGGACCCTGGCCCACCCGACTCCACTGCGTTCCAGTCCAGGGCCCTAACAGTGGCGGAGTGGTCCGCCACTGGATCAGTGGGAAATCCAGCCACAACACGCTGACCGTGTTTCAGGCAGCACTACAACCAGACTGGAGTCAGCTGCCCCTGGGCCACTTCCTCCCCTCCCCTCCGGGTGTACCTGGATCAATGGCTGTCCTCCGTCTCCCTGGGGTAGGTGGCCAGGGGCAGTCCCAGTAGCTCCCCTGTGGATACAGGCTCCTTCATCAGCAGGGAGTCTCTTGGCTCAGCAGAGAAGTCAGCAGCCTTGAGTGAGCGGGATGCGTCTGTCTCCCTCGCTGTCTTGGCCCCAACTGAGCTAGAGGCTCCGCTTTTTATACTTCCTGTCCCAGCTATCCACTTCTGGCGGGAGGGGCGAGGCGGGTCTGGCTCTGCTCACCTGGGCACAGAGGGTGGTTCCTCCCCTTCTGGGTCGGAGGGAGGCCAAACCACCTCACTACAGGTTCCTAGGCTCAATGCAAACAATAAATGCACCAGGAAGGTGTAGGCTTCCAAGGGATGGTGTAGCACGTGCACCCCCAGGGAGGGATTGCATCTAACTTGGCCAGCAGAACCCTTCTTACAGATGGTGGCGCACATGAAGGAGAAGCACCCCCCTTGGCTCCCAGAGCCAGGGATGAGTTTGCAGCATTAGCAGATAAAGAAAAAGCCATTTTCGTCTGTGAACTGAGCACGTGCAAGTAATACAGAGCCCCCTGGGAGACAGGAAACACAGAGCCCTGTGATGCCCTTTTTTAACAGGGCCATTTTCAAAGGCAGAGCTGCACTCTAAAGCAGAGAGGTTGTTCTGTGAAAATAAGGACTTCACTGCATGGGGGGGGAAGGGGTCACGCTATCTCCCTTGCAGATGAGATTCAACAAGGACAAGTGCAGAGTCCTGCACTTAGGACGGAAGAATCCCATGCACTGTTACAGACTAGGGACCGAGTGGCTAGGCAGCAGTTCTGCAGAAAAGGACCTAGGGGTTACAGTGGACGAGAAGCTGGACATGAGTCATAGACATAGAACATCAGGGTTGGAAGGGACCTCAGGAGGTCATCTAGTCCAACCCCCTGCTCAAAGCAGGACCAATCCCCAGACAGTTTTTTACGCTGGTTTCCTAAATGGCCCCTGTAAGGACTGAACTCACAACCCTGGGTTTAGCAGGCCAATGCTCAAACCACTGAGCTAGTCAACAGCGTACCCTTGTTGCCAAGAAGGCTAATGGCATTTTGGGCTGTATAAGTAGGGGCATTGCCAGCAGACCAAGGGACGTGATAATTCCCCTCTATTCGATATTGGTGAAGCTAGGGTGACCAGATGTCCCGATTTTATAGGGACAGTCCCGATATTTGAGGCTTTTTCTTATATAGAAGCCTATTACCCCCCACACCTGTCCTGATTTTTCACAGTTGCTGTATGGTCACTCTAGGTGAGGCCTCACCTGGAGTACTGTGTCCAGTTTTGGGCCCCACACTACAAGAAGGATGTGGAAAAATTGGAAAGAGACCAGTGGAGGGCAACAAAAATGATTAGGGGGCTGGAGCACATGAGTTATGAGGAGAGGCTGAGGGAACTGGGATTGTTTAGTCTGCAGAAGAGAAGAATGAGGGGGGATTTGATAGCTGTTTTCAACTACCTGAAAGGGGGTGTGATGGGTTAGATCACAGAAACCCCCTTGGGAACTGCCAACCGATGTGCCAAGACTACTTCTGCCCCTGCTTTCCTGCCCTGGCAGCTTAGGACTTCAGTGCCCTGCCTGGTTTGAGCCAGACCCGCTAGCCTGCTGCAAACCCAGACCCAGGGTCTGAACCACGTCCCCTAACAGATGTAGGCTTAACTAAAAGCAACTTACAGAAGTGTTCCTGTCTTTAACACTCAGATGTCCAACTCCCAATGGGGTCCAAACCCCAAATAAATCCATTTTACCCTGTATAAAGCGTATACAGGGTAAACTCATAAATTGTTCGTCCTCTATAACACCGATAGAGAGATATGCACAGCTGTTTCCCCCAGGTATTAATACATACTCTGAGTTAATTAATAAGTAAAAAGTGATTTTATTAAGTATAGAAAGTAGGATTTAAGTGGTTCCAAGTAGTAACAGACAGAACAAAGTGAATTACCAAGCAAAATAAAATAGAACACGCAAGTCTATGTCTAAGAAACTGAATACAGATAAAAATCTCGCCCAGTAAGCGTCCTTTTAGAGACTAGTCTCCTTCTAGTTCGGATCCAGCAATCACTCACACCCCCTGTAGTTACTGTCCTTTGTTTCAATTCCTTTCAGGTATCCTTGGGGGTGGAGAGGCTCTCTCTTTAGCCAGCTGAAGACAAAATGGAGGGGTCTCCCAGGGGTTTAAATAGACTTTCTCTTGTGGATGGAGACCCCCTCCTGTCTCATATGCAAAGTCCAGCTCCAAGATGGAGTTTTGGAGTCACATGGGCAAGCCACATGTCGATTGCATGACTCAGTTTTTACCAGCCAGGCAACATTCCTGGGAAGGCTCAGATGTGGATTGGCATCTTCAAGTTCATTGTTGGCTTAAGTGGTTTTTGATTGGGCACTTAATTTGCACTTTTCTCAAGAAGCTGACCAAATGCTTTACTAGGCTAGTTAAAATCAAGCCAGTACACAGCCAATATTCATAACTTCGAATACAAAAATGATACATGCATAAAAATAGGATGAATACATTCAGTAGATCATGACCTTTACATAGATATGTTACATGGCATATGTAGCCTAAAACATATTCCAGTTATGTCACATATACAATCATAAGCATATTCCATAAAGCCTTATGGGGGGCACCGTCACAGGGGGTTCCAAAGAGGATGGATCTAGACTGTTCTCAGTGGTAGCAGATGACAGAGCAAGGACTAATGGTCTCAAGTTTCAGTGGGGGAGATTTAGGTTGGATATTAGGAAAAACTTTTTCACTAGGAGGGTGGTGAAGCACTGGACTGGGTTACCTAGGGAGGTGGTGGAATCTCCTTCCTTGGAGGTTTTTAAGGTCAGGCTTGACAAAGCCCTGGTTGGGATGATTTAGTTGGGGTTGGTCCTGCTTTGAGCAGGGGGTTGGACTAGATGACTCCTGAGGTCCCTTCCAACCCTGATTTATGATTCTAAATGCTAGCCAGTCTGAGAATTAGCTGGATCCCCAGGGAAAAGTAATTCTGATAGGCCTTTTTGTAAAGTTGAGGTCTGATTATTCTTCACTGCTAAAGCTACAATGAAGTGATAGCTGAAAACATCAGTTTCCCTAACGCACAGCAGTTTTGTGATCAAAAGGAATTGAAAAGGAGAAAAATTTGAAGTCCGAATGCCTAGGGGTTTGTTTTTTTAAGCGCTCCGTAAGGGATGACACATGCTGCACATATGCTTTCAATGTGATCAGACTTCCAATATTGTTTCACTGGATGTAGTATCTGCCCACCAGCCATTTCCTTGAAGACAGGATGTTTAATAAGATTCCCAGACAGAAATGGACCCCAGAGTCACTAAATAAATACATCTTTAACCCCCCCCCCCGCCCCCCACCCCCGCATGTGTGGGCTTTTGTTTCTACAAGTGAGGCAAGATTTAGTTAGGGGACGTTGAGTACTTCCCCAAATGCCCTCATGAAAAATTACTCAAGTGGGAGTCACGAGATGGATCAGGAATATACAAATCCCAAGTGAGGAGCTTGGTCTAGGTTATGCAATATTATTTTTGCAAAGATGAAGTGTTGTTGTTATTTGTCAAGTGGCCCCAGTCAAGATCAGAACTTCATTGTAGTAGGTGCTGTACAAACACAGACTAAAAAAAGCAGTCCCTTCCTCCAAAAACTCACAAGCTAAATAGACAATGCAGACAAAGGGTGGCAAAAGAACATATTATAATACCAATTGTGCAGAGGGGAAACTGAGGCCCAAAGAGATGATGTGTTATGGCCAAGATCACATGGGAAGTCCAGGGCAGAACTAGGAATTGAATCCAGATCTCCTGAGGCAGACTGCTTATTCCCTGCTGTGGTAAAACCCACAGCAGGCAGCTCAGTTCCTCTCATGAAATTCCCTCCAAATTCTTCCGTCGGGGTGAAGGTGAGGCTTTAATTTCTCCATGGAAACAGCAGTGGATCTGGCTCCCAGAACCTTGAAGATTCCCTTAGATCTGTGCAGATCACTGGTGATCTACCAGCGGTCAGGGCTATCCCCTCACTGTCTCTGAGGCAGGCAGTCCCTAACTTCCTAGGGAATATGTTGGGATTGCACCACTGTAACAGAGTAGAACTTGGCACCAAACGTTTAACAGGAACATAGAATTGTCATAACAGAGCAAAGCAATGGTTCATCTACTCCAGTATCCTTGATGCTATCCCACCGGCTCTGGAGTGGCCAGCATTAGATGCTTCAGAGGAAAGTGCAAAAATCCCCATTATGTGATGATTGATTGATTGGTGATTCCTCGATTCAAGGATGATCTCATGGATTTACCTATGGGTTCTGAGATGACTCAGGAGTCCGGTCCTGGAACTGCAAATCCACCCGCAGTAGGTACAGACCTTTTGTGGCAGGCCAACCCATGATGTATGCTTATAGGGTACCCATAGGGTAGTTACTTCTCAACCTGAGGCAGTCAGTGATTGGTGTAGTACCTTAAGATCTTATATCCCTTATAAATTTTAATCTTATTTTATGTCACTGGATGTTATGGTATTTCTATAAATGTCCAATCTGTTTTCATTTCTACTAAGTTCGTGTAACTCGGTCTGTTCTCATTACCCATATAAATAGGTGATCCTAGTTTGAATCTTCCTAAACTCTTGGCATAAAATAGGTACTCTGGTAGCAGTGAGTTCCACAGGTTAAGTGCACATAGTGTAGAAGAATCACCAGTTTTAAAGGTGTTGCCTTCCATTTTCATTCAATATCCCCTGATTCTTACATTTTGAAAGAGGGTCAACATTCCGGAACAAACTTCTAGAGAAATGTAGTTTTATTGTAAATATTTTCCTTTTAGGTATATTCCTCACAGGTGGCTTCTGAGTTCGCAAACACACACATAGTGCAGCTCCCCTCTGGAATCAGAAAGGGTATGAACTCACCTGGCCCTGCTGCCTGAATTTCATGAACTTCCTGAGATTCAGGAGGACATCAGAGCACGAGAGATCGCTAGGTTGAAGGTAACTGATAAAAGCAAAATGTAAAGTCATTGCTTTGCTCCAGGCTGCCAAGATAAAAGGTTACTGCCCATAAATTCATTAACGTTTGGAAGATGCTCAGGTGATATAGGGCCATATAAGTACCTAGCTAACAGAATTAGTTTTATAGGAGGAGTGGAGAGACAGGAATAAACAGAACCGATCTATTTACCTACAGCACACAACAATATAGTGTTGGAGGGACACACCCCAAGCCTTCGGATAAATAAAATCAGATGACTGAAAGGAGGGAGTCAGCAGGATTTACTTCCCAGATGTCCACCCATGAAGTACAGCAAACAGGTGCCTTTTCAAGGCATACTAGTCACCTTTGTACAAGATATGCTCTTGGTACCCAGACTGCTGTAAAGATAACACTGTACAACAACTGGTATGCAAAGCCTGCCAGCATTTTCAGCCTGTGAAATCCTGGGCCACATGAGTGATCTCAGCTAGCATGGCATTTCAGTTACCCAGAGCTTCTGGTTCAAAGCAACCTAGGCCAATGTTTTCAAACCTGCAACTGCCACTCTCGCAATGCCTTGAATTCAAAGGTGTTGAGCAGGAATTTAGGCAAAACTCAGGAGCTTCTATTACCATGTCCCATAATCAAGATAAAAGGAACCCTACATTTAACAGGACAGACATTTAAAGCTGAAATAGACCCTCTCAAACAGCATATATTGCCTGTGATAGCAGGGGACTGGATTTGATGATCCAGGACCAGGGCCGGCGCAACCCATTAGGCGACCTAGGCGGTTGCCTAGGGCGCTGCTATTTTGGGGGCGCTGGCGCCCCGGCCGGTGGTGGAAATTTGGGGGCGGGACCTTCCGCCACCGCTGTTGGGGGCGGCATTTCGGGGGCGGGACCTTCCGCCGCCTAGGGCGCCGGAAGAGCTGGCGTCGCTACTGTCCAGGACATCCCTTTCATTCTTGTCTTCCTAATTAACTTGTGAAATTAATTGCCACAAACTCAATTCCAATTTTTTTTTAAAAAGGATTGGACACTTGTTTATGGGGTTAGGTGTAATATTCACAGCTAATCCAATGGCCGGTGATGGGACACTAGATGTGGAGGGCTCTGAGTTACTACAGAGAATTCTTTCCCAGGTGTCTGGCTGGTGGCTCTTGCTCACATGCTCAGGGTGTAACTGATCACTATATATGGGGTGGGGAAGAAATTTCCCCCCGGGTCAGATTGGCAGAGACCCTGGGTTTTTTTGCCTTCCTCTGCAGCATGGGGCTGGGTCACTTGTAGGTTTAAACTAGTGTAAATGGTGGAGTCTATGTAACCTGAAGTCTTTAAATCATGGTTTGAGGACTTCAGTAACTCAGCCAGAGGTTAGGGGTGTATTACAGGAGTGGGTGGGTGAGTGAGGTTCTGTGACCTGCCATGTGCAGGAGGTCAGACTAGGACCAGGTGATGATGATGGTCCTAGATGATCTAGATGATCATGATGGTCCCTTCTGGCCTTAAAGTCTATGAGTCTATAATCCAGCAAGGTCAAAATGGTACAAGTAATATAAACCCCTCCTGCTTCCAGGCTTTCCTACTGCCCCAGGCTCTGTTGTATCTGAGTATATTATGGACCAGAAGGTGATATCCTTACTCATGTTGAGTAACACCGTCCTCCCAAAGTACTTCCACTGGCTTCGATGTATGAGAATCAGAATGTATGAGAGTCTGAATGGTGCACACAGAGATCTGATTTTTTGCTTATGTCCCCTGTCCAAAGGCTGATAGGCAGAGTCAGAACTTCATTTCTCTCGTCTCGTCTTTTTGTTCTTGCATTCCCTCACTCTGAGAAGAGACCGAGTTTGGCAAGGGAAGGAACTGTCTCCTCCTAACCTCCATGACACAGTTCAGCTGCCCGCATGCGTGTGCATAAGTGTCTGTGGGTACGTCTACAGAGGGATATAGGATCCGTGGTTTGGCCATGGCTGGCCTGGGTCAGCTGACGTGGGCTTGCAGGGCTCTGGCTGCAGGGCTAAAAATCGCCGTGTAGACGTTCAGGCTTGGGCTGGAGCCTGAGCTCACACCCTACACTGTACTTTTCAGCTCCGGAGCCCAATCCCATAACCCCCCAAATCAGCTGACCCAGGCCAGCCATGGGTTTTTTATCCCTGTGTAGACATACCCCGTGTGTGTGTCACTTACTTTGGAAGCACCCAATGCATGACACTGATGGAGGTAGGATAAAGAGCTAGATGGAGCAATAGTTTGCATTGGAATGTCATCATCTCTGTTGCTGCAGAGATCAAAATAATAGATTACAATAGCAAAGGTGATTTTCTTTGTATATTTTTGTCTAGTCACCTTTGTATATTTAATGATACAGCAGTATTTTTGCTTTGCACTGTTCATATTGGAAAGTACAGTTTGTTTAACTTGTTATCTAAGGTACAGTTTAGGGCCTCGTGTCACCAGAGTTCCAACTAAATTTCTATTTTTGGACCACATGAGGGAAATTCATAAAAAACCCAGATTAAGAAAGCAATGCTGAATGGTGCTGGTAAATAAGAGTTTTTTGTGGTGTAGACATTTGGGCTCAGGCTGGATCCTGGGCTCCGAGACTCTCCCCCCTTGTTGGACATATCTTAGGGTAGGTTTACACTGCAATGTAAGCCCAGGGTTAGTAGAACTTGAGTTAGCAGACCCTGGATTTGTTAACCTAGGGCTTGTGCGTCCACACTTATTTGTAACCCCAGTTAGGAATTGTTGAACCCTGGGTCCCAACCTAGAACTCCAGTATCTACACTGCATTATGCAAGCTGAGTCCAACCACCCATGTCCCAGAGTTCCTAGTGTCCTCCCAAAATGTGGCCACTCTAGCTCTTTGTTCATGGTGCAGCGTGGGAAAACTTGACTGTGTGGCGTGACACTCCATATTCTTCATAGAAATATTGTTATGATATGAATATGGCCTAATTAATACATATTTTATTCTAGATGGCTCATGTAAGATATCATTGGAAAGGTTAGGATTTACTGGATGTGATTATCAAATTTGTATGCATGTATCATTTCTGTATCTAAAGTTAGGAATATTGACTATGTAACCCAACAGACAACAGGCCATCAACTTTGATGGGCCATTAGGAAGAAACAATAAGACTTCGAAGATACTAATCTTTCTCCTTCCTGAGAGGTGTCCTGGGATGTAGCTGTGACACTGCTAGGTCAGGTGGTCCTGTCACCTGGTACTAAACACCATCTTGGACTTCTAGTAATTTTCCACTAAAAGGAGGGGGAGGTCAAGATTGGAAAACAAAAGATTCCCACCTTATGTAAATCTTATTTAAGGCTGGAGAGTAAGGCAAACAGGACTCTTCTCAATTTCCTTCTGGTCCAAGAAGAAAGACTGCTGAAAGTACCTGAAGAGACAAAGGAACTGAGCTGTGGGAAAGGCAAGGGCTGAGTCCAGACAGAGACAGGGGAATCTAATCTGTAAAGAGAAATAACTGGAACTCTAAGCTACAGAAACTCTGCAACTTGCCTAAAAACATTTAGGGTGAGAAATTACTTCTTGAAACCGGTCCCTTAAAGATCTTAATCTTAGTTTGCGTGTTTTGTTTTATTTGCTTGGTAATCTGCTTGGTTCTGTTTGCTAGCCCTTATAATCACTTAAAATCTGCCTTTTATAGTTAATAAACTTGTTTTTGTTTATTATTAAACCCAGTTTGTGCAATTCTCACTGGGGGGGACAACAAGAAGTTGTGCATATCTCTTCACACTGAAGGAGAAGGCGAATTTTTATGAGCATGCGCTGTGCAGATCTTTCTATACAGCGTAAGACAATATTATCTTGGGTGTACATTCTAGAGGGAAGCTGCACTTGAGTGGTGGGTGAATCTCCGAGCTGAACCCTCTTACACAGAGCTGACTTCAGTCTGTGTCTGAAGCTGGGTGTGGCCCTACCTGTGTGTGTGCTAGCAAAGGCTTGAGGGCCTGGCACAGCATAAACAGGGTGAGGAAGCCCAGGGTGGTGGAACGGGTGGGCTCAGTGAGACTAGGGTGACCAGACGTCCCGATTTTATCGGGACCGTCCCGATATTTCGGTCTCTGTCCCGCGTCCCGACCGATCTTTGGTCGGGATGCGGGACAGAGATATCTGCAGGCAGCACTTTTTTTTTTTTCTTTTCTCTCAGCCGGGACTCGTGCGGCTTTTTTTTTTTTCCCCTCAGCACCCCCCCCCTCCATGTGTCCCGATATTTTATTCCCCTCATCTGGTCACCCTAAGTGAGACCCCAGCACATCAGGTGGCATCCCGGATGGGGGTGGGGTCCAAACTGTCACAGACTGTCCAGAGGAAAAGAAAGTTGTCCTGTGGCGGCCTGCCAGAGCACAAGTCCCTCGGGGCTCCCTCTATACTGCAAAGCAATAGGGCTGAGTCCTGGCTTGCCTTGGGCTTGGACTCTCCACCCACATGGGGTCCTGGGGGGACCAAGCCCTGGGTTAGTGCAGTTTGTGTGTAGGCAGAAGGGGGGGTTTGAAACAGGAGTACTTTGAGTGCACAGCAGCAGGATCCACATGGACTACGAGTACGCGGCAGGCTAGTGCAAGGTAGTGAATGGCAAGCTGGGGTATAAATCTAACTCTTCATATAGACAAGCCCTTAGGAACATAAGAATCTGTGTATCAGACCAGCCCCATGGTCCAACAAGTCCAGTGTGCTGCCTCCAACTGTGGCCAGCACCAAACACGCCAGTAGATGTTGAAAAAAGCGTCCATAATGTGCTATGACTGCTGCTGATTCTGCTAACCTGGGGGGTTTCTCTGTTCCCTTGTCCTCATCCAATGCTTCCCCTTTGGTTGCTGTATCCACCTGTTGGCTCCCATCATAGATTAAGACTGGGAGCTTTTTGGAGTAGGGACTCTTTTTATTACATATGCATGTACAGGGTTTAGCCCAATGGGACCCCGCTCTCTGATTGAGGCCCTAGGTGCTATCACAGTACAAGCCAACAGTAGTAATAATAATAGCTGTGTGACTAACCTGCCCACGGGGGTATGGAAATGCTAGGAAACCAAAGCCGAATTTCTTTAGCTTTCAGTCCAGTAAAGGAACCCAATGGGCCTCCAGGGCAGTCAATGGAAGTTTTACTATCGACAGGCTTGGACTGTTGGTTTGTGTGTGTCTACATCTAAAATTCTGTCGGATGACAGGGAGCCCTCCCGAAGAGCTTCCAAAATGAGCAGGTCCCAATCTGATTTATTATTTTGGTCTCGGTCATTAAAGGACTATAATCTCCAGCATTCCCCGCCCAGATGACGAACAGCAGCCTAAACCTCTCAAAGTCAAATCATTATTAAACCAAGCCATGTGGTGTCTCCATAAAAAAAAAAATCACTTCCATTTCTTCTCAGACTGTCAGCCAACGTCACAGCTGATATGTTTTTCAACCCTGGCAGTGAATTATATGCTGTAAATGGATTGAATGCACATGGGCCAATATTCCCCTAATGGAATCTCCATAGTAGGAGATCTACAATGTCTTTCTTAGAAAGTTGTGAATTTTACAGTGAGGACAGTAAAGCACTACAAGGTCAGAGTGCTCTGATCTGAACAACGAGAGAGGCATTACAACACGATACATACGATCGCAGTGTTCTTCTGTCATTCAGTGCTCACTGGGGCCTGCTGAGTGTAAACGCCCTAAGAGTAAACGTCATCAACGCTCCAACATGTTTGGCAGGTTGACAGCCCAGACCTACTTGAGGGAGTTGTTGTTACGTACGAGATCAGCCCCTTGTGAGTTAATGGGCGAAATCATGAGGAAGCATGGATTTGCAGGATAAAGACCGAAATGTCATTATACTAGATTGAAACAACCCCATTCTGGGATACTAGAATATCATACAATGCAGCTATGATACAACCAGAGGCTGTACCTAATTTTCATCCCTGGTTTCCACTGCGCATAGTGGAGATGACCTGCAGACCCTCAGGTACATGGCCCAGCTACTCCACCTAACCAGCCCCTCACACCAGAGATGATAATCTGGGATCCTATACAGTCTCATCCCCCAAACTGTGGAGGAACCTTGTGATACTCCAGGTCCATCCTTGTTCTGTTGAAGGACCATGTCCTTCAGATGGGTGAGTGGGACATCCTGCAGTATCATTCCAGTCAACAGACCCACAGCTTGTTGAGTCATTCATATTCTGAGTAATACACAATATTAAAATGAGTCATGTCAGATTCCGAGAGTTTAAGGCCAGAAGGTACTTGTGCAATACCATTCATGAGAGGAACATATCCAATCTGACCACCTGTCGATCACAAGCCATGACATTTCACCTAGTTACCTTGTTTTGAGCCCAATCACTTGTGTCTGACTGAAGCAATCCACCACCTCTCTTGGTAGTTTGTGCCAATGGTTAATCAACCTTACTAACTTTTTTTGCCCTATTTCTAATTTGAATTTGTATGGCTATGGCGTCCAGCTATTGGTTTTTGTTTTGCCTTTTTCCTCTAGATTAAAGAGTCCTTTAGTACCGGTATATTTCTGGTCAAGTCTTTGGAACAGGGATCTTGGAGTCTGGGACCTTGGCTTCCACACCCAGCTCTGACACAGATTCTGAGCCTTTGAGTGAGTGACTTAACTCTGTACCTCAGTTTACTCATCTGTAAAAATCTGGTGAATAATTCCTGCTTCGCAAGGGTGTTGTGGGAACTGAGGTTTGTAAAGCAATTTGGTCTCCTTGGAGGCAAGGATCAGATTCTCATGCTGAGCATACACCTGAGTAGAATAAAATAGGAGTATTCACATGAGAGTGCTATTCAGTACCAGGGTTGCAAAACCGGGTCCACAAAGAGGGGAAAAATCCTTTGTTTTAAACTCTAACACATTCCACAAAACCTTAACATTCTCAAAAGGCTCTAGCACGTTCGAGAAGAGCAAATCCTCTCCTGTCCCTAATTGAAATGAAGTGTTTTCATTAATTGCACTGTCATCCAATGCATTTTAACAGAAAGCCTTTTTGACATACACCTCCTGATGGCATTCCATTAATTTGAATGGAAATTATTTTCCTTCTATTTCCTTAGACATACTTATGTGGCCATATCACCACTGTATTTAACCCAGCTGACACGCTCTTGATAAGTCTGTTTCTCCTATTTAGAAAACATTTGCTTTTTGCTCTAGCAGAGTATAAATCCTTTGATTTAGCCCTTTATGCGTCTATGCCATGCCCCTTCAGCAGGGGGAATTCCGCTGTGGTCAGATCATCAGTGTTGGCATACCATACAAGCATGGCATGCAGCAAAAATATTAGGATTGGAAAAATGTCAGACTGATTGTGTTTGACTGGCTGGGGAATGGGAATGTCCTATACTCCCAATTTGCTTGGCCCAGCACAATCCCTTTAGCCAGTGCCCTTGATGATGATTATTGCAATATCCTTCTGAATCAAGCACTAATGTTAACAGTAGCTCTTCTTCCTGTTGACCACGTTACACAAGTTCAGAGAACAATCGCAAGCTTTAGGGTATTGCATGATGGCTGAGTGTTATCAGGAAGAAATCTCCTCCCATAGAGTATTGCACAATTATCAAAGTGGCCTGTCGGGAGAAGGTTACATGCCCTGAAATATGTAGCATCAGCCAGGGGATTCCTAGGATCTCTTGCTCTGTTACCAACTCATTGTGAGAACTTGAACAAGTGATTTAGCATCTCTGCATCAGTTTCCACGTCTGTAAAGTGGGGATAATACATGTGCCAGAGGGGTGGAGCAAGAATTAATAGATTAGAATAGAGATGGGCTCAAGTTGCAAAATTCAGATTCCAAACACCACAAAATCCAAGGTTTCTCAATCTGGGGTTTAGGTTTGTTCCATTAAGAAGGTAGGTCTCTTCTGCAAACATTGGATCTGAATTCAGGTTCTGATTTCAACCCCAGCCCTCAACATTTTGGGGCATCTTGTTCTGCGATTTTAGTTTGCAATCATCTCGTTTGTAGATAATTGGAGGAAAGGCACTGTGTCAGGACAAAGGATTATTCACCCAATGGATTTTATTTAAAAATCACCCAAGTGTAGCAACACCCTTTCCTAATTGAGGGGTAATTTTAGATCTTCCTGGAGCTCTCAGCAATGCTAAGGAAGATATGCTCTTTGGAAAATTGCAATTTGCCGTTAATGGGACAAAACCACTCAGGTTTGACAATAGCTACTTAGAAGGCGGAAAGTAATCTGATTTGCAAGAAGCAGTATTTGTATCTATGCTATGCAGCTGTACACATATAATTAGGTTCATTTGGAAATGCTTTTAAAGTATTAGGCCAAACAGTGAGTCAGTTATTTTGGTAAAAATCTGGAGCAGCTGCACTAAAGGCAATAGAATTATTCCAGATTTACACCAGCATCTGAGTGTGGAATTTTGCTCTTAATCCATTAATTAGATCTCTTTCCCACAATAAATGTTCGCAAGGCCCATTATTATGGGTTGCACAGATGGGTGTGAGATTGCCCACAGTTGTTTGTGCAGTATAAGCTCTCTTCTCAGACTGCGTGTTAATGGACAGCAAGCTGTGCAAATTAATTTTTCCCAAGAAAGCCCCTTACCACTGGAAACCCCCCCAGTTCTACTCAGACTGACTAGTACTTTATTTCATGAGTAGCCCCATGGAAATCAGTACCATCAGGAATAGCCCCAGAGAAATCAACAGGACTAACTGCAGAATAAAGGCAGTACTCAACATTAGTAGCAGAATCAGACGCTTGTATTCTATTCAGGTTCTTATACCGCCCTCATCACCATGGCATTTGAGCACCTTGCAAAAGTGCAATGAACCCTTTTTGATTTTAATATCCTGTCTGCCGTAGGTTCCTTTCCAACTCACTTTAACTCCTTGACCCTCCTGGGCTCACCCTTAGCATCCAGCCTGAAACGTCCCATGGGTTTACACCACAACAGTGTAGTCGCCAGTGTAGTCATAAGTTCACAATAAGAAGTGGGTGCAGAGGCTATGACTGAAATACTCTCTTGTAGGTCCTAGCTGAGGACTAGCACATCCTTCCAAAATGGTGATGTTCAGAGTGGTCTCTTAAACAGCACAGTTAGGGTTGCCACATAGTCATAGTGTCTTTCATGCCCAAGGGTCAGCACTTGGTTCCCCACAGCCTCTTAGACAAGAGCATCCATTGGTTTCTCAATCATGCCTTCATTTGCCCATTCTCTCCCACCCTCCACCCCCACCTGCCTCTTTCCCATCCCTTCCACCTGTCCAAAACCTTCTCTTCAACAGGTATTCCTCCTTCCTCTGCGCCTCTCCCTGCTCCTGCCACTTCAGCTTCCCCATGCTCTCACTACCCCAACAAACCCCACTGCTCCCTGCTTCCCAGCTGCTACCTGTTTCTCACGCCCTCTACGTTCCATTCTTGATTTTTTGCAAAGAGTTCCAGAAGGAAGGGGTTAATTTTCCCTTCTATTTGAATCTCTCTCCTCTATGCAGCTTGTTATTTCCAGAAATTATTTAATCAATAAGGCATGATAGGCTCTGTGGTTATCTTGGCTCTGATCTGTATGTCTGTAACCATTCCACTGGGGTAACTGCACAGCTGTAATTTACAAAAATGTTTTCCCATAAGGAAAACCTGGCAAATGGGCTGTGGTTCATAGATACTGATCATTTGCAAGTTTGTCAACTAATCAGAATGTGTCCTGGATTGGAAATGGTTTTCCCGTCACCTGTGCTATTCAGCTGCACCTGAATTGGGGTTTGCAGAAGTTATTCCAGTATGCTAGCACTGGTTCTCAGCCGGGGCACATGTACAGCTGGGGGTACAGAGAGGTCTTCCACGGGCTACATCAACTCATCTAGATATTTGCCTAGCTTTACAACAGACTCCATAAAAAGCACTAACGAAGTCAGTACATACTAAAATTTCATACAATGACTTGTTTATACTGCTCTATATATGATACAGTGAAATGTAAGTTACAATATTTATATTCCAGTTGATTTATTTCATAATTATATGGTAATATGAGGTCAGCAATTTTTCGGTAATCGTGCGCTGTGACACTTCTGTATTTGTGTCTGATTTTGTTAGCAAGTAGTTTTTAAGTGAGGTGAAACGTGGAGTACACAAGACAAAGCAGACTCCTGAAAGGGGTACAGTAGTCTGGAAAGGTTGAGAGCCACTGTACTAAAGCAATACAATAAATATGCCCAATGGTCTGTGATGGGATGTTAGATGGGGTGGGATCTGAGTTACTATAGAGAATCCTTTCCTGAGTGCTGCCTGGTGAGTCTTGCCCACATGCTCAGGGTTTAACTGATCGCCATATTTGGGGTTTGGAAGGAATTTTCCTCCAGAGTAGATTGGCAGAGGCCCTGAAGGTTTTTCGCCTTTCTCTGCAGCATGGGGCACGGGTCACTTGCTGGAGAATTCTCTGCAACTTGAGGTCTTTAAACCACGATTTGAGGACTTCAATAACTCGGGCATAGGTTAGGGGTTTGTTACAGGAGTGGGTGGGTGAGATTCTGTGGCCTGCATTGTGCAGGAGGTCAGACTAGATGATCATAATGGTCCCTTCTGACCTTAAAGTCTATGAGTCTATTATGAAGCTGTGACAGATATGGTAATTTCCTGCAATATCCTTTAAAGATCTTATGGTATTAAGTTTATGAATTAGTGTGGGCCAGGACTGTATGTAACCCCTCTAGGGAGAGATGTGACAAATATTGAAATCCCATGCAGTCTCTTCCAGGCCCTTTGTTTTAAATGAATGGTTTATATATGACTATGTGGGGAGGGTTACTACAGCTCTGTGATGTTATTGACATAAACTGTGACCGTATAGATCATTGTTGCATCCACTGTTATATATTTGCAGCAAATATTGTACAAAGGTTGTCGTGTGAAGTGTCTATGAAGAGGTTATGATTTGCTGGTTATAATTATGCTATCTGTATGTGTGTACCATTTTTGTAGTTGAAGTTATGAATATTGGCTATGTTCTTGTATCTCAATGGGTTTGATTCTAAATAGCCTCAGTGAAGCATTTGGTCAGCTTCTTGAGAAAGAACTATTCTCAGTAAGTGCCCAATCAAGAAACACTTAACTGACTATAGACTTTGGGAGACGCCAATCCACATCCGAGCTTTCCTGGGAATGTTCAAACTAACATGTAAACAATGGCGTCGGCCTGTAAAGAACTGAGTCATGCATGGACATGTAACTTGCCCATGTGACTCCAGACTCCATATTGCTGCTGTGATTTTCCACAGTCAGAACAAAGAGGTGTCCTTCCATGGGCAGAGAATATAAAAGGCCCTAAAAACCCCTCCATCTTGTCTTCAATCCTGCTTCTGACCTCTGGAGGGACTTTGCTACAAACTGAAGCTCTGAACAAAGGACTGAATGACCCATCCCAACTGTGGATATACTCCAGAGACTTGATTTGAACCTGCAGTTTATTCCATCACTGGTACAAGCCTGAACCAAGAACTTTGCCATTAGTGTGTGTAATTGATTCCATTTAACCAATTCTAGATTTTAGATTCTAAAGGATTGACAACAGCATGATTTGTGGGTAAGATCTAATTTGTATATTGACCTGGGTCTGGGGCTTGGTCCTTTGGGATCGGGAGAAACTTTTTTTCTTTTATTGGGGTATTGGTTTTCATAACCAGTCATCCCCATAACGAGTGGCACTGGTGGTGATACTGGGAAACTGGAGTATCTAAGGGAATTGCTTGTGTGACTTATGGTTAGCCAGTGGGATAAAACCAAAGTCCTCTCTGTCTGGCTGGTTTGGTGCCTTAGAAGTGGAGAAACCCCAGCCTTGGGCTGTGACTGCCCTGCTCTAAGCAATTTGTCCTGAACTGATACTCTCAGAAGTGTCCCACCAAAGGCAGCATCGTTACAAGCTCCTCCAGAAACGAAAAACAGCGGGTGACGATTAAGGCAAATCAGCCAGGTTGTAACCTCCACCACCTCTTGGGGATGCTCACAGATGCTAATTCAGACTGGATTCTCCAGTGACCAACAGACAAAGCAATGCCTTTTAGATAAGGAGCCCGAGTTTAAATTGACTCAGTGCCTTCTTCCTAATACAGCAAGTGGGCAGGGCCTTCTGTCCAAGGGGAGCAGAGGGCTCCCAACCCTTGCAGAAGGGTTGGAAGGATGTGGCTTACCAGGGTCTCATAAGGCTTCTGGGTGATCTCTGGTAAGCTGTTAGCACATGGATAGGAACAGTTATTGTTTTTAATGTGTTTTCTCTGTAATGCTTTCACCTTAAGAGTAAATGTGCTTGCTTATAAAGAGCTGTGGTAACTTATGACTGAGGTCCATTACACTGTTCCTAGCCTCTGCAAATAAAGCAAAGTTCAGACACTGTCCTGTTTAGGCAGAGTGGCTCACTGAGAATATCACAGCATAAGGAGGGAACTGTGCAGCCTGGGAAAAAAACCCAGCCAGGAAGGAGAGAGATGTGGGTCTCTACCAAGAGAGGTGACAGCTCAGGAGCTGGAGTGGATGCCCTTGGTGGAACATGAGGGAGGGAATACAGGTGTAATTGTGCTGCTCTGTGACAGAAGATATATTGTCTTTAGACATATGTATGAACCGAAAAGCAGGAAGCAGTGGTGCTGTATTTAGCACAAATGGACAATTTCTCCATTTCCCATAAGGAAATCTTTTTCATAAATTGCAGCCATAAGTTACCCTAATGGAATGGAGATCACTTTAACTTAATGGGAGGTCCTTTAATTCACTTCATCTGGCTCCTTGGCATGTGAACTACACCTATTTACAGCTGTCCCCAATCCTTAAAAAGAGATCAGTCTGTATAGGTGTTACTTAGGAAATTTGGCCTGTTAGTTCAAGCTGTACAGTGCTTGTGGTCTTAGCTCTGCTAGAGGTCCCAGGTTCAATCCCTGCTAACATGCATTGGGGTGGCCAGTATAAAATTGGTGACTAGTCGACAGTTTGGATCGCTGCAGGATGAGCATCCTCTGTGCAGGGAGTCTAACTCACTGAGCAGCATGTGTTATGATCAGTGTGTGAGTCCTAAAAAAAAGAAGTGCTGGAATGTACTTCTGTAACACTCTTCCAGCTCCCCTGACTGGCATTTCAGAGTGTCCTGACACAGCTTGAGCCCTGGTTATCGTCACACTCTGTGCCAGATCAACGGAGAATATGAATCTGTTGGAGCACTTAGTCCTTTAGCTTACATTGCAGAGGTCTTGGGTGTAAGGGCTCTGGGAGAAGGGGGAGGGATAGCTCAGTGGTTTGAGCATTGGCCTGCTAAACACTGGGTTGTGAATTCAATCTTTAAAGGGGCCATTTAGGGATCTGGGGCAAAAATCTGTCAGGGACAGTGCTTGGTCCTGCTGTGAAGGCAGGGGACTGGACTCAATGACCTTTCAAGGTTCCTTACAGTTCTATGAGGTAGATCTCCATATAAACTGTCTTTTTGTTCTGAGTTTGTACAGCACCTAGCACAGTGGGGTCCTAGTGCAGGACTGCAGCTCCTAGGCCCTACATTAATACAAATAAATACCAATGATAATCATGCTCTTAGCTCTGGGGTACCTGGGTCAATCCTTGGTGATGACCAAAGAATTATATAAACATGTCTGCATCAGTCTATAGGAGGGGAACTTACTGCCAGGGAGTTTGTTAAACCGACATTTTTTAGTTTGATCCTGTAACAGACACATTAATGCTCATTTATACAACTAGTAATTCCCGCCCCCCAAAATTCTGAATGATTCTCATAATCCCCCGCAAAAGTCACACTTCACTCCACTCTGAATTTTTTGTATCTGAAACTTTGCTCAGCTCTAATGATAATTCACAAACATGGAGGCAAACAATGGTCTTTGTTAGCTTTTACCAGGGCCGTCCCTAGCCATTTGGGTGCCCTACGCAGCCCCCCCTGTGGGGGGGCTGTGTGGGGCCCCAGGCCTCTGCGGGGGTAGGGAGGAGGAACCTGCTCCCCTCCCTCCCGTCAGGGTCTGGGTTGCTCTCAAGGCCTGCGGGGCCTGGGAGGCAGGAGCTGTGGGGGGCCGCTTTGGGGGGCCCCACAAGCCCAGAGTGGCCTGGGGGATTAGCGTCGGGCCGGGAGCAGCCCGCTCCGCTTCCCTCGCCCCGGCCCCAGTCGTGTCACTCGGGGGAGGAGGTTTGGGGGGAGGGGTTCCCCCCCACACTCACCAGCGGCGGGAAGCGGAGCGCTGCGGCTGGGAGCTGGCGGAGTGGAGCGGGCTGGAGCCGGGCTGCTCCGCTTCCGGGCGCAACCGGTGAGTGCGGGGATCACTGGGGGAACAGGTGGAATGGGGGCGGGCCAGGGGCGGAACGGGGGGAAGTGCTAAGAGGTGGGGTGGAGGGAGTTGTCCGGGGCCCCACACCCTCCTAGGGAGGGCCCTGCCCCTTGCAGTGGGTGCAGCCTGCAGTGGGGCCGGCCGGGGGATAGGGCTGGTCGCTGGGGCTGGTGCTGCTGCGTATGCAGCACGCAGCTGCCTAGGGAACCATGAAATTTGGGGCAATTTGGTGCCCTAAATTTCATGGTGCCCTACTCAGCTGCGTATGCTGCGTATGCCTAGGGATGGCCCTGGCTTTTACAATAAGCAGCATTTGCACAGAGCAAGCTATATTGACTTATTCACTTTAATTTGCACTGACACAAAACAGTGAGCAGGACAGAAGGTTGTGCTATGAAAGATGACAGTAGCGACAATGCTAATCCGTTGGGTCTGTCTAGTCCAGTGATAAGGGGTTCTCAGGGCCTCCGGGGGTTCTGTCCCTCCAAAGAGAGGGTTGAGATGAAATCGTAATGTGTCACCGCTCTTTGGCTATGGCACAATATGTACATATTTGTGGGAGCTTGTCATGGGGCAGCTGTTCTTCATGGGAAGCTAGGCCCAGTCTGCCCTTGACTGATTTATGAAGGCCCCACCTGGGGGTAATTTGGGGGTGGCTGATTAGTAAACAAGCACCTGAACCTAATAAAGGTTACACAAGCTAAGGTAGAGGGCCCTCCAAAGGGAGATAGGAGGCTCCCATGGAGAGGAAGCTCCCCAAGAAAAGCCTGAGCCAGGAACAGGGAGCCTTAGAAGGTGAGCTCTCTGGGAACCTACCAGGATGGGGGGTAAGAGGAGCTCCTGGAGAGGGGAACCTCCTAAGCAGGGGGCTTTGTTGGGATATGTAAGGGTTACGTAGAGATCTGGGAAACCACTGGTGTGCTGACATGGTATTAGGGAGTAGAAGCACAGGCAGGCACCATTTCTGCACTTGATAGATAAAGTGCTATCCCTCTCCCTCTCCCTTCTCTTCTGCTTGCTAAGGATTGCTAAGCATTGCAGCTGCAGAAGGAACGTGGATGTCTAAAGAATACCCTTTGTGTGAAGAAGTGTTATCTCCCCCCTCCCTTCCTTTCCCAGCTACATAAATGAGCTCGGGATCATGGCCCCTTCCTCCCTTCCCTGCAAACTGCTGATTAAGGGAATTTGTGGCTGCAATTACTGCAAAGAAATATATCTTCCAGGTAAAAATGTCTGTAGGATTAATGCTGTAAACAGGGGCGGGGATAATTATATTCAGTATATAGCTATTGATATTCATTGTATGGGTGTTCATATTACTCTATAAGGGTTTGGGGGGTGTAGGTATTTACATACTAACTTAGATAAAAAGAGTGCTGTAACTAACTCGGTGCTTACTCGACAACTGGGTCGAGGGGAACAAGTACCGCAACAAAGAAGCCCGTCTACTCAATCTGCCTCTGGGGCAGCCTGCTCATTCTCTAACAGGCTTTACCACTCATCCCCCAGACACTGGCCAGAAGCCTGGCCAGATCATGTGCTGTTCCTGGAGAAGCATCGCAGTGGACAGACCTCCCTGGACCCCAGACTCCAGAGAAGGATATTACGCTGATAGGGGCAGGGAGCCTAACACCAGGGACAGAGAGAGGAATCAAAAGAACCCTGGAGAAAGAGCCTGGGTAGAGGTGAACACTGAACTCAGGTGGGGGACAGGGACTGAGAATGACCTAGTTGCTCCACTGGGATGTTGGGGTGAAAGTTTTATTTATGTTCTCTGTTGGCTTTTCTGTTAATAAAAGAGGTGCTCTTTAGCACCTAACTGGCTGTTTGGACTTCTTGATACCCTGGGGGGGAGGAAAATTAAGTAAGGGCTCATCTGCAACACTGTGCCTGCTCACAATGGGGGTGTGCTGGGTCAGACTGGAATGGTGAGAACTCCTTTCTAAGATGGCTGCACTGGTTTTTTTTTAAAAACAAACAATCTTTGAGGGGAACTGAAGACAGCTATAAAATGTTATATGTAACAAAGTGGAAGTTGATAGTAATGAATATATATCAGAAGTTAGGAATTATAGAAAATTGATAAGGGAAGCCAAGGGACACAAGGAGAAATCTGTGACCAGCAGAGTTAAGAACAATGAGGAGGAGTTTTTGAAATACATTGGGAACAAATAGAATCCTGAAAATGGTATTGGTCCATTACTAGATGGAATTTATCAGTAACAATGCAGAAAAGGCAGAAGTGTTCAATAAATATTTGTTTTATATTTGGGGGGGAAAAAACAGATGATAGTCTCATCATACGATGGTAAATCTCCATTTTGCTAGAGTCTATAAGTATCTACTTGGGGAACAAATATTTAATAATGAGCTCTTCAATATGTCAGAGAAAGGTCTAACATGATCCAATGGCTGGAAGCTGAAACGTGACAAATTCAGACTGGAAATAAGGTGTACATTTTTAGCAGTGGCAGTAATAAGCCATTAGAACAACTTACCAAGGGTTGTGGTGGATTCTCCATCCCTGACACTTTTAAAATCAAAATGGGATGCTTTTCTAAAAGATCTGCTCTAGGAAATATCTTGGGGGAAGTTCTATGGCCTGTGGCATACAGGAGGTCAGACTAGATGATCACAATGATCCTTTCTGGCTTTGGAATCTATCAAGATATTGACTGCATATAGTTGCATGAATCTAATCCTTTAAGCTTCCATCTATTTTTAGAGTGTCCATCGCCAAGATCTCTAGGCTCTATATTGTGTATGTGCCCTGTTGTAGAACGAAAATCTCCACGTTAGCATGTCTCAATAAACAGCCCTCTGTCTATAATCTGTGCAGGTTGTGATGATGATTTAAATATTCCCTTGGAAATGGGTTTTCAGGGAAAGTGGAACGTAAAGGAACTCTTTTCTTTTTAATTCTGGAAGTGAGCTGGCACTCGACTCCTGCTGTGACAAAAAAATAAGTGCCAGAACTCAACTGCTGTGAGCAGCTGCTGCCGCCTTTGAGGGCTGGAATGTATAAGCAGGAACACGGAATAAATATCAGAAAACAATTCTCCTCATGTTCTATAAAGGGACCCTGTTCACGGGACCATGCAAAATGTTTATCATAATGAAAAAGAGGGATCGCAAATAAATATAGTCCAGAAGAGGGCTGGGCAACAGTGACTAACTGGACAGAAAGTGTTACCTTATGCAGCATGACCAGGGCTAGGTACATTTGGAAGGATGGATTAGCCTGGGTTTCAATTCCCTGCTCTGCCAGACTGCCTGAGTGATGGTGGGCAAGTCACTTAGGTGTCTGAGTACCATTGAAATCAGTTGGAGTGAGGCGCCTAAATACCTTTGCGGATCTGCACCTTCCTGTCTTTGGGCCTCCGTTCTCCATCTGCACAATGGGGCTATCAGCACTTCCCTACCTTACAGGGGTGTTGTGAGGAGAAATACATTAAAGATTTGGAGGTGCTCCAATACGGAGGCGACAGGGCCATCTAAGCGCCTAAGATGGATGATGGAAGATATGGTGGGGGGCAGGGAAGGTGTCCCTGTGCCAAGGAGCTTGCAGCGGAAGGACTATTCCTGACAGATGCAAGCACCTGCCTCTCCGGGAACTCAATGGGTACTGGGAGCCAGACAAGGTCTATTTGGTTTTGTTCTCTTGGTGAGTGTATGAGAGGGTCCTTGACTGCTTCCCTATCTTATGACCTAAATTAATTGGGCACAATAACCCTCGACATCAGTAACCAATTCTTGCTTAGCCTATGGAAAGAGCTCAGAAAATTAACACATAGGTGTTTTGGGCTAGACCTTCATGACTCAATGCAGCAACTCCCGTTCACACCAGCTGAGGATCAGGCCCTTGGTTGTTTTTTTTAAAAACCCTCCAGTAAGTTATTGAAACTATCTGGCCTTCATTTGAGAACCAGAATCAGTTCATGATTTAATTCCCCAGCCTTTAAGTTTTCTACTTGATTTATCGCCTCAGAACAAAAATCTTTTTATAGACAGCTTGGATGGACTGTGCTGAGTAATCTTGCTGCTATTGCTTGCCTCCCTGGCAGTTTATAAAACACTGCTAAAAGGTGTTTAAGTTCCTTATTAATAGCAGGCTCCAGTAATATATGTGATACATGGATGATCATGCCCAAGTGAATTATAAAACTGTCAAAGGGCACTTTGGCTTTTACTTGTTATGTGCTGTAGAAGGAAATAAATATATTTCCTCTACCAGATCTGTTATCTTACGCATGCCCATGCCTCATCTGAGAGACATCAGGGAGATTCACTGCACAGTGTTTGGCTATTGTGATACTCAAGGAGCCTTTTGTTGTTGATAATGAATTAAGTAGCAGTCGGCGGTTTTGAGGACAGCAATATTTATACAACAACAACATGATGTAATTTGTTGCTGATATCTTGCCAAGAATCCAGACCTTAGGCTCCACAGCTCCTAAATATCCTTGTTCAAAATATCTGCAGTGATAGTCCAAAGCACTCCAGGTCATTGCAGTTGTAATAAATACTTTACATTTCTGTAATGTCTCTCCCTAGTGGCTGGCCAACTAGATTATACAACCTGCCCCTTAGCCATTAAGGTGGTACTTCCTGTAGCTTCTATGTTAGAGGCCTGTGCTTTTCGGACCAGACTTCAATGGACACTAGATACACCCCAGGCCGATGAAGGTTCCTGGTGCGTACATAGGCAGCCATGATTTGGAACAAGAGCTCTTTTCAAGCCTGACACCCTCCAAAGTGCTGGACAAATATAGTCAACGCAACTAGAAAGGATTTTAAACATCATATTGCACAATTGAGCAAGGGGTAGATTGTGCTGTCATTTTCTCTGGTGTAAATCTGGGCAAGCTTCACAGAACTGAGTTAGTCCAGATTCACAAAGGTGTAATTGAGAGCAGAATCTGGCCCATTTCTTGAATTCATCCTCTTCGCTAGCTCGAGCTGGTCAGAGCTCCCATGACAGCTGACTGGTCTGGGAGCTGAGCAGTAAGAGCCTCAGTACATTGTTACAAACTCAATTCAGAACCCTCCTGGCAAGACAGGGGCTAGACGTTGCTGTATTTCAGCCTCCATCAGGGTATATCAACTTGCTTCTCCATTTCTTTCCATTTTATTACCAACCCGTTCTCATTTAATTAGGTAACAAAGCACCATTTACATGCACGAAATAAATCAGCATTCTGGTTGATTGTGAAGTTAATGATCCAACTGCTAATTCACATGGTTACAAGAGACTCGATAAACAAAAGCATCTGAAGCCAGCAGGCTCCTGCTCTGGCAAACCGGTCCTTATTAGTTCAGTACAAACAAAACAGGCCTCAGAGATAGCCCCAGAACAGAGGCTCGCACACAGAGAGCTGACCTTAGAGTCGGCAAGGCTCTAGGCAAAGTCAGAAGTCTGCAGTCCTGTCCATCTCCCACCTCCATGGGGCTATTGTAACGCACTGGTCAGTCTGTCTCCCACAGAATCATAGGAATGTACAGGTAGAAGGGACTAGTCATCTAGTCGGGCTCCCCATGCTGAGGTACCCTTCTGTGCCTGACCAGCAAAGGCTGCAAGTCTGCTCCAGCTCCACCTACAGAGACGGGCTCTTTAGCTCAAGCTGTAACTAATGCTTCCTTCAGCATTGGTGGGACCCGGTTCCGTCCCTGGCCTCAGCCCTCATACTACTGATGGGGCTCTAGCTGGCAGAGCAGGTGTCTGCACCTAGGGACCCAGGCCCTCTCCCACTTGTGTGCTTGTTTAGAACGGAGGTCACCATTGCACCGGCACAGTTATGACACTATATAGTTGCAGCTCCGTAAAGAAGAAGGTAGGAGAAGACCTGCTTCTGCCTGGCAGAATATGTTCAAATGCAATTGAGGGTCAAGCGGCAAGGGTCAGACCTGGATTTTGAACACCCTCAGAGTTGAGGGGGTCTGGAGGCTGGCTTTCACCCAGTTCACTTGCACTTCCCCCTTTAGGACCTGATGCTGCAAGGTCTTCTGCTCAGGAAACCAGTGGAGATCTGCAGCGGCAAATGGATCTGCCTGCGGGAACAGCTCACAGGACTGGGGCACTTGATTGTAAGCTCTACGTAGCAGGGATCTTAAGCCAAAGCCTGATCTCATTTATGCTGGTAACATTGGCTTCACTGGACTCATTCCAGATTTACACCAGTGTAACCCATGCTCAGTGTGTTTGTCCCCCTCTAGTGGCTATACCACATATAGAGACTTATGCGTGCTACCCAACCTAATGGTCCTGGTCCTTTACCTCAAGCAGTAGTAAAACATGCTCTTAGGTACAAAGATTCAGTCCCTGCAGATGATCCCTGGAGGGGCACCATGACGTCAGTGGTAATGAGGTCAGGATCCAACCTGCTTGTATTTGTCTGGGAAGTGCCATGCACGCCTTTAGTCCTGTAGAATTAGCAATTAATAAAAGCCACACTGGATGCTGACCCCTGAGCTATTCCATTCTGAGGCTCCACAATGTCCCTTCTTGTGCCCTATCCTTTACCCCTCTAATTCACAAGACTTCAGCACTTGCCTCATGGTTATTTATTTTCCTTAGCAGCTTCTTCTGATGGACTTGTATCAAAAGCTTTTTGGATATCCTAGCCAATTAACACTCACCAGGTTAGCTGCTGTTTCATCAACTTTCCCAGTGCTCCAAAGGAGGATCTTGCATGCAGCACATAAGCTGTAGCTACAATGCAGTGTACTGCATCATTGATAGGTGCCCTTGTTCTGTATTATGATCCATTAGTGATGATAGATATGAAATAGACTAGCTGGGCACTACCCTAAACTCAAATGAATGAGTAATTAATTTCATATGATGAACCACACAATTAATAGATAGGATGAAAACATAAAATTTACTGGCCTCACTGCTCCAAACGATAAAAGTCTATCATCTGTTTTATATTCCTAAAGCAATGTCCTCTATATTTCCTGATAATCTTCCCTCCCCCCCGCATTGTTAAAAGACAAAGCCCATCTACATTTATGTGGCGTAAATGGAAATGATAATTAGGCTGAAATGTAAGACGATAGCTCATTAAGCAATTATAAGAAACCTAGATCTGTATAGATGTAAGAGGCAGAAAAATCCTTTGTTTTGAGAAGATATGTTGAGGATTTTTATGGAATGAAAAATAATGTCTCTCTCACAGGGACACACTTTCAATCATTACTTACGTGACTAGCTGTGACTTATGGGGCTGTTACTGTGAGGGGCTCAGCTTCCTCGAAAGGTGCTGGTCTCTCTCAAATCCCCATTGACTCTGGTTGAGGGCACTCAACATTTTCCAAAGGTGCTTAGCACCCTCCCGACTCAAGCCCCATCTGAGTTGGCTCACTTACTATAACGTAAAATCAGGGACTTATGGACAGCAAATGGTCCATATACAAAGAATAACCCCCAGGAGGATTGTTTGCAAAGTGCCAACAATTATTGATCATCAAGGGACAGAAGAACACTCCTGATTAATGCATTTATTATGGATCGGAGAAGAATGATTCTTACATCGCAAAATCAAATTGAACTTTGCCCATCAGAGCTTTCAATGTTAGGAAGCAATACATGGTCATCCCTTTAACTAACAGGCATAGAAAGACAATCTGAGTCTCTGAGGAAGGGGGTCACTTGACTGATCATTATTTTTTCTGCAATGCCTATCTTCTGTACTGTCAGCTCTTTGGCTTGTTATTAGGCATAGTGTACAGTCAAGCATGTAATTACTGGATGTAAATTTAATGGCCTTCAATATACAGGAGGTCAGACGAGCTTATCTAGTGGTCTCTTCTTCCCTTAAACTCTATGAAACATTGTCTTAACAATTAACGTTCTGTCTCTTCCTAATTACTGGGATCCCCTCCCCCAGAAAGGTATCCTCAGATGCCATGACATCATCTGGAGGGAGGGTCCCAACTATGGGATTGTTTCCTTCCACTCCAGCTTGATGATCTCCTTCCTTGAGACTTTCCTCCTCCTCAACAGCACACAGGCTGTCAGACTGAGGTGGGACCTGCTCTGCTGTGTCCTGGAAAATCTTGTGTATTGTGATGGAGCAAGGCCGGATGGCTACAGGAAAGTACTAAGGAACAGGTATATTAGCCCCAGGCTAAGCAAATCCCTAGTACCATGGGAACCAAAATGGCAGTTGCTCCAGGGTAATTAAGGCACCTGGGGCCAATTAAGTACTTTCTAGAAGGCACCGGAGAGAGCTACATTGATTGGAGCACCTGCAGCCAATCAGGCCAGGCTAATCAGGGCACCTGGTATAAAAAGGGGAGCTCACTCCAGTCAGAGAAGGAGGAGCCAGAGGAAGGAAGTGCGTATGAGGAGCTGGGAGCCAAAAACACAAGGAACTAAGAACTGAGAGGGTGTACTACTGGAGGATTGAGGTAACACCATACAATCAAGCAGTATCAGACACCAGGAGGATCCTATGGTGAGGATAAAGAAGGTGTTTGAAGGAGGCTATGGGGAAGTAGCCCAGGGAGCTGTAGCAGTCAAGCAGCGGTTACAAGTAACACTATAGAGACTGCTGCAATTCACAGGGCCCTGGGCTGGAACCCGGAGTAGAGGGCGGGCCCGGGTTCCCCCCAAGCCCCGCTACTCCTAATCAGACATAG